>JXTB01000374.1:312759-347050 GCA_002914805.1 Parasponia andersonii
TTAGGGTACATGAGGTACCCTAGCACACGTGTCAGCCAAATAGAGGGGTAAGGACCACTTTTCTTCATTTCTCTTTAGCTGGTATTTTCTGTTAGTTGTCAGCACCAGCTGTAAGAAATATATGCCAGCTGGAAATTGACTCTACTGTTCAGTATTGCTCTAGCGTATTGCTGCAGCAAAGTTGCTTCCAGCTTTGACTTAAGTTCAGCTTTCATTCTAGGATGCTACCATTTAATCTCTGCAGGGCTTAAGACCAGATTTCGGCAATTCTAATAAAAATCAAGGGAAATAAGATAGATATTAACTAGATTAGATCTTAAACATCAGCAACGCCAAAAACTAAATTAAAGTAAAGAATGGCACCTAAACTATAAAATTTATTCTTCTAAAGCAACTAACCTAAGACTAAAAACACACAAGATAACTCTATTTTCATAGAGTTATCAATGAGCGACGTGACTCCCATAGTATGAGCGTTTTTGAGATCTGCTGGTAAGTTTTTGGTTGCACAGCAGTTTCCTCTTCGTACGTTTTCTCGGGTCGTTGACGAGCGACGTGACTCCCATAGTACGAGTATTTTTGAGGTCAGCTGGCAAGTTTTTGATTGCACAGCAGTTTCCTCTTCGTACATTTTCTCGGGTCATCGACAAGTGACGTGATTCCCATAGTAGGAGCGTTTTTGAGATCTGCTGGCAAGTTTTTGGTTGCACAGCAGTTTCCTCTTCGTAAGTTTTCTCGGGTCATCGACGAGTGACGTGACTCCCATAGTACGAGCGTTTTTGAGATCTGCTGCAAGTTTTTGGTAGCACAGCTGTTTCCTCTTCATACATTTTCTTGGATCGTCGACGAGCGACGTGACTCCTATAGTACAAGCATTTTTGAGATCTGCTGGCAAGTTTTTGGTTGCACAGCAGTTTCCTCTTCGTACATTTCTCAGGTCATCGACGAGCGACGTGACTCTCATAGTACGACCATTTTTGAGGTCTGCTAGCAAGTTTTTGGTTGCATGAATAGTGCGTACGGTCCGTAACTGTGGAAGACCCTTTTCTGTGGCAACCTGGTATGATCTTTTGCTTTTGCAAGCAAAACATTGGGTCTGCCACTTGGGCAGACCCTTTTTCCATAATAACCTGGTATGATCTTTTGCTTTTGCAAGTAAAACATTGGGTCTGCCACTATGGGCAGACCCTTTTTCCGTAGTAGCCTGGCATGATCTTTTGCCTGTGCAACTAAAACGATGGGTCTGCCACTGTGGGCAGACCCTTTTCCCTGTGGCAAGAAACCTGTCCTGTTTTGGAATTAAGCTTTATAATAAAACAAACGTTCGCATGGGTCTCACGCGTGAATAGTGTGTGTGGGGTCTGCCCACAGTGGTAGACCCTCATTTTCCATAGAAACCCACAAGATAAATCCATTCTGAAAAAGAGAAATTGACCTGTTTAAGATTTAGGCTTTTCAACAACATAGGCATTCAAATGGTCTTACATCATATGTATATGCCTTACACGTGATACTTTTTCAAGTGCTGGACATTCCACGTATTCGGCAAAAATTTCCCTCATCTTGAGTTCCTTCAGGACATATGCACCATTGTCGAGCGCTTTGATCACCTCATAGGGTCCGATCCAATTGGAGTCCAGTTTCGATGAATTCCTTGTTCTAGCTTTCAGGACCCAATCCCCAGCGTTAAATCGTCGGGCACTAACCTTTTTTGCATAGCAGGACCTAGCCTGCTGGTGGTACGAAGCCAGGTGGACCAGGGCCATGTTTCTCGTTTCTTTTAGGAGGTCTGTGTTGCGGCTTAACTGACGTTCGTTTAAGGGGGCATCTTTTATCACTTCGGAGTGGAGGGTCGGGAGGCTGACCTCGGTCGGGATCACAACCTATGATCTGTAAACCATGGCGAATGGCGTTCTCCCAGTAGACCTCCACTCTGTGGTTCAATAGGCCCACACAACGGCCGATAGTTCTTCTAACCACTTGCCTTTAGCCTCCTGTAAGTTCTTTTTGATGTTGCTGAATATGGCTTTGTTCGTTGCCTCTGCCTGGCCGTTCCCCTGAAAGTAGTTCACGGAAGAGAAACTAAGCCTTATATCATATAGCTCGCACAACTCCTTGAGTTTAGCATTTTGGAACTGCGTGCCATGATCAGCGTGTATCTCTTTCGGGATCCCGAATCGATAGATTATGTTCTTCCAGATGAAGTTAATTGTGTCTGCCTTATTAACGATCGTGTAGGCTTCGGCCTCTACCCATTTGGTGAAGTAATCCGTGGCCAGTAGGATGTACCTCTTTCCTCCTAGACTTCTGGGGAGCTCTCCGACGATGTCCAGACACTATTTGGCAAACGGCCAGGAAGTTATGTTCGAATGAAGTACCTCCGTGGGCTGGCATTTCATTGGGGCAAACCTTTGGCATTTATCACATTTCTTAACTAATCGGACCGCCTCTGTCATCATGTATGGCCAGAAGTACCCAGCCGTTAGAGCCTTGTAGGCAAGGCTGCGTCCGCCGGAGTGGTTGCCGCATACTCTCTCGTGGATTTCCTCCATTAGCTTTTGTGCTTCGACGGGACCTATGCACCACAGTATCGGACCCATTGTCGATCTTCTGTATAGTCGTTCCCCCACCATCGAGTACCTGGAGACCCTCAACCTAACCGACCTTGCTTCTCGGGGGTCCGGAGTAGGTTCCCCAATGTCAAATACTGGGTGATGGGTTTCATCCACCCTTCGTCAGCAGTTCCAGTTGCGAACACATGGTGCGCAGGGGTCTGCGAGGGGTCCTCCGTGTTCCCGTCTTCTAGGAGAATTTCTATACTTCTAGCCGTATCCCTAATTGACGCACTCTTAGCTAGCTCGTCGGCCTTCTAGTTCATTTCCCTGGGGATTGGTTCGATATTGAAATTGCCAAAGTGAGCTTTTGCCCCCATTACCTTAGAGAAGTACCTGTGCAATCTCGGTTCTTTTACTTCGAAGTCTCCCCTGACCTGACCCGCGATCAATTGCGAGTCGGTCTTTACTGCGATGTCCTCTACTCCGAAGTGCAATGCCAGCTCAAGGCCTTGCAGCAGTGTCTCATACTCCACCTCATTGTTAGTCGCTTGGAAGCCGAGCCTTAATACCTTCTTAATTCTGAGACCCGTTGGGGTCTGCAAGACTATCCCGATACCTGACCCTGAGGCATTCGTGGATCCGTCCGTGTAAAGTGTCCAGGCTGAAGGGGGGCAGAGTTGAGACATCTGACACAGGTCATGCTGCTCGCCGAAGGATTCGATTTCCACCAGAAAATCTTCCATGACTTGTCATTTCTTTGTCACTCGAGGCCGATACTCGATATCGTATACTCCTAGCTCGATGGCCCATTTGGTCTGTCGTCTCGACAGGTCTGGCTTGGTCAAAATTTGACGGATGGGAAAATCCGTATATACGGTGACCGAGTGCACCTCAAAATACTGCCAGAGATTATTTTTAGTGTTGACCAGAGTTAGGACCAGCTTTTCTACCACACTATATTGCGTCTCGGTATCCAGGAGCATGCGGCTTATATAAAACACCAGTTTCTGTCTACCATCTTCCTCGATGAACAGTACGACACTGATCGCTACCTCAGACACTGCTAAATAGGCGAACAGGCGTTCCCTTTCTGCTGGGGAAGTCAGGATAGGTGGGTGACTCAAATATAGCTTGAGATCTGTCAGTGCCCTGTCCTGTTCCTCCCCCCAGATGACAGTAGAGCTTTTCTTCAAGCATTGGAAGAAAGGCTTACATCGGTCGGACATCTTGGAAATGAATCGACTGAGAGCGGCTATCTTCCCGGCCAGGCTTTGGACCTCCCGTATGCTCGAGGGTCTCTGCACATTTGTGATCGAGGTCAGCTGGGTCAGGTTTGCCTCAATACCCCTCCTGCTCATGATATGCCCTAGGAATTGTCCAGAGGATACCCCAAACGCACATTTCTTGGGATTCAGACGCATTTGATGTTGCCTCAGAATCTGAAAACATTCGTCTAGATGCCTCAAATGGTCTGAATCTTCCCTGCTCTTCACGACCATATCGTCGATGTAGACCTCTATAGTCTTCCAATAGTAGCCTGGCGAACATCTTATTCATGAACCTTTGGTAGGTTGCCCCCGCATTCTTCAGGCCAAACGGCATATGCCTGTAGTCGTACAGACCATGCTCCGTGATAAAAGTCGTGTGGATCTGGTCTTTCGCGTATAGGGAGATCTGGTTATACCTGGAGTAGGCATCCAGAAAGCTCATTCTGTTGAATCCCACCGTTGCATCCACCATTTGGTCAATTCTTGGCAGGGGGAAGCTGTTCTTCGGGCAGGCCTTATTCAGGTTAGTGAAGTCTATGCAAATACAGTCGTCATCGTTTTTCTTTTTCACCACTACTGGGTTGGAGATCCAATGCAGGTATACGCATTCCCTGATCAAACCGTTCTCCATCAGCTTCTCTACCTCTTTTTTGATCGCCCTGTTTTTCTCTGGTGCGAACCTTCAGGGTTTCTGCCTGACTGAAGGGAAATGAGGATCTATGTTCAGCCAGTAGCAGGAGTGTGTGGGATCTATCCCAGGCATGTAATTGTGAGACCACACGAAGACGTCCTCGTTCTACTTCAGGAATCCCAACATCTCGTTTTTTTGCTCCTCGGGTAATAAGGCCCCGATTAGAATCACCTTCGCCGGTTCTACCTCTTTCAAAGGGACCGCTACCAGCTCCTCGATCGTGGATTCCAGACTGTCAGACTCCTCCTTGATTCGCTTCATGTACGCTGGTAGGCGGTCCTTTGATTGCTATCCATCCTCGGTTGTGGTGCTCGCACTCGCGTCGGTTCCCCTCAGGGTGGCTGAAAAGCATTTTTTTGCTGAGGCCTGGTCTCCCTTGATATCTAGGTACTGTCTTTTGATAGATATCTTAAGACCTGGTGGAGGGTTGAAGTGACCCCATGCATGGCGTGGATCCATCCCCTTCCCATGATGACATTGAAGGAGGACTGGTAGTCAATGACGATGAAATCTACGTCTAAGCATCTCTCAGCAGCGCAGACATTCAGGGTCACAATGCCCAAAGGGCAGACCCTCGTGCTGTCGAAAGCGAACAGCGGCTGACAGGTCGGCCTAAGTGCGCTTCGATCCAGACCCATATTCTCGAATGTGCTGAGGAATAGGATATCGACGCTGCTTCCACTGTCGACCAGGATCCTTCCGACCAATGCGGAGCCGATCTATAGTTTAATCACCAAAGGGTCATCGTGAGGCTGGCGTACCGTACTTAAATCCTGCTGGGTAAAAATGATGGGGCGATAGAGGTGCAGATTTCTCCTGACATCAAATGGCTGATGGAATGGCCCATCCCCCTCAAGCGCTTCACCCTACCTTCAACTCTTTTGAGGCATCTTTCTTTCTCCTCTTGATCCTGGGTCAGCTCTAGCCTGCCCATAATGGTCGGCACTATCCTTAGGGTCTGCTCCCCTGACTCAAAGGCTTGGGTCTGCTTCCCTTTCTCAGGCATGGTGACGTCTTCCAGCGGCTGGGTTCCGCCAATTTTCACGTACTGTTTCAACCTGTCGACATGGATCGCCATCATGACCTGAGCGTAAAGGTTGCGGCAGTGGACGGTGTCGTGTCTGAAGTCTTTGTGGAACTGGCAATACCTGTTCCTGTTCTTCATATGCTCAGGGACGCCAGATTTGGGTGGGTCTTTGAAAATGCCCCTGTCCTTATTTTAGAGGTAGATCACGTCGATCGGCGTATTGAGCTCATACTTCGGCAGAGGGTTACAGGACGTATTCCTCCTCTTGCCACCTTCTTGACCGTCTCGGATGGGGGTTTCCTGCTTCGGAGCCGGCCCTTGGCCCGGTGGGGGTCTCTTCACACCTTGCGGGGCCGGCGTTTATACCGGTGTCGTTGTTATCGCGGCGGAGGTCTTGGGCGCCTTCTAGTGGCTTTCCAGCACCCTGAATACCCTTCCGATTTCGCCTGAATGTCCGCCATATCGTACGGAAAATTTGAAAGGAGGTGATCCGATAGCATTAATCCTGGCTGCAGGCCCCTGACAAATGAGCCTGCAGCTTGGACCGAGTCGGCATTATGGACCAGGGACATTACCTCGAGGAAACGCGAGAGGAACTCTCGCGGGGACTCATCTGCGGCCTACTCTAACCAGTCTAGGTCTCGCATGGTTTTTTGCTGTCTCCGTACACCCGCGTACTGCTTCAGGAAAAAGTTTGCAGAAATCTTCAAATCCGTTTATGGATTTTTCGGGGAGCTACCTGAACCATAGTAGGGTTGGTCCTGCCAGGGTCGTAGAGAAGACTTTACAGGTCACGGCCTCGTCCCTGGTTTCTAAGGCAATCTTCTGCTGAAAGTGGTATATGTGGTCGAGGGGGTCGATTTTCCCCTCGAACGGCCTGAAGGTCTGGGTCGTGAAGTCCCTCAGTCTGGGCTCCATCTGGATCCAATCAACAAAGGCCATCCGGTTGATCCCTCGCACAGTTTGTTCTGCCAGATCGTCGGGGGTCTAGCTGTGATTGGCCCCGAGTCTCTTACCCAACTCTGCCATCATCTCTTGCTTCCAGTCGAGGGGTGTACCTCCTAGGATTCTATGGCGTCTTCTGCCCGTTATCCCCCTGATTTGGAAGGGTCTCGACTAGCTTTGCCGTGCCACCTGCATCCACGACCCGGATGGGGCAGGAGCTTCTCCTCGCGGTTGACTTCCGAAGTCTTGTTGGACCCTTTCATCCAAATCTTCTCTCCGCTAGGTCCTGTCTTCACTCGCCAGCAACCCTTCGAGGTGGGCGTTATCTCTGTGTACCTCTGCGACCTCGTCCCTTAAACCCAGGATAGCCTCGTGGGCCATCTCTGCCTTCCGGTTTGCTTCCGCCAGGGTGGCAATCATCTGATCCAGCTTCTGTTCCAGATCTAATCGTGCTTCTCAGGAGCTCCCTTCGGCGTCGGGACGTGTGCTCCTGGTTGTCATTCTTGAGGGTGCCATCAGATGTTGTATGGTTTTTCGTTCGGAGAGAGTGCGATCGTGAGTCTCCTACTCTTTTTCTCACTCAACCTGTTCCCACAGACGGCGCCAAATTGTTGGAGCGATTTCTCACCAGCCGTCCACGTGTCTCTGGATTGCTGATGATGTATTCTCCAACTGTCCACATGTCCTCGTTATCCCAAAGTACTCTGAACTCCAAGCAAGGTCGGAGAGGTGGGGGTGGCTACCTGCAAAAACTCTCCGATGCTTAAGTCAGTGATCTATCTTTGATTTTTGGTCGCAAGGAATTTAGTTGTGTATGAGTATATATTTGTTTCTTACTCATAAGCTTTTTTATATACTTTTTTCTGTAAGCGTACATGCCCCTCTCGGAAACGCATTGCTCATATATATATAATCCTGAGATCGTGACCCATATTAGCCTCAATCTTAGGACTGAGTACTTTTTTCCTCAAAACTTTTCCTAGAGGTCACGGGCCGAGATTTCCGTGATCTTCTCTGTATCGTTATAGCCTGATTTCCGCCGCCTTTTTCGGCTTGAATCTGTCAGGGGTGAGATTTGGGCAAATCGTCGTTCTGTCAGGACGGCTTGTCCCTTGTGCACGCCTACCTAAGATAGTATTAAATGCTCTATCTGGGTCTGGAGTTGTAAGCTGCTTTCCACTGTATTCTGATGGAAGACCCTTGGAGCTTTCGACTCCCCCAGTTGTCGAGGTAAGGGTCGGACTGGGCCGAGTCTATCCAAGGTCTGTAATGGGCTCGGCCCTAAACTCGAAAGGTCCAACGGCCGATTGTGATATCACGTGTGACCCATGTGGCCTTCAGTTAATAACTCTCGACACCCGTCAGACAGTGGACCTCGTTTGTAACATGTTCTGCCGTTTAATCATCCACGTAGTGCATGATTTAGGAACGGGTCCCACAGAAAGATTTCATTGAAAAATTTTATTTAATTAGGAGTTTTAGCGGTTTGAATTTGAATTTAATATTATGTATTAGGTGATGATCATTTACTATGTCCAGTCCACTAACTCACTGATCATATGAGTCTCACAAATAGATTTTACACGTTATAATTCTGAACTCTATATTAATATGTGATTTCACCAGTCAGCACCTTTATAATACACATACATAACATATTTTTTTCGTGGATGAATGAGAATCATTGTGTTATCTCGATCATGTTGAAAAAATGGAATGTCGCAAAGCCATGAGTTTTTTCTCTTTTTTGTTTGTTTTTTTTTTCCTTGTTCATTTTCGTTTGATGTAATTAGCTTTGTTAAGAGGTTAAGGGAATCTGTTTTTACTATAATATGAAAATGATGGAGGTAACTTAGTATAATATTAATTTAAAAGGAATATAAAGTTTTAGCCATAAATTTTTGACATCAAAGTTATGCCAAACTAGCCTCATCTATGGACTTTTTTTTTAATGCATAAATTCGTATTTCTGTGTTTCTTTTCATTTATTTGCACATTTTGTAAGAAATTTATAACTGGTTCGACTTTTTGTTTTTGTCTCTAATTATTTTTGTTTGTATTTTTCCACAAATGATTTGTAACATCATTAATAATTTACGGTAGGAGAGATATCTTATCAGCTAGCGGCTTGAATTTGAAATTATTATTATTATGTGTTAGTTGGTGATTTATGATCTAATATGTCCATTGTACACCCTCTATATGTCATGACTTATGTGTTGGAAATAGTGCATAAACATTATTATAAAGTGCCATTTTTGAGGCATATAGGAACCGCTTCATATTTTTAACGGGTCAGATTTTTGTTCTCCTCTTGCAAGAATTTCGAAATCGTATATTCGTATACTTATAAAAAGCAAAGTACATTAGAAAGTTAGAGAAATGCAAAAGGGAAAGCTTGAAAACTTTTCCATATTAGAAAAATACAAAGATTTGAGGTGTTTAAATTGAGATATTATCACTTTTATATCATGTATTTTGATACTTTATTCAAATTATACCTTTTATTTTGGTTATTATCAACATTAATCTTTAGATTTGAAATTTGTTACAAATTTATACCCTGACACTAATTTAGAGTAATTAATTTACCAAGTTGCTATTTAAAAAATTGAAAATAAATCATATAAAAACTGATCCGAGAATAATTTTATTAAATCATCTTGGTAAATTAATTACTCTAAATTAGTGTCAGAGTATAAATTTGTAACAAATATTAAATTTAAGAGTCAATATTGATAATAACCAAAACAGAAGGTATAAACTGAATAAAATGTCAAAATCAAGGATATAAAAATGATAATATCCCGCTTAAATTTTCCTAAATCATTCTTACAATATTATTATGTTGCATAGAGGCTCTCTCTCACGTGCATAGGCACAGGGGTGTTAGTCCTAGACCTGACAAGACTAGAGCACATGTACTTCGACTTATGGGCACTTCGACTTATGGGCACTACTGCTGGCCAATCAAATTAAAAGGAAAATTTTTTTTCCAGAATTAAAGGCAAAGGTCTCTCTCAAATTCTCTCTAGCTTTCTAGCTCTAGTTTTTGGATTCTTGTGCTTGACTTAAGTTCTAGTTCAGTTCTAATTTGAGTTTTAATAGAGTTCAGACGATAATTCAGTTCGCCAAAAGTAGAAGTTTGGTGTATTGTTTATGTTTTAGAAGAATCGTTATATCTTAAGAGACGAATCCCTAACAACCTCAAGCACTCCGAAAGAAGATGAATCTGTTTAAGGACATTTTATGATACACACAATCTCAAGCACTCCGAGAGGAAGTGAATCTGTTTTAAAGACATTTTATGATACACAAATCTCAGTTTACTTTTTAAACTCTTATTACTCATATGCATGTTATCTATATTCATATAGTTCATATTTAATTTTGTTATATAATTGATAACATAATTGATTATTGTTGTTATATTATTTGAATTATATTTTGCAGTAAGTACTGTTTGTTCTTTACATATATATATATATATATATGCTTATTTTGTCTAACCATGTCCTTTTATAGATGATGCTAGGTATCCCAAATTTGTATTGAATTTTTTTTTTCCAACACAATTAGTATATGAGTTGTCACTATTTAATTTATGTTTTAGAATTTATTATAAATAGATTAATCAATTCATATTTCCAACACAATTAGTATATGAGTTGTCACTATTTAATTTATGTTTTAGAATTTATTATAAATAGATTAATCAATTCATAGACAAATTTTGGTTTTGAATTTGATGTGTATTATATAGTATCAAATAAGTGTTATTTTTTTTTATTTGTTTGATTTAGGTAATTGAACAAGAAATGGAAGTGCCCTTAGGTAGAAAATAGTTGAGTTTTATGTGATGTGTATCATATAGTATCAAATGAGTGTTATTTTTTTATTTGTTTGATTTAGACGGTGATTGAACAAGAAATGGAAGTGCCCTTAGGTAGAAAATGGTTGAGTTTTATGGTAATCCTCAGAAAATTCTGATATGAGTTTTGTAGATACAAATGACATTCTGCCTCATAACATCGAGCACACTAATGATGGATTGATGAACGTTAACAATAGAGCCAACTCAACTGAAAATGAGCTCTTAAGCGAAAACGTGATTAATCCTTTGTATTAATCCTTAAAGGTCCAAATTTATTTTTTTGCCTATGTGGACTATAAATAAGCTAGTACATATAATATATATTAATATATATATATATAAAATAAAGTAATAAGCACTATTAATATAACGAAATTAAGGATTTATGATGTCAAATATATAACTAAGATTTAATTATTTATCTGTAAATAAAGCAAATTAGACTATTGATATAATAATAGTTGTGTATATAATGGGGGAGAGCCAATCTCCTTCTTAAGCCACTTCTCAGGCTGGTTCAGCACTTTTGGCAGGCAAATCTTTCAAATGTTTTAGGCAAGCTATAACATGAATATGGAGTAATTATGACAATTTATTCTGAAACTATCAATTATGAAAATATATAAAAATATATAATCAAAGTATTCAATTCTTCTCCAAATTCGAAAGAAAATATTTTTTGTTTGACTTTTGAAATGTGAAAATCTCTGAACAATAAAGTGTTATTATTCCAACTTTTTTTTTAAAAAAAAATTATTTTCTATATAGTTAAAGCCTTAATTTTAAAAAAAAATATATTACAAACTATAGATACAACCGGCCTTGGTTGAGGACTCGGTGCTCTTCATGATCCAGATGTATAGGTTGAGTGCTAGCTGTAGCTGACATGCGCGCGCACAGTCCAGAATACAACCATCCTATATTAATTAACTACAGTGGTAATGTAAATGGTTATATGTTTTACATCGAGTGAAAGTGTATTTGTTACTCATTATATGAGAGGTTATCTTTTACTAACTTTCATCCAACAGATTATTATGATAATTTTTTTTTTTTTTTTCTTAAGGACCTGTCCTCCCTTATTTGATTGAAGATTTCTTACATCTGTAGAACCAATAAAAAATAACAAATTATCTAAAAAGACAAGCATTGTCAACAATCACAGTCAGCCACTTGATGCCCTTCAAGGAGAGGTCATTTTATACTTCGGATTGTCTCATCAGTCTTGTATACAAGTTCATAATTGTTTTTGTCCTTGAACTTCGTTAGAACAGAACTAGTAGTAGACTGAATCATAAATTTTAGGGCTGTCTGGTTGTTGAAACCGGCTTTGTTCAGGGCACTAAGGACTGCATCGTCACCGCTTAAGCCCTGCTCTTCCGAAGATAGGCCGCATGCTGAAAGAAATAATGTTAATCAAATTAGTTGGATACATTTATTTACATACCTGTTTTCTTGGTAGTGATGTGGTTAAGCAAAGGATTATTGAGCCAGACATAACTCTTCTCATTATCGAAAGTGTAGATTGAGCAACTCCAAATCCCAGGCCTTTTAGTTTCTGGTGTCAACTCTACATCTTCACCTGTTAAAGCAAATGGCATTTCATTAATGCTAAGATGTAGGACAGCATCACATCGAATGAACCTACAACATTGTAAATGGACGACAAGTCTTCTCAACGGGGTCATTTTCATGTCCTTTTCTCGTCTTCAAGTTTTCTTTGTTATCGTAATGACCCCATCAGTGAAACCTTTGTCTATCTTAATGTCCAAATCATCGTGATTGGCAAGGTTAGAGCCCATCCAGGAGCTAAATGCTAGTAGTTTGAATCGAACTACAACCAGCTTTATTGTCAATTCCTTTGACCTTCATATTCTCTCTTAGCATCTCCACATCCGCCCACTTCCCCACAGAAGCATAAATGTTGGACAATGCTACATAGTCTTCGCTAGTCACATCCAAAGAACTCTGTTCTTGATGTATTTGTAGCAGGAGCTTCCCAACCTTCTCGCCCATGGAAACATCCCCATGAATTCTGCTCGCACTTAGCAAACTCCTCCACAAGATAGTGTCAGGTTCAATAGGCATCGCCATTATGAACTCGTAAGCTTCTTTCAAGAGCCCAGTTCGACTTAGAAGGTCAACTATGCATCCATAATGTTGCATCTGAGGGGTGATATTAAATTTGCTCATATTATAAAATAAATGGAGCCCTTCTTCAACAAGCCCAGAATGGCAACATGCCAGAAGCAAACTAGTGAACGTCACTGCATTGGGTTTTAATCCAGAAGGCCCCATTGCATCCAAAAGTTGTAGTGCTTCTTTTCCTTTTCCATGAATGGCTAGCCCAGTTGCCATTGCTGTCCATGTTAAGATATTCTTCTCCTTCATTCGTATGAAAATAGATAAAGCACTATTTAGACACCCACATTTTGAGTACATGTCAACAAGACCAGTGCCAATAAACACATCATTCTCAGGCACCCAATTTGTCTTTTCTATATACCCATGTACACAAGCACCAGTTTCCAGAACACCAAACTGAGAAGCTGCAGAAAGAATGCAAACTATTGTGGTATCTGTTGGTTTTGCCCCATCAACATCATCCAACATGTCACGAAACAAAACCAATGCATCACAAGCACTTCCTTTTTGAGAACAATACCCCGTGATCATGGCATTCCAGGTAACATTGTTCCTGACCACCATTTCGTCAAACACCCTCCGAGCTGAGCCCATATCCTTGTTACTGGCATAAGAATGTATTACAGTAGTTTGCACCATGATATTTGAAATAGTACCACATTTCATTATCCGAGCATGTATTTGTCTCCCTGCCCACAATGTAGGTACTGAAGGTGATCGAGCACAAGCACCAAGAACAAAAATGTATGTAAAATCATCGAACTCAAAGTCTCCCCTTGATACCCATTGGGCAAAAACAAGAATAGACTCCTTAGGTTGAGAACATCTTATCAAAGTGTTTAAGAGGAATAGGTTTGGCTGGTCAAAGTGCTTGAATACTAATTGGGCATTGTGGTACTTGCTCTTTTGGTTTGACAAGCTGCAGTATTGCTGGATAAGTTTGGCCACGAGGGAGGGTGAGTTGAGCCCATTGACAATCAACTGAGCGTGAGCTTGTTTGAGTTGGTAAATGGATAATAATTTGAGGCGTAGAAATCCAATAGCTCTGAGTCTTGGGAGAAAGAGCATCTGGGTGTTGGAAATAGGACTGCAGTTGGAGAAGAGCAGCCCAAAAGCTCATAAGAGAGGGTCAACGGGTGAATGCCTTTTTCTTTTTCTTTTTTTTTTTTTTTGTGGCTTGAAGGGTGAAAGCCTTTAGAATTTGAAGTAAAAAGGAAATGGGGAAAATAAGAGCATATAAGTTCATTCTTAATCAACCATTCTCTATTATTTTCTTCTTAGTTTCCTCTCCTTTCTCAGCCAATAGAACTTAGGAATATCGTCCCTGTATACCAGAATACTTACTATCAAGGATGGTCATCGAGTGATAGGGAATTTAACATTACCAGAACTTCATTAAATTAGAACTCATGCATAAAGAGAAAAAGTAATTTAAGAATTAACAATACTATTTGCTTCTTATCTTTAACCAAATTTGCAACCATGAAAAATATAATAAGATGCAAAAACTACTGTAGATGCAAAATCATTACATAATGCGTTTTCAGGAACGACTTATGTTCCATAAAATCTCATGGCCTCAAACAAAATCACAAATCGTACAAAACAAATTAAACACACACATAGTACCATAATTTCCACTCAACCCTTAATACAACATTCAAATCTGTTTTATGAATTTCAATTTTTTCGTGCTTTCCTTCCCACTTAATCATATTTTATCAAACCAGTTGATTCTAATTCAATTTTTGTCAAATTTCATTTCAAAACATTTTATCGTTTCTCAATTAAACTAAGAACGACGTTTTACTATAACCACACTATGTTACACGCACTTTAGAATCCCAAGAATTTGAAAACGCAAATCATGGTTCACATTGGAACACATTGAGAATAATACGTTTTGTTTTCAATAAAACCAACTTCATATCTATGCAACTGAACAACAAATTGCAGAACAATATTCTAACGCCTACTTGGGCAAACATAAGTAATTCAAGCCCACTTAGTGAATGCAAGCAAACAAGGCCTACTACTACTACTAGTATAAGATGCTCTAACGCGCATTTCATCAAACATATAATGTGCATTAGTTTACGACGCATTTCGATCTCAACTAATCAAAAAGTATCGAATCAACTTAAGAACTATCAAAACAGATAAAGTAGAAGAATTTTAAGTACCAAAAACTTAGTCATATAATCTTTTGGAAAAAAAAAAAGACAAAAAGACAAAAAGAAGAGCTTTCAAACGACATTATAAAAACAGATACCTCTAATCTCAGAAAGACCCAAACGACAACAAAGAAGAACAGTTGGATTATGCGCAGCAAGATATCATTGTCTTGAAATTTCGTTTGCTTCCCAATCCAAGCACTTCCAAAGCCACGGTCACACGGAGAGGAGGACCTATTAGAAGAAATAATAATAATCCAAGAAGCTGAGTCAGATTCTATAATTATGTTATCGTCTTTTATATATATACTAGTAAAAGAACATGTCACGAGTCCGGGTTAGTGCCAAATAAGTATTCCATAAAATTTGAAATACCAGAATTTACTTTTAAATTAGTCCAAAACTTTTCTAGTCTTTTGTGATGCATATCTGTGGGAACATCTCCTAATTTTTTATACATATATATAGAATATTCAGTGAAATTAGAAGATAATACTTAATTCAAAATAATAAAAAAATAGTGAAAAATCATAATTTTTTAAATTTTTTGAAAATATATGAAAAACTCTACTCATAATTATAGATAATATAACGGACACATATATACACACATACATAAAGAGCTTCTCATATAGTCATATATAATATAAATATATTGCACAATTGGAATATTATTGGTGAGCTTCTCATATAGTCATATATAATATAAATATATTGCACAATTGGAATATTATTGGTTATTCAAGTATTTGATTGAAATACTATTAGCTATTTAACTGAGGAGATGAATGTCCTATGAGAATTTTAAATATCATAAGCCTTCTCTCGTAATAAAAATTTGTTCCTCAAAATTTGTTTATTGAATAACTCTAAATATTGGTTTCTCATTTTGTCTTCTCGTTCTTATGTTGCCTCTTTTAATACATGATTACGTCGTAACACTTTTATACGATGAATCTTTTTAATTCTCTTTTTTCTCAAAATTTGAATAAGACGTCCCTTACAACTTAATTCCAAATCTAGTTTAAGTGGCTTCTGATTAAGAACGTAGAACAAATTTAATATATATATATATATATATATATATTCGCAACGTAAAAACATGGAAAACAATATATACTCCAGATAACTCTGGGGGCAAGACAAGTCTATATTCGACATTTTCAAATTTTTCTAGAGATATAGATCTATAAATCTCGAACTTAGTTTTCTCTTATTTCCAAACAACATTAGGATTTTTTCTTTTTTTTTTTAAAGGAAGATTATCATATTTACAATTTGAAATCCAGTCAAGTTTTATTTCAATAAAAACACAAAATCTGATTCATATAATCAATTTAAAAAATAAAATAAATAAAGAACAAAAACCTATGGAGTTAGACCAGTTGACGTGGCGCCGTGGCGGTGGTAAAGAATCCTAATCCTTGTACAACACAAAATGAAATCCATGACCTGAAACAACCATAAGAAACATTTTTGTTCTATTATGTCTATTGCTTGCAAAGTGTTCATATGACTGTGTGCATTACTTAAGTATCCATATGGTCGAATGATGGCACACAAATGAGTTACACAGTTTACATATTATATACATATATATATATATATATATAACCAGGCAGAAAAATGATAATTAAAAAGTGGGAAAAAAAGTTAGCAAGAGAATTATTGCATGAACCGTCATAACCATCACAAAATACAGAAAATTAAAAGCCATCAAAATGTTTAGTATCTAAAGCCCCTGGATTTAAAATGCCTGAAAGGTTCCCAAGTTAAAATCCTAATTACACTGTCAAAAAGCATACAATAACACTATCCAGATAAGGTGAACATCCATAACTGCATTGGTGCGTGGCTGAAAACTGAGCTCGAAGTTGAAAAATAAATTTGCCCTTGCACTCATGTTCATACAATGATGTCTATCAAGTACAATGTATTATTCTTACGAAAGCTTCTGTGTTTGTGCGTGCGAAGAGAGAGATACCATCAAAGACGCCAAAGTGACCAGCAATTTCTCCATCCACACCATCAATTCTTGTCTTGTCTCATAAAAATCTTCCATTTAAGAACTTTTCCCAGTCGAGCTTGCATATCCATAACTCAACTTTCCATTCTGATTGTTAACAATAAAAATCATACTTGGTGGCAGAGTCATTCCAAGAAGACCCATTATAAAGCTTGTCAATTCATCATTAAGAGAAACAGAATTTGACCAAGACATCCTAACAATTGTAAAATAACATGACCTTCCAAAAATCTTATAACACACAATAACTCCATCAGACTTCCCAGAATATCATTTACGTCATATGGCAGAAATAACTATTGACAAGCAAGCTAGTCTAAACCAAAGAAGGGTAACATCAAATTTTCCTTAAATTTGTGAATTGTCCATTAGAGATAATAAACCCTGTAAAGCAATCAACCTATCTTAGGGGTAACACATTAACTATTAATCATTATTCAGAATTAGCAAATAATACCCTAAAGCATCAAACTCACAAGGGTGGGTTTTTCTCCCCTCATAATTTCGAATCCTATTGAAACAAAGAATTTGACAGAAACATGTAGAACCCATAATTTGTCACATATATAGTCGCCAAATGCTAATTTTAAAATAAACAAAAAAAAAATAGTATAAATCAAAATAAAGAACACAAAACAGCGAGGAATTAAAACATGTCCAGATCTAAAAAAGTAGAAAAGGAAGAAAAAAAAAATATATTGACAACCACTTACGGGTGCATCGTCAGCATGAACCTGGCTCGAAGATTAAAAAAAAAAAAAAAAAAAAAGGGGAATCGAGATAACCCATGTCATGGATTCACGGCTGTTGTCTTCCATGCTTCAGGACAACCACGCCAAGGGCAGAATCGGGAGAAAAGCTCAGCTGCGAAGATGACAATGGCGACGAATCGTCCCGACTCGGGCAGGGACTCGGTTGGAATCGGCGGAGCGGTGCTGTTCCGGCAGTATGGATGCGGTGGCGCACAAGAAGCTGGACGAGGTGGACGAGAGACTCGGTGGGTTTAGCTTACGTTCACCCTCCACGTGGACCTGTGCCTCGAAAACAGCAAATTCAGTTTTAAAGTTCCAAATTATTCTTGGTTTAATAAGTAAATGACTTCATTTACTAAATAGTGGAATAAAGTAAAAACTAAATGTATAAGGGTAGAAATGGAAAACAAAATTGGTCGAAGAGGTGGTTGTCGACGTTCAGTACTTAGTATAGATATACAGGTCGCCGATTCGTAGGTTTACCCTTTTTTTTTTTTTTTAGCGATCTAGTAATTACGATGAAATGTATAAAAAAATATAAATTATTATTATTATTTATTTTTTTTTATATTTTATAATAAAAACTATTTATAATAAACTTTTATTAACCAAAATAATACTTATAAAAAATATATATATATATACCGAATTAACAACCATGTATATATATATATATATCTCGTTAAAAAAAATCATCTTTTGTATTTAAATGTGTATATATATGATACACTAAAATAGAGTTTTTTTTCATTTTTTCTTTTAAGGTATATTGTTTTTCTCAATATCACGTTTTTTTTTTTGGATAAACGCTTTGATTCCATGTTATGCTTTTAAAATTCTCCCTAATGTTATATTATATTTTAAGAATTCTCTTTCTATCCATAAGGCTAACGAAAAATATTCACTAAGTTTTTTTTTTTTTACCTCTATTAAATAGAATAAAAAACACATTTTAAGCTTGGTATTTAAAACTTTAAAGCAAAAAATATATCCCTTCCCTCCAATATGACTTTAGGCGCCAATTAATTTTTCTTTCTCTCTCCACCTATAATTTTGACTTGTACTTTCATTTCTTCTCTTTGACTTATCCTCCAAAAGTAAAAATAAAAAATTTAGGGGGAAAAAAATCACAACACTAGTAAAAAATTCATCTTAAATCATTTAAAAGAAATAAATATAGTTAAAATGCAAAGGCTATTCTTCTCACATTCTAGCATAAAGTTTTAACTAACAAGTTTAAAATGTCCTTTTAATTTTATTTAAGAAAAAGAAAAAAATAAAGTTAGTGGATATTTATGTTAGCCATATGGACATAGAGGGAATTCTCAAAAATACGGCACAATATTAGAGGAAATTCTTAAAACATAACGTAACGTTGAGATTTCTTAAAATATAAAGTAATGTCTTATGGAATTCTTAAAATATAACATAATATTAAGGACAAAGTGAGACAAATAGTGTACCACATTAAAATATTATTATTCTAAGCTAAACCACAAAGAAACTTGTTAGTTTAGTTTATTTGAAAAAAAAAAAAAAAAAAAAAAAACTCATCACAAGAAATATAAAATTTATGTCAAAATTGAAAAGGAGGTATCCTATGTAACTTTCTATATTGTATGAATATCAACAGAAGTCGGGAGCTTTTAAAATAAGCGTAGAGTCCATGTGTGAGTTAGCCATTTAGGGTATTGAATGATTGAAATGGGTGGTAGAACTTATCAACTGCATCTCAAGCACCCTAAAGAAATTTGTTAAAAAATATTAGTCAGGAGACTTGAAACACGTAAATTATCTCTTTTATGCACTGTTAGTTGATCGGTATGAAAAGACAAAATATAATCTTCTATTATAGGGGTTACTATATCTCTAAAAGTAAGGAAATACTTATAAAGTGTCTTATCATTGTTTATTTTCCAATGTAAGCATGGGCAAATTTGTTTTTTTTTTTTTTTTGAATAAACATGGGCAAAGATTTGGTATTTTATAGTCTCTCTCTTTTTTTTTCCAACCAGAACTAAACTCAAACAAAATTTCGGTACAAGTTTTTTATTTTTAAATTTCTTGGGTAGTATAAGAAAATATCATTACTATGCATTTAATATGATATAGTATGAAATATTTTACTGTAGTCTATGCAAAGAAAGTATATTTAGTCCTCCACCCTTTTACTAATTATCACCTCCCTTACATAGCATGAGAGAGATTCACAATAATATTTTCTCAAACAAAAAAAATAAATAAGAAAAATATTGACAGGAATATGCTTGATAATCTCTCCTTAAGCTACAGATTTTATTTTAATGCAATAAAGACTGACACACCAAAAAGGGTCATGGAAAAGTCTAGGGAAATGAATGACAACGAATAAGATTATAAATCAATTATTTTCTTTCCTTTCAAAGTTGCAATAATTATACGGGACTTAACTATTTCCTTACTAAATAATTACGAAACATATATTTAGATTGAAAAAAGAAACGCTTATTTCTTTTTCCTTATTTACTACTACCCTCATTTCCTTTCCATGAAAATCCCAAACCAGTGGCCAACTTTCGCGGTAAAAGGGAAATAAGTGAAAACAACTCAAAATAATGAAGATAATAATAATAATAATAATAATAATAATAATAAAAGCATGATCAAGATGTTATTCCCTTCTAGTCGAGGACTCCAATATTCTTCTTATAATACTCACAAAAGAATAATCATAAATATGTCTTGCAACAAATTGAAACGGGGGAAATTGCTAACTAAAATATTCAATCTGACATGTATCTCTCAAATAGTTTATATCCCTAAATTAAATTTGGAAGAAGAATGAACATAACTACAACATCAACGAGGGAAGAAAAACCATCAACATTCAGATAAAGGAGAACAGAAGAAGAAAAAAAAAAGAACTAGCAGCGTATTCGAGCAGCAAAAATCTCCGGACTAGGTGAATATCGAGCAATGATATGGGAAATACATGTGCAGAAAAATGTGAGCAAAGCTAGATAGGTATAGTCTCAGAACAGAAGGAGAGCAGAAAGGAGCATAGCTAGGTTCAACAGCAAGTAGCCTGCAGCAATCTTGGGCTGCGCATTGGGCGATGTTGGTCCGGATGCGGTCGATGTGTTCGATGTAGAAGCTGAACTTCTTGGTGAGACAGGAGGCAAAGGTGCCTCCACCACATCATCCAATGTAAGGACTGGGTTTGGAGCCTCAGCTGGTGGCATATAAGGAGAAGTGATGAGTTCCATGAGACTACCAGGCTGCACAGGGCTCATGTAAGGAGGTGCGTTGTCGCCTAAACATGGGTTTCCTGCATTAGTTTCAATCACCATGGTTAGCTCCATAACGTTTGCCCCGAATACTAGACAAAAAGAAGGATGTCATACTTTTTTTTCCCCTCGATATCTTAAGTTATATTTGAACATCAGCAGTATCACCTAATAATTATTTTGTCCACTATAATAAGAATAATTATAGGGACCTGGCACTATAGCCCATATGAGACTAGCAGTATAGAACAGTTGTATTTTTATTCTTCTTTCCCCTAGCGTAGAATAATTTAGAGTTACAGTTGTATTTTTATTATTCTTTTCCCCTAGCATAGAATAATTTCGAGAGTTTGGCATTGATTTGAGGCAAAGTGGTTTCAGAAATTTAGGTATCAAAAACAACTGACTGGCTCAAACACTGGCAGAGAGCATTAAATATGGCTTGCATTATTCAAATTAAGAACAGAGGAAAACAGACATCATCACATAACTATGTGCTTACTTTTGTATCTAGCAGCTGTTTTAGGGAAGCCCGTGATCACACCATCAACATTGGCTCCAGTGACATAGGAATTTATCTCCACAGTTGCATCAGAGAAGAAATCCCATGCTTGAGATACGAACTCATTGCTGAAGGTTTCTACGTAGACAGGAAGCTTATTTGATTGAAACTTTTTTACAACGTCTGTTGAACCAGTCAAAAAAAGCAAATTATCCGGATAGACAGAGGCTTTGTCCACAACCACAGAGTGAGCAAAGCTCTTGATGTCCTTCAAGGTAATGTCATCAATACTTCGGATTGCCTCATCAATTTTGTACACAAGTTCATAATTATGTTTGTCCTTGAACTTCGTTAGAACAGAACTATTAGTAGACTGAATCAAAACTTTTAGGGCTGTCTGATTGTTCAATCCAGCTTTGCTCAGGGCACTAAGGACTGCATCAGTAACACTTAAGCCCACCTCTTCCGCAAGATAGGCCGCATTCTGAAAGAATAATGATAAGAACAAGCATGGATCATCAATAAGCAAATTTTGACTTAGGACACACTTCGTGATTTATCTATCATTCTGAAATTGAAAAATTTATGCACTGACCAACATATTTTTTAGCTTCTTCAGAACAAAAGATAATGTACGCATTCACTGTAAGTCCAGCGGGGAAAGGTTTATGTGAGACCAGCTCATATTTGCAACCACATGATGGTTTAATGAGCTCCATCCAATCAAAACAGAACTTGACAAGGTCCTGTCCAACTAGAAAGGAGTTTACCAATGTCGACTAATAATGATAAGTTACATAATCCAACCAGGGATGCCTTACTTCCCACAATTTTATTTTATTTCCTTGGCAAACTGAGACTCCTATATTTGGTGCAAGCACACAAATGAAGAGACCAGAATCAACCATAAGATTGAAACAATCTAGTCGAACCTCCGTTAATAAACAACTCATCAACAAGTACAGCATCTGCCCATTAAATTATGAAAGAACAAGGACTTGTTTTCCCAGTGTCTATTGAATTTTATTGTTCTTAAAGTATTAAGGTGCTACAGATTTATTTTTGACTAGATAAATTGTCATGTGGTCATTTACAAACTAATCAAAAGATTCAAATTTACATATGCTAATATAACCTCTCAATAACTTAAACCATTAAGACAGGCCTAATTTGTTCTCTAGATTGCAGCATTCTTCTACCTTTTTGTATACCTAGATACGTGGGCCTAGAGACGAAAATCGGAGTCAGGCCTAACATGGAAGTCCTAACATGTTATGGTAGAGCCACAGGGATTGGATGGATTATTCGAGTCCGAGCACGTTATTTAATACCCCTTGCTCCAATACCCATTAGAAAACCATCCATCCCGAAAAATCAAAGTATGCATAGCAATAACTCACCTCTATGCTGATCAAGACGCCAGAAAGAGAACTTGTGTTCTTTGTCAAGGCTAAAAATTCGGACAATGTCACAAAATTGCCAGCATTCATGTTCCTGGGATTCCGGTACAGTGTGTACTGTGAATAGGGGCTTGATATAGTGGCTATATGCAAACAGGAAATAAATAAAATCAGTGGTTTCAAATAATTTATCAGGACAAGAGATCTTGTGCATCAACTCTTGTCAAAGAAATAATAGAATAACATTCTATATGAACAGCACAACTATGTAAGAACTAAATTTGAAGAGGCAAATCAAGCAAATAAGTTGCTCAACTTATATAGAACAAAATACGGAAAGACAATCAAGCAAATAACTTGCTCTGATTTAACCCCTCTATGACTGTTGAAAAGACTTGGGAGTAGAAATAGTACTGACAGTTTACACATTTTCAGGCAAATAGAATGACAGCCTTGAACCAACAAATAGAATAAGTGGATTGCACCAGTTACTGACTAGAAGAGAAGGCAGAAAGTCTGGAGTCCTAACACACACACACACACTGTTTTTATCTAGTCTTGATAACACGAATATTTTAAGTAAGCCATTTCTCAACAAATATAAAAATCAAAAGAAAATAACACCACCCAAATAAGCACATGAGAATTGATTTGAACTTACGGTTTAAATTTTGAATTTCACTCCATGTCAGATTGAAGGCAAATATTCCAGTGCCAGGCTTAATCTGCGGAACACTGGTCATACGGCCGCTAAACTGAGATTGAGCAGCATTTGTGCTATCTATTAGATTTATATGGCTTAAGCAAAATGGTATCCCGTCCTTCGACAATTGAACCGGACAGTCAAGTACATCCACACCATCTTCAATTGCCTTCATGTAAGCTCTGTCAGTACAACCAGGATAGTCTCCACTTGCTCCAAATTTTGAAATAACCAAAGGCTTCGCTGGAGAATGAGAAAATGAAAAGAAAAAGGTTAGCAAGGAAATCAATACTCAGTATACTTTTGACGATCAACTAGGAGCAGACAAGAATCAGAAGTAAATAAGAGGAAACAAATATGGTGATATACCTTGTTTTGAAGCATTTTTGCCCAGGTGTGCAAAGCAACCTGCAGTATTATAGAGAGGTCAGCAGCTTGAAATAGAAAATAATAATATATACCGATCATCACATTCCATTGAGAAACATTGAAGGGTGGTCTTCTGAGATTCAAAAGCAATATGGAATGGGTAAAGAATTATGCTTCAGGTCTTCAGTCAAATTATATGTAGGAACTTTTAACTTTTAAAAACGAGTCATAAAACGCATTTATCATTAGGTAACATTACTCTTATGACAGAAGGAAAATAAATACCTATGGCCGCTGATGAAGTTATTGGAAAATCAGACAGCACACCATCAACGCTGAATTCACCATTGTCAATGAAGTTCAAGTACTCAGCTACTGGATCATAACTGTAATTGAAGCTTAAAGGAAAGTCATTCACAAAGTCTGACGCATACACTTCTAATCCTTCTTTGTGAGCATCCAAGACAAGAGAAGTATGAGGTTCCAAAAAAGAATTTGCATCAGCTGGCCATATGTAATCTTTAGGAACAATAATTCCGGACGCAAATGTCTTGATAAATGTAAGATTTTTCAAAAGAGAACCATATGTCTGGTTTCTGGAAGGCTCTGTCTCATTTTTTCCTAGAAACCGAAAGACCAGCTTTGTGATCCTTGGACTGAATCTTGCTTTAATACCGTTCAGGAAAGCCACCTCTGGCGATGAGATATAGTTGATAACTACTCTTTTAGACAGAGAAATTACATAGCTTCTCATGCTCAAACTGTGTTGTGTGAAGAATGCATCATGCTGCAAAAGCATTAGAATAGATGAATTGGTTCAAACTGATAGGTGAACCAGAATCTATATACCTAAAGAAGTAGGTTAAAGTCTAGATAAAGAATGTGCCAGAAGCTGGTTTAAAGTAGACCAAGATGCATTTTCTCACATACCTGAATGTTCAACCATAAGCCTGGTGGTTTCAATTGTGAAGCCACCTCTTCAGGAGTGAGAATTTGGAACAAATTGCCATCGAACTTGTTAGTGCGAGAATAGATTCCCTGACGAACTGTAAGGGTAGCAAAACAAAGTGTCAGTCAAAAGATGTTCTCAACAACCCATCTTCAACAAATATAAACTAGACAGTTCAAGCCTATCCAAGAGTCATGTACCAATTAGTTGATTCCACAACTAACACAGGCAGGTCAGCCTGCAAGCAACAATATAATCAAACTCATAAACTAGTTGATCCTTTGCAATGAAACAATTATCCCAAATACCTTGCAGAAATATTTTGAGAGTAAAATAGGGATACCAAGCATAGCCAGCAACCATTATCAACGTAAGCTCAAAGATTTAGATGGAGTAGAAATTATTATTCAATAACCAGAATAATATAAACTTTCCGATGGTTTGCATGAAAGAGATAGAGAAAAAATTATCATATAAGAGGGAAAATGATGAACCTACCCATCTTCCACACAACCCCCCCCCCTCTCTCCCAACCATTAAAAAAAAAAAAAAACAACAACAACAACAAAACAAAACATCTAACAATAAGGAGAAAGAAATCGGCATAATAGGAAGGGTTGCGAAAGATAAGTAGACAACAAGTTAGATAAAATTAGCATGGTAACATGATTCTCTGAAGTTCTGTCATTTTAAGACTACCACTATACTGCAGCATTAACACATGGCCCTGTGCAATAAACATCTCGAACCCAATTATTTGTGACATTAATATATTACAACAAAATAAATAAATAAATAACCTAAAAACAAAAAGAAAGCAGGATATCTTTAAATTCCAGGAAGTTATTTAAGTTTTTGT
Organism: Parasponia andersonii; assembly: GCA_002914805.1. NCBI lineage: Eukaryota > Viridiplantae > Streptophyta > Magnoliopsida > Rosales > Cannabaceae > Trema > Trema andersonii. The sequence continues at coordinate 338,265 of JXTB01000374.1, forward strand.
TTTTCTTTTTGAAATGAAAATAAAAATAATAAAAGAATAAGAATAAAAAGAAGGAGATTGTTCTCAATTAAACTGCATCCAGTAAAATTAGCAAAAGCAAGTACAAGCATTGAAACCTTGATATGTGGAATAATCAACTGTTTAAGGATAGTTTCAATTATCTAATCCCATTTTTGGGTTAACAACATAGGATGGCCATCTTTAATTTAGTAGACGGTAAAATTTGCCTCAATATTCATCCCTTTTCCTTTTTCTTTAAATTCAGTATACATGTCAAGCTCACAAAACTCCTAGGTGACTTTAGAAAATGTCACCAAATTCTACGCAAAGTTTATGGGGCAAGACTACCAAAGAAACAATTCAAAGATAGTATATACTTACCAAAGACATTTGCTAGCTCCTTGAGAGTGAAGTCCACCGAAAACCATCCTCTGGTAGAAACCCCATTAACAAGGTACTCGTTATCCCTCTTCGCATAGACATCTGAAATATCAGAACTATTGTCCAGCTTGATATCTGGAAAGCAAATTCCTAGGGAATCCTTTGTTAATTGCACATCACACCACAAGATCGCATCGGGTAAGCTAGTTAGCAATGCTAGACTGTAGGCAGCATAACTCGAATCAGGAAATAGCCCAGAAAATCCACCACGGGCTATGACCACAGGTTGGCCTCCTGCAAAACAGATCAAACAAGCGAGCTTATAAAACAAAGATCAAAGAACCAAGCAGCTACATTTTTCGCTTTCACACACATTTTGGATATTGATCAACTACATTCCAGAGGTTTTTCCCAAGTTTTCTCAACCAACCAAACAAAGGGTGCTCAGAAAATCAGCAAAAGACTACAAGTGTTCTAATTGCTCCCAAAAAAAAAATCAAAACTTTGAATCTCTCCCAAGAGTCTAATTAATCATGCTCATTGCTCATCTCATCAGTACCACTAATTCTAAAAGAATAAAGAGCACAAGAGAGCTTGTTCGCCTTAAAAACCTCCGAAAAAACCAAAACTTCGTTTATCTTTCCTCCATTTTCTCGGCAACCATACACAGCTTCTCAGCCCAATCAACCGAGTCTAAGCCCATTGATTCAACTAATTCAAAAAGAATCAAGAGCACGAGAGCTTGCTCGCCATAAAAACCTCCCAGAAACCAAACCTCCATTTCAACTTTCCTCTATTTTCTTGGCAACCAAACAGAGTTTCTCACCAAAAACAATCAATAACGTTTCAACCAAAACACCGGTAAGCAAAATCGAAAACACTAAACCAAGAACTATATCTGAACATATATATACCTGTAAGCGTTTGCCATGGACTCTTGGTACCAGATCCCTGAGCAGAGACCGAAGCCACTACCAAGCCAAGAAGAAGAAGAGAAACCGAAACTAGAGCGCGTGAGCTACACATTGCCGGGAACTAAACCTCACCGCCGGCGAGTCACTCGAGCTCTGCAACTTCCGGCGATCTCTCGACAGTTGAAGCTTCAGGTTTTTCTCGGGTAATGTACTGAGATTTGCTCAGTTCAGATGGAAAATTTTAGAGAGAGAGAGAAATAGAAGACGGGAGCTCGGAGCCCTGTAAGTGTTTTTTTTTAAAGGCTGGCTTTTTCTGGAACTATATTTATATTATTCGAAAATCAATATAATGTAAATTAAAATATTGATTTTTGCGACTGACATATGCCTGCCCTTTTTTTTTTTTTTTAATTAAATTGTTTAATTAAGCCGGTTGTTTTCATTTTGTCTAAGTTGGTATTTGGTAGTACGCGTTTCCCTTCCCACGTAATTATGCGATTGAGCCGAGCCGGTTTCCGTAGCCGGCTTCAGCGAGCCGATTGAGTAACCGTTAGTGCACGCCGCTCTCCGCTCTTTGTCGGAACTCGGAATACGACGTACGTTGTCTTGTTATGAAATGTGTGTGAAGAGTGTTACAAGGATTGGGTGGGGGAGGTCCTACGTTGTGTATCATGACCCCTCGTGTACTTTTCAAAATTTTTTTTAAAAAAAAAAAAAAAAAAAAAGTAAAATTCGAATCACTCGGACGAATCATAGTTCTTTTGTGTAAGGATGTCATTGCTCGTAGTGCAAATTTTGGTTCTTTTTTTTTTTAGTAGGAGAGAGAGAGAGAAAGTTAAACTGAGCTTTTAGTTTATATTGAGCCATCTTGTATAAATGTATTGTTTTAGTTTGAATACAGAGGAGAGAGACGTACTCATTTAAAAAAAAAAAAAAAAAAAGACGAGAGTTAGAATGTCTTATTTATAGGTAAGAATTAATGAGTCTTTTTTTTTTTTCCTTTTTCTTTCTGACAATGGATAAGTTATTAACACTCAAAATAGAATTACGAATAAAGTAGACTTTCATATCATGTTACCTTTTAAATAACCAAAAAGTTATATCATTTATGATAATTAAAAAATGAGAGAGAGAGAGAGAGAGAGAAAAAGTACTGACTGATTACCATTACATATAGAATCACTATTTCATTGAATAGTATCAAAAACAAAAATTAGAAAGAACGAAAAAAAGAGGCTTGTAGTTGATTTCCACGACGATTGAAATGGGAGTGTTCGCACTGGATTAGTGCCCAAAAGACTACGTGGCTTGCACTTGCACCCAAAACGGTGATCAGTCATTGACCAGGTAAACGGGTTTGGATCCTCTGACTCGAGCCAGAAACCTAAGCCGGTTCAGTGGTGGGGCTTACCAAACTAGTGAACCCGATGATTGGACGACAGCTACTGGCGGGGCCCATAACATGTGTATCAGCAATCTGGCAATTGACAACGTGGCAACAAGTAATTGGGTTAGCAGCCTTGAGGTCAGCAGGACGCGCAAGAAGGGAAAGCTCGCGTTCAATGTGGGACCNAAGAAAGCATTCTCATATGTGTGTGGCTTAGGCTTTTGTTTACGTTATCTAGAAAACTCGTATCAAACTTTCACAAATTTTCGGCTTTCACAGAAGTTTAACGCTATGTCGCTAATCGCTATGCATACTGTTGATGGAGGTTTTATCAACAATAAATTTATGAATAATTAAGAGATGTGGCTTGTGTAAACTGAGATAAATAATCAAAGCAAATAAAGAGACACGGATTTATAGTGGTTCGGCTCCAAAAAAGATGAGCCTACGTCCACTGTTTTCCCACTATATTGATGAATATTCAAGGGTACAATACTCGAATGCTAATGGAGAACGCTCAAGACTTAGACCACCCTAAGCGTGTATTTGCTCTAACTTCTACCCTCTCTGACTTGTTTCTGCCCAGAATGTGTGATGATCCCTTCGGAACATAGAGCCCCCCTTTATATAGATTGTAGTGACCTTATCCCCTTAGGTTCCTTATGTCTCTAGGATCCTAATTGAATAAACGGGTAACTATACAATTGGGTAATTATCCAATTAAGTAATTGGATAATTATTCAAAACGGATAACTAGTTAATTACAAACAATACAATTAGATAACTACTCGAAAAGGATAACCTAGTTAATCGCAAATAGGAGTCTTCAGTTTCCCTTTCCTTGTAGGTTTCCTCCACAGCATTTACCTATTTCCCTCTTCTTGTAGGTTTCCTCTATAGTGTTTTTGTGTTTCCCTTTTCCTATGGGTTCCCTGTTTATTAAGGAAAACTATACGGAGAAGGTCGCACAAAAACCTGCAGAAGAGGTCGCATGTAAACATCACGGAGGAGGTCGCATGTAAACATCACGGAGGAGGTCGCATATATTCTATATGTGGAAGGTCGCACATATCCTTCACAGAGGAGGTCGCATATACATCATATGCAACCTTAGGATTTTAGACCGTACAACAATTGCCCCCCAGCTCCATTAGTTCTTTAGGACGAAATGGAGCTTCTGACTACCTTGCGACCTTATGACGTCATAGAACCTGTGACTTGAGTTAATCGAAGATCCGTCAGACTTCAAATCTTCTTTCAAGATCACGCGTATCCTCCTTTTTGCCAGAACGGAACACGTGTAGCCAGAAACGAAATTCGAGGAATACGTGATTGACACCAACCGTCAGCAAATCTTTTAAATTTCAAATTATCCTGACTTTTCGGATGAATTCAAATCCCGCGCGATCTTCGGCCTTCAGATTTAAAATTCGAATCATCTGATCTACGGCTGCGATCTAACGGTGGTCAGATTATATAAACATCCGAAATCTCTTCTCTCTCCCTCATTTTATTCAGAACTGCAGAAAACTTCAGAAAAACCCTAACGCCATTCTCTCAGATCGCTCCAATCACAGCCGCTCCTTCATCGTTGAATCAACCAACTCTCGAAGAAAGGTTAGTATTCCTCCTTATCTCTGTCACTATTGGAAACCACAATCTGGAAAAAACTTATTCCACCGAAGTGAAATAAGAATTTTATTCCTTTCTTTTTCTTTAGTCTGTAAAATAGATTTGCTGGAAATGGTCCTGCGAAGAGAATCCCTAGGGTCTGATACCCTAAATTTTCTCCTTCTGAACTGATGGTTCATCTACTGATGAACTGCTCGAACATTTCTGACGAACTGCTCGAACTCTTCTGACGAACTGCTCGAGCATTTCTGATGAACTGCTCGAACTCTTCTGACGAACTTTGTAGATAAACGTATGTAACCTTAGGATAAATCCTTAATATTTGAACCCCTGTATATTTCTTTTCAGATGTCTAGTAGTGAAGAACTTTTTAGGGAAGGAAATGCTTTTTCCGGGGAATCCGGCTCAAGCGTTAGCACTATTAACCTTGACGATTACCCCGCGTCTGAACCCGAGATAGAAATAACCGGGGTAAGACAAAGAAGCCCCCGAATAGGCGATCTTCCCCAAGATCAGTGGCCTAAACACGTTAGGGATGCTCCGGCATTCTCTTCCGGTTACCCATATGTAGAGGGAAACTGGTCTTGTGTAAACGTCCGAACGAGCTGCACCTCGAACAAACTTAGAAAAATTGCGAGCAGCTACAAGATCAGTATCCCCATGCGCCTTCCAATGGAGTTCAACCGCCCCCATACACCACCTCGCGGACTTGCTTCCTTTTCTGAGGCGGTTCTCAAATGTGGCGTGCACCTGCCTCTCCATCCGTACATACAGTCGGTTATAGATTACTATGGGGTCGTCCCCTTTCAATTAACTCCNGTTTCCTTTATAGTGTTTGTGTTTCCCTTTTCCTATAGGTTCCCTGTTTATTAAGGAAAACTATACGGAGAAGGTCGCACAAAAACCTGCAGAAGAGGTCGCATGTAAGCATCACGGAGGAGGTCGCATGTAAACATCACGGAGGAGGTCGCATATATTCTATATGTGGAAGGTCGCACATATCCTTCACAGAGGAGGTCGCATATACATCATATGCAACCTTAGGATTTTAGACCGTACAACAATTGCCCCCCAGCTCCATTAGTTCTTTAGGACGAAATGGAGCTTCTGACTACCTTGCAACCTTATGACATCATAGAACCTGTGATTTGAGTTAATCGAAGATCCGTCAGACTTCAAATCTTCTTTCAAGATCACGCGTATCCTCCTTTTTGTCAGAACGGAACACGTGTAGCCAGAAACGAAATTCGAGGAATACGTGATTGACACCAACCGTCTCCAAATCTTTTAAATTTCAAATTATCCTGACTTTTTGGATGAATTTAAATCCCGCGCGATCTTCGGCCTTCAGATTTAAAATTCGAATCCTCTGATCTACGGCTGCGATCTAACGGTGGTCAGATTATATAAACATCAGAAATCTCTTCTTTCCCTCATTTTATTCAGAACTGCAGAAAACTTCAGAAAAACCCTAACGCCGTTCTCTCAGATCGCTCCAATTGCAACCGCTCCTTCATCACTGAATCAACCCACTCTCGAAGAAAGGTTAGTATTTCTCCTTATTTCTATCACTATTGAAAACAACAATCTGGAAAAAACTTATTCCACCGAAGTGAAATAAGAATTTTATTCCTTTCTTTTCCTTTAGTCTGTAAAGTAGAATTGCTAGAAATGGTCCTGCGAAGAGAATCCCTAGGGTCTGATACCCTAAATTTTCTCCTTCTGAACTGACGGTTCATCTACTGATGAACTGCTCGAACATTTCTGACGAACTGCTCGAGCATTTCTGATGAACTGCTCGAACACTTCTGACGAACTGCTCGAACTCTTCTGACGAACTTTGTAGATAAACGTATGTAACCTTAGGATAAATCCTTAATATTTGAACCCCTGCATATTTCTTTTCAGATGTCTAGTAGTGAAGAACTTTTTAGGGAAGGAAATGCTTTTTCCGGGAAATCCGGCTCAAGCGTTAGCACTATTAACCTTGAGGATTACCCCGCGTCTGAACCCGAGATAGAAATAACCGGGGTAAGACAGAGTAGCCCCCGAATAGGCGATCTTCCTCAAGATCAGTGGCCTAAACACGTTAGGGATGCTCCGGCATTCTCTTCCGGCTACCCATATGTAGAGGGGAACTGGTCTTGTGTAAACATCCGAACGAGCTGCACCTCGAACAAACTTAGAAAAATTGCGAGCAGCTACAAGATCAGTATCCCTATGCGCCTGCCAATGGAGTTCAACCGGCCCCATACACCACCTCGCGGACTTGCTTCCTTTTCTGAGGCGGTTCTCAAATGTGGCGTGCACCTGCCTCTCCATCCGTATATACAGTCGGTTATAGATTACTATGGGGTCGTCCCCTTTCAATTAACTCCCAATACATATAGGTATATTGTAGGCTTGTACATTTTATACCATAAATTAGGCTTAGAAACTCCTTCACCCGAGGAGTTCGCTTGGTTCTACCAAGTGAAGTCAAACCCATCGGACTTCGGCTTCTTCTATGCGAGCAAGTAGTCGAATCAAGCTATTAAAACGATCTACGGGGTTCGTAACAATATGGGAAAATGGAAAAATCCATTTTTCCATTTTGAATATGCTGCCAATGGTTTCTTCCAAAACCCCGGTAGGTAATCTTCTAACTTGCTGTCTTGTTTGTTTATCTGTTCTTTTTGCACTGATCGTATTTTTGGTGTCATCGCAGATAACAGGGATCGACCAGGACTTTCGAGTGACCAGCTCGCAAGAGTTTATGCAATCAACGAGCTTCCAGTTGAAGAATTTAACTGGAAGGTTCTAGGCACAACAAAGAACCTGGTCGCCTGTGGCTTGATTCCAAAGGGCGCTGCATTCCCAGACCCACCGGTTGTTTCCTCCAGACCAGCTAGCTCGAAGAGGAAGTCGAAGAAATCCGATTTGGGTGCCTCGTCCTCCAGGACAAGGAAAAGGAAGGCGCCGACCGCACCACCTCGCACAGAGCCCCCGTCGCCAGAGACCGAACCACCACCAGCTCCTCGACCATCTCCCCAGGAAGAAGGTAATCGCACTTTTACTCTGACCTTTTATATTTTATTTCCTCGCTTATTAACACAGTCTGTTGTGCAGAGATGGTCATTGGAAGTGGTATGCGAGCTCCTCCATCTACTCTCGGGTCACTGGCAAGGACCCAAACCCCCGAGAGTATGCCGCCGTCAAAAGGGAAGGAGAAGGTCGACTGCTCAAAAAAGAGAAAAGTCATCTTCGAGGACATCCCCACGAGCTCGCCTCCTCCGCCACCTCAGCCAGCAAGCACTTCAATTCCTCCTACTGAAGCTGCTACCTCAGAACCGATCCCAGTGGATAAAGACGATGAACTGTTCGCACTTCTCGACCAGCTACCGGAGAGAGTTGGTATGAGTGCAGCCTTCATTGATCGTTTCACATCTGAAGAAGGCTGGGAGCGAATGAAGCGACGACCCGCAAAGGTCGCTTTCGGATCAGCGATGAGGATGCTGGCTAACGTAAGCTTCTGAACTCTTAAAACTTGGTTTAGCTCAGATTTTCATAACACTAATAAAATTTTTGTTTTTTAGACTGCCGCTGCTGCCGTCTTGATGCATGATCCGGTTCTCGAAGGCTTAGAGAAGGCTGAGAAGCTCGATGAAATAACTCGAGCATTCGAGAACTCGGAGAAGGCTTGGGAGGAAGAGAAGGCGAACTTCCTTGCAGAAAAGCAGCAGATGCTCGAGGACCTGAGCAAAGAGAGGCTCGCCAAGGAAAACTCCGAGGAGAGAGTCAAAGAGCTCGAGAAGGTCGTTTCCGAGTATCCGGACCGCATGAGAGAAGCGACCAACGAGGCGGTTCACAATGCCATTGAAGAGTTCAAAACGACCGAGGTCAAAGAACTTGAAGAAAAGGCTAGTGATATCGCCTCGTCGACCATCATCTACAATATATTCTGCGAGCATCCGGACTTTGACTTCTCCATCCTTGGCGAGGACGTGGTCGAGCTTGTGCAGAGCTGGAAGGGGGATACAGATAAAGCAGGCGACGATGGTGCAAGCCCTTCCTCGTGAAGATTGTTTTTTTTTTTTTTTTGTAGACAATGTGGGCTTTTTTTGTAGACAATGTGGGCTTCGTCCCTTCTATAAATAACTTTGTTCAATAAAATTTATCCTTCCATATGCTCCTGTACTCTATTTTCTTTTATGAGCCTGCAAAATAGCGATGAGAAACGATAGTAAAGATAACCAAGTAGTCGACCACAAGTGATCGATCAGTACGCTTTTAGCGATTTAAATCCGACTAACTTAAAACGAATTTTAAGCGTTAGGATGGGTTAGGTCGCTTAAGAAATCGATTAATACGAGTGATGCAAACTCTAACCGGATCTCAAAAGTTCCATGTCAAAATAGATGATAGCAATATATCACTTCGAACAATGAACGTTATGCTTAGTTACTTTTTTGTTCGAGGAGGGAAATTGCGTA
>JXTB01000374.1:347156-372608 GCA_002914805.1 Parasponia andersonii
GTTAGGATGGGTTAGGTCGCTTAAGAAATCGATTAATACGAGTGATGCAAACTCTAACCGGATTTCAAAAGTTCCATGTCAAAATAGATGATAGCAATATATCACTTCGAACAATGAACGTTATGCTTAGTTACTTTTTTGTTCGAGGAGGGAAATTGCGTAGATACGACATGCTGAGGCATGAAGCGAGGATAAAATCCTAGGATTTTAAGGAGATTCAGATACGTCGATGAAGTGATCCGAGGCCTAGATACTTCGACGATCTAAAATCCTGTGTCCTCTAAATGGACGTTTGCATAGTCCCTTAGGGAACAAGTAGGAGATAGCTCTATCTGATCAATAAAGTGTGTTGGTTCAATTTTGCAAAAATAGACAAAATAAATTTCACTAGCTCTAGAGACAAATAGATTTCTTCACAATGTTTTAGTAAACACCACCTCTATATAAAATCTATCAATAAATGTTAATTTTTTCACAGCATCCATAAGTAAATGTCACCGATCAAGGTATCTATCAATAAATGATACTCTTGTCATCACGTTCCATCAGTAAATATTACTTTTTATCACATCATATATCAATAAATACCACACAAAATCTTCTAAATCTTTAAAAGCTCTAGATTTATAGTGAAAAAAAAAATACAATAAAAAATATCACATATCTAAATTTATGATCCTTCGCAATTAGAGAAATGTGTAGTTTGCACCAAATTATGTATGCAACTTGCATTAGGAGACTTCTTAACTTACTAAAATTTTCAGTTTTATCAATTTACTACCAATATTAAAGGGATTTAATTTTTCAACACATGTTTTCGCAATTATCTTCCATATACATGATTTTACTTTAATTTAGTATACTTTTAGGAAAAAGCACTAATAAGGGCAAAAGCGAAAATGCAAAACTTACCCAAATGAGTACAGTTGATAACCTCTGATTTCAGTCACAATCACTTCGTTACATTATATTCACAATAAAGAAACGATATATAAAAAAATAAAATACTAATTAAACTATTCACATGCAATGAACTTAGCTAGCTCATTTTTATTTTTGCTTACCGACGGAACCTAAATAACTTATTTATCACTTTTAGCTAAAAAAAAATGGACCAATATGTTTAAATCAAGTCCTTTGTCCAGCTTTTACCTAACTAATTCCACTTGATGACATCAACAACGTTATGACACCTTCAATTTCTTTCTTCTCTTTGTGATAATTTCCGACCAAAAGGGATTTTGTTTGCTGGATTTATATTAATTCTAAATCCGTCTTGTGCATTGTATATATTTGTTCTTAAAAATACTGAATTTGTAGGAGAATTAGTCATTTTATCTTCTCGTACTTATTGGTATGAATTTGTTTTCTTATTTTTGATTTTATATTTAAGTACCCTAAATGACAAATTTATTATTCTTTTATCCTTCTTTTTTTACTAAATATTCAAATATCTTCTATAAAAGCAAAGTTATTCTTCTTTTATTCTATTATTTTTGACTTAATATTCATATTCTCTAAAATGATAAAGTTGTTATTTTTTACTTCCAATTATAATGTTGTTAGAAAATTGTAAAATCATATATCCCTTTTTTTTTCTTTTTTAAAGAAAAAATATCACATTTCCTTCTTCATTTATTATTTTCATATGTCAACATTTTTCAAGTAACTTATTTTTTATTGGGAGATATTTGGCAACAAACTCCTATGTGACAATTGACAATAATAGCTATATATTAATTCTGAACCATACTCAAAACTCTGTATAGGAAATTTATATAACAAATACATGGTCGTTGGACTAATTTAGTAATAATACTCATTGGAAATACATATTAAGGACAGCTGGGGAAGACTGAAGGGTTAAAATACTAATAAAAGTCGACATCTTTAGTTCTAGGCTTCTAGCTAGCAATATATAATAGCTTTATTATGATTGTCTGAAAAATTTATAAGTGGGTTCAAGCTAAATAGAAATGGGTCAAATATTATTACGTGCCTTGTAAGATTACAAAATGCCACGTTTCAAACTCATTTAAAAAAAAAAAAAAAAAAAGCAGTGCTCATTGTGGCCAAGTACTATTTCTTATATATATGGTGAAGAATAATTAAGTAGACTCTTCAAAGACTCATGATTTGTTATTCAATTATATGTGCCTACATATATAGTGCTATATACATCGGTTAGACGGTTAGTTCTGAATTGAAGTGATTTGGCTCCGGTATTTCGCAAAAAAAGAAAGCGAGGAGGAGACGACAAGCGGCTATTTTCTATGAGTGTAATCATATAAACTCTAATTTTGTTTAAGAATGTTTTTAAGATCTCATAGATAGATCGTTATTATCGGACGGACGATGGAATGAGACAATTTAATCCGAACAACTAACGAGAAATGGTGATCAATTTGACTTAGTCAATTAGATCTTTTAATTGAATAAAACTCATACTCTTAGGCCATTGTTAACCTATATGCATGAGATGATAATACTATATATCTCCAGTTTTTGTATTAAATTTTTTGTACCAACGTAGGTGGCGTGTAAATTATCACTATCTAATTAATGTATTAAAATTCATTATAAATAAATCATCAATTGAATAGTGACAAATCACACAAAAATTATTACTTTAATAATTATCCTATGCATATATATCGCATTATCAATTTAAGTTAACCTGACCGAGCCCAAGAATCACCTAACAACATTATAAGGTTGGACTGACGAGCATTTTTCTCATCCTATCAGTGTTATGACCTTTGAGGTTGAATAAACAACGTGCCAGCCATGTACTAATAATCAATGATCATCAACATGGATTTCGTGTAAGTTTCAAAAACTAAAGTTGGAAAAGTTTCCTTTTATTAATTTTTGAAGTCTAATGTCTGAAGAATTATTACTTCTTTGGCTTTTGCCTCATGCAATATATGTTGTCGTCCGAATGCATGAACTTTCATCCAGTAGGGCATAAGTAAAATTCTCAAGAAAAAAAAAATAACACATACAAACAAATTTATAGATTTTATTTTTGGGTTTTAGTTTTTTTAATAATAATAGTAATTAAAAATAGGGCTATAAATAGGACTGAACTCTTGTTGTATTATAAGCCAATAATAGCTTTAGGCCTAAGAATTAATAAAATAAACACATTTAGTTAGAATTTGATTTAAGAACCCAAAACTGAAAACTTAAAATTTTTATTGTAGCAATAGTAAAGAAATTTAAAATTAGATAAAATAAAAACAAATTTAAAAAATTAAATATCAATTTAAAAATGTAAAAATTAGAGACGCTCCTATGTGGTTCTGTCGCATTGATTTTGTTTAATCCTTAACAAAACTAATATATATATATATAGTCTATGTGGTTCTGTCGCATTGATTTTGTTTAATCCTTAACAAAACTGATATATATATATATATATATATATATAGTCGTGAGAAAAAGTAAATGCACCATCTTTTAAGTCATTCTGGTTGGATTTTTTATTTTATTTTTATTTTAAATGAAATTCCTAGTAGGATTATATTAATGACTTATTAAACGGCTCCATAAGAACACAACTAATGGTCCAAAAGTACACTTCATATAAGTGCAAGACTACGTCCACTGAGGTGAGTCAGCTCTACAAAAACAGACAAAACAAATTTCACTTTTAAAGGTGGCAAAATTCTCAACCAAACCTTAGAGCTATCATTTACTCATTTAAGATGTCTATCAATAAACGTCGTAATAGACCCATAACTTTTATCAATAGTCGTCATAGCAGACCCTGACATCCAGTGATGGAGCCATGCATTTTTTCATTAAATTTAAATTTTTTACATCTAATCCATTCAAAATTAAATTAATTATTTTTCTAATTCTTAAATATCATCATCCTATTTAATTTAAAATTTTTTATAGTTTATCTTCATTTCTCTTACCTATATATTTTTTACCCCTAATTTTTATTAACAACTTATTTTTACCTTAAAATTTATTTGGTTTAAACAACTAGCAACTATTATAACTTATTAGCCAATCTATAAAATTGAAAAAAAAAATAATTTTATATTAGATATATATGATATTGGTGTATGTATACTTTTTAGAAGATTGAACTAAATTAATGTTTTATATTTATATTTTTTAAAAAGTTTTTCCAATTCACTCACATATTTTCATTTAAAAAAAAAACAAAATTCACTCACGTATTTAGTTATGACATTTTATTTGTAATACAAATATATTGTGTAAAAAGATACATGTTTAAAAATTTTATATCTTTTTTATTTTCTTCTCCTAATTTGTAAATTTTATAATATTTTTTAGTCTCTAATTTATAAGGTATTTTAAATAAAAATTGCACTCATTATTCTATAAATGAGAAAGCAATGATACTATAGAATCAAATAGTGTGATAATTATTTTTATATATCTTATTACAACTACAAAGTGAGTAAAACTAATTTTATATCATAATCTAAATATTTGAGATTAAACTTAGAAAAATATGTATGCAAATTAACCTTTATTAAATTTTTATTTAAGCTAGCTTAAATTTGATCTTTATATTTGTACCCTCCTGAAATATTTTTCTGGCTCCACTGCTACAAGCATCCATCAATAAACGCTATAACAGATTCTTGATATCCATTAGTATACACTATAGTAAATTCATGACATGATAAATCTTACAAATCTAGTTCTCAAAGCTTCAAACCTAGAAGAAAATCTACAAAATAGTAACAAAAAACATAAAACAACAAAAGACCCATGCAAATCTAGAATCGGGTGTAACAGAACATTTATATAACTATATATATGTAACATAACTAATGACTTATTACAACAAAAAATAAACTAATAAAAGAAATAAAAAAATTCCTACCATAGAGAGAATTAAGAGATATATCCCTCAATCTCTCCCTTGGGTGACAACCCTAAAAAAAATCTCAAAACACCACTGTGACTTCAAGACTCAATCTGCACTATTAAAAATATCTACTATCACGGTGCGTGTACAGACGCGCCGTGATAAGTGATTAACTATCACAATACTTAATAAGCACCGTGATAGACAGAAGCAATACCACGGCGCCTAAGAAATATTGTGGTATCACATCTTTAACGGCGCTTATTAAGTGTCGTGATAAAATACCACGGCGCCTAAAAAGCACCGCAGTATCTCATCTTTAACGGTGCTATAATAAACCTATCATAACGTTTATTAAGCACCGTGATAAAATACCACGACGCCTAAAAAGCGTTGTAGTATCTCATCTTTAACGACGCCCTTAGGGTTCCGAGGTAGGGGACCTATATAAAGGACCCCAAAACAATCGCCCAACAGCAGATAAATCACTATTCCTCTTTACCTCCAGCCGCGACCAACAGTCTCCCCCTTCCACCATTTTCACTATTTTCTCCGGCAAACAAGATATATTTAAGCTTTTAAACTTGTTTTTGTCACTAAAATTAAATTACTCATCGTCGTAACCATGATTTTGAACAATTATTTTGTAGAAATTTTATGTTTTAGGTTATATTCAAAATAGTTTAATTTGGAAATCTAATTTATCAAATGTGAATATCTTGAGCATGCATTGATAATCTTTACTCTTGTAATGCCGAGTTAGACTATTTATTTGCTATAAATCTTATTTTTGGGTATGTTTTGCTATTTAAGTGTAAATTAATCCGAATTTTTTATTATTTTATTGCTATTTTTTTATTTATTTTAGGTGAAATGTGAGTTCATTTAGTTGTAAAAAGTTTCAAATTGAAGGTGTTATATGAATTTATACCAATTTCATGTTTATTTACTAGAAATCATATATTAGGTTATGCTTTTTAATTTCTACCCTTAGTGTCAATTAATCCAAATTTATGCAATTTTAATTGAATATTGTGTAGTATTTTAGAAATTTATATATTCAACGTTTTTAATTGGGTGAAGTCACGTGGAGTTGATCATTAGTTGCAAAAGTTTAAAATTGAGGTAGACTCTCTTAATTTCTACAAATTTTATATTAGATACTTAGTATTACTTAATTTGGACATGACAAATTACAAAAGGCCAACTTTGTGCACCAATATTTTGAGGGCAAGTGCAAAATATATCTTCGAGAGACTCTATTATACTTGAATGTGATGAATTGGACCGTTTAGCATTTGTCATAATTTGTAGACCAATTAAACTATTTGGGACATTTATGTGGAGCATATATAATATAGTCCAAGGTGCTTAAAAAGCGCCGTGGAAAATGCCTCTCACGGCGCCTTCAAGGCGCCTTGGTAAACTTTCTACAGTGCTTTATAAGCGCCTTGGTAGCCAAGCCCTATTACGGCATCTGCAACTAAGGCGCTGTGA
This sequence comes from Parasponia andersonii, assembly GCA_002914805.1. Taxonomy (NCBI): domain Eukaryota; kingdom Viridiplantae; phylum Streptophyta; class Magnoliopsida; order Rosales; family Cannabaceae; genus Trema; species Trema andersonii. The sequence continues at coordinate 353,512 of JXTB01000374.1, forward strand.
AAGGCATTTCAAGGCACTTATAAAGCGACTTGAAAGACTTTTTTGTTATAATGCTGAAAAAAGAGACGTGATGACAGAAAGAATTCTTAGTTTTTATTCTGGTCAGATTTTAATATTTTTATAATTTAATTTTAATAATATAATAAATTATAATCCACTTATCAAATAATCAATAGACTATAAAATAATAAAAAAGTACGAAAGAAAACACATTTAATTAGCATTCTCCGTATCTGTTTACACTTTTTTTTTTTTTTTTAGGGATATTTATACCACATGTTGCTTATGTAAGTTCTCGTGAAATACTAGAATTTCGTTACTGAGGGTGAAGAAAGTCACTTTGCCATTTTCGGACAAAACTGCCCTTGAGCACTTCGTATTGTTGTTTAGAAAATTTTACAGATTACCGATCATGAAATATGTGTTTTAATAGTAGTAGTATCAAGTATGAGACTGTCTCTCTCTATGTCCCACTTTAGTAATAGGAGCCAAATTAGCCGAGTCAAAGAGTGACATGGGACCTGAGAGAATTGACCAAGGTGGACTTATAGAAGATTGACACGTAGAGATTGTAGCTTTGGGTACTGTTTGGTGAGAGAGACTAATGGCTTTAGAAAGTGCATGAGTGGACGTCTGCCTATTGTCCTCCTCCTCTCCTCCTCTCCTCTGCCACTGTTATTGATTAAATAACACGTGGTCACGTTTCATCTTACTCTCCTTTGCTTTTATTAGTATCTATCCTCCGTCTCTTCCATTATTTACTTCTTTATTACGTTTTTCTTTCTTTTTCTTTTTTTCATTCATTGAAAATTGATCATATTCTTTTATAGCCACGAACAGTTTTCTAATTTATTGCTCACCCACCTTTTTCCCGTCCTTCCAACTATAAACGAAATGTCTTTAAAATATAAATAGCGCTAAAAATTTCACTGAATTTATTATTTTTTTAAATACCACATGTGTAAATAAATAATCATAATTCAACTATTGTATCAAAATTTATTACAAATAAAATAAATGATATTTATCACTTGTATCATAAGAAATCATATACCATATCAGTGATTTTAAAAAAGTGAGATATGAAGTTATGTGATACCATATATCATATTAGTTTTGTGATTTATGCATCACTTATTCAATTTTTCCAAATTTACAAAATGGCCAAACACGTAAAATTACGAAGGTAATCTGAAATTTCATTTGATCGGAATATATTTTCTAAAAAAATTTAATTCAAGTTTTTTAGAAAATATATTATCATCCTAAGGAGGAGGGTGGCTTAGGATTACGAGATTTATATTTGCTTAATAAAACTCTTCTTAAAAAATTTGTTTGGAAAGTTTGACCATTGATTCGGTGTATTTGATTATCTCTGTGCTAGCTTTTTCCATGTTAATGGTGAATTTTGACATCATATCAAGTCTTCTACTTGGTCAGGCCTTCATTTTTTGTGTCAAGATTTATGTGAAGAATCTCATTGGCTAATAGGTAGCTACTTCAAGGTTAAATTCTGGATAGATAATTGGTTGGGCTCCCCGTTGATTGACTTGATTTCTTTTCATATAGAGTTTGATCCCCTTTGGAGAGTGTTGTTGGACACTTTTATATGGACTCGGGTTGGCTTCTTCCCATGGCTTTTAAGGATCATTTTCTGGCTATTGCATATATGATTAAATCAGTCATTTGTTTAGATGGGCCAAATGCCTTACATTGGATGGGTTCTGGATGGGTTCTTTGGATAGCTCTGTTTTTTTTGTTCTAATACTTATCTTTCACTTTCTGGCTTTGCAGTTGTTTCCTTTTGGGGAAAACAAATTTGGACTTCATGTATTCTTTTGACGAGACTATTTTTACTTTGGTGAATTTTACATAATTAGCTTCCAATTGCAGTTTCTCTGATGAGGCGAGGTTTTAATCTCCCATCTTGTTGCTGCTTCTATCGTTTCTCAGTAGAAGACCTTTCTCGTTTGTTCCTCACTTGTCATTTTGCCCAGTAGCTTTGTACACTTTTGTCATCTATCTTTGATAATCCTATTTTTCTGTTAGAATATGTGGTGGATCTATGGGATAAAGTGCAACTGTGTTCTTTGAGCCATCAACTTTGTGCTCTTTGAAAAATTGGTATAATCTTAGTTTTTTGGATTATTTAGCATCTTCGAAATCTGGCTACTTTTGAGGATATGAAACCTTCCATCTATTCTGCTCTTACTCTCTTATAGTGTTTTATTAAAAAGGCCGAATTCCTAGTTTAAGGTTCTATGTTTAACTCTATGATTGAGTTTTTGAATTTGTCAGAGCTTCGAATGAGGGAGAAGCCACATAAAACACCTAATATTATTGAAGTTTTCTGAAAACTTCTCCATTTTTCATAAGTAAAGATTAATACTAATGGATCAACTTTTGGTGTATCTGGTCCTTATGGTTGCTTTGGGGTGCTTCAGACTCGTTAGAGGCTTGTTCGCAGTTTTTTTTTTTTTTTTTTTTTTTTTTTCCTTTGAGAGTTTGTTATGCTGCAAGAACTATCTATGCGATTAATTTGGTTTGGAAGTATAGTTAGAAGCGTCAACTCTACTTATGTGGTTTCTATCTTGATAATTCGCTCCTTAAAAGTTCTTTTTTCGATGGAGATCTGCTTGATATAAGGCCTTGAGTTATATAACTATTATGGATTTCGTGGTTACCCATATTTTTCGTGAGAGTAACTGAGTTGCTAATGCGTTAGCCTCTCTAACTCCTTCCATTGTATGTTCTACTTGATGATAGTTGACTCTTTTTTTTTATTTATTCTTTCTTTTACGACAATTATATTACAAAATCGAGTTACATGTTTTACTAATTCTTATCCTGTTCATGCTTTTAGTCTTTGAAAGGTCAGATTTCTGTCCCCTTTTAGCTAGATATTATCTTTTTTCCTTTACTTTTTATTAAATTTACCTTCATTCCATCAGAGTTTTGTTGGAAAAAAAGGTGGGATAAATGTTTAATATTATTCATATATATATATATATATATATATTATCTTGAACTACATGTCAAGTATTTTTTTAAAAAAGAAATATAATATATAATTTCATTTCATTTTTATGGGGATAAAGTTGAATATTTATGAAGTTACCAATTAGATTAAATTCGTGCTGTATAGCATATTCCTATAATTGAAAATCGTGTGCCTCGTGATGTTTGCCCAACTCAGAACATGAAAATCCTTAAAACCATTAAAAAAAAAAGGATAAAAAAGCACAAAAATAACTTTATTAATAAAGATCTGGAAAGTGAGATTGAATGGTTGCATAAATTGTTGAATCCTTTCAGCGGAAATTTTAGGAAGCTGATCATGTAGTTCATACTGTTACAAAATCATATGACTTTTAAAAATATATCAGATATCAGCGAGAACATATATTATAAAAAAAAATGGAAATTCTCTTATGTGGTTTTAATTACGAAAGCTTCACTAATTACACAGTAATCTTGCACAGGAAATAAATTATTTGATTTTGAATTTTGGCTTAATTTTTTTTGTCAAATACTAGCTAGGATCTCATCTTAATGTTTTTCCATTTATTATTGATTTCCTTTTTATTTATTTATTTATTAAACTTTATTCAATTTGATTTCCTTATTTCTACGATTTCATTATTTATTTCCTTATCTCATCAAAATTTACTTTATTAGTATCTTTGTAATAAAGTGAAGATCCGTTAGTTAAGCTTTATTAAAAAAAATTATAGTATTTTCTTGTTAAATAATAAAGCTATAGTATTTATTTTAGTTTATTGTTCTAATCTGTAAATCATGTCTCAATAATTTTGGTCTTTCTTCGCCATCCCACTTCAGTGGTATCAATAGCTCGGTCTCACGTCTGCTTCTCTACTTTTTGTCATGTTTTAAGTTTGCCATGCATCCTAGGTTTCATCTACCATTTTGACAATCCTTTTCTGGTATGCCCTTCATCCAAAATTTCTTACAATTAAAATAAATTTCAGGTATTGTGTGTGTGTATATTTATATATATATTTTAATCTTTTCTTTCTTTAGCCAGTAATGTAGGATTTTTTTTTAATTTGTTTTTCCTGCAATACCAACTATCTTCGTTATAGAACTTATTATTTTTAAAAATATTCGTTTATTTGTATTTTTGATCATGCTTATTAGTGAAGTTCGCGGGCACAGTCCTTTTTTCTTTCTTTTTTTTTTTTTTTTTTTCCTTTGAAGTGGTATTTCTTATAAGAAAATAAACTTGTTGCTCCCTCGTGGCTTCGGAAAATGGGGTGAAAAAAGAACATGAATATGACTATTTCTCTAAATTTAAAAAACAATAGTTGCTTCTGACAACAAAAAAGAGTAGTTTGGTCGATGGGTTATAAGAAAATATGACTTATAAGAAAATATAATTTGTTGCTTCCTCGTGGCTTCGGAAAATGGTGTAAAAAAAGAACATGAATATGACTATTTTTCTAAATTTAAAAAACGGTAGTTGCTTCTGACAACAAAAAAGAGTAGTTTGGTCGATGGGTTTATTTTGGTGAAATCTTTTGAAAAAATAGATAAACTTTATTGATTTTTTTTTTTAAAAAATTATAGTATGCTTTTTATTTACATGTGAAGTTTTAGGTCCTTTAAATATCTGGATCCCAAATACCAAAAGAGTCGGCAGCTTAATTCGGGATATGCATATGAACCAATGTAGTCAAATCAAACAAATCAATCAGAGAAGAAAATAAGTTCAAGAGCAAATTTTCAAAACTATTAACAAAGAGTCGGACAAAATCACAAAAAGTTAGCTATGTTATTAAAGTCAGTTTCATTGTATTTGACCACAAATTTGACCGAAAGACTCTTTCGTTGGGTGTTTGAGAATAAACATTCCCGTATATTAATTTACCAAGTTACCGTTAAAAAAATTAAAAATAAACCATATAAAAATTAATCTGAAAATAAATTTATTAAATCATTTTAGTAAATTAATTACTCTAAATTAATGTCAGATATAAATTTATAATAAATATTAAATTTAAAAGTCAATATTGATAATAATCAAAACAGAAAATATAAACTAAAGTCAAAATACAAGATATAAAAATGATTATATCCCATAAAACAAACGCCAAAACAATTTAAAAAAAAAATTAAAGAAAAAGATAAGTAGATTCCCTCGTGCTAATTATTATTTTTTTTTTGGGGAAGAAACTTATAGAGATAACCTTAATATTTAGAGCTAGATTGAGCTATATATATATATATATATATATAACTCACAAGAAAGTTAAATACATTATGTATATGTATAATTATATTTGTTATTTAATGGTTGGTTATATGATTATGGAAGGTAAAAAATCTCTCCCTGATACATTACCTATGAAAAAAAATGAATTCATATTTATTTTATGTTTCTAGATTTTGCCTGCTTAATTAGTAGTGAACATCTGTTATATTTTGACATATATTACAACACAGTTAGGAGCGGAAGTATGTACTTTTTTTTTAACGTACATTTAGATTATTTTAATAATATTAATCTAGCCATTCATTTAGTTGATTTTATGTGTGCGTACGTTTTTAGTAATTAAGGGAAAATACATGCACATAATTTATAAGGAAAGAAACTTGTACGTATGTAAGTTTTTTTTTTTTTTGGCTAAAAGTATGTGTATTAATTTAAGTTGGTACAAATTGCTATTTATTATGTATTATGTGGATTAAGGATGAATGACAGACAAGATTTGCCTGAGACAGACATCATATGCATTAGAAGGAAGAAATTGATAATTAATTGCATTAGTTACAAAGTCATCCTCTTATCACAAATTCACAACCATAAGCCAGAAAAAAAAATTGTTGTATTTAATTTTACTGACTGGCTAGCTCAATTAATCTTTAGGAGTCAGAATTCTTTCTTTCTTTATTTTTTTTCCTTTTCTTCCTAAACTTTAGGTTTTTGCGTGTTAGGCAAATCAAATCACACCAAATAATAAGATTTGATTAAACTTTTAGATTGATTGCACAAAAATCAAATACCATTTATTTTCCAAAATCAACTAGCATAATCTTCATACATAGAAATTACATGCAAAGCTCGAGTCTTCTTCGCAATTCCATATAAATTTTGATTATCCATAAAGCATGGAATAAAGTAATTTTGTAAAAGAAAGAAAAATATTAAATGTTGCATTGTATTAGACACGATACTAAAACCTAAAACATTGCTCCATAATTTGAGTGGCTCTTACCATATCAAGCTCAAATTCCACATCAAAACTCAAAAAATATTAAATAAATGATTTAAATAATAAATTGGTAGATCCTTCCTCAGACAAAAATCCAAGCCATAAAAATCCCGAGACAATTGCCGCCTATGGATTGATACATTCGAGAGTCAAACCCGCTAAAATATTATTTCCTCCGAAATTAATTGATAAGCTTAGCTACTGGAATAACTATATTATTTAATCAAATTTATTTTGACAGGTTAGAATATTAATTACCATAATTAAATCAAAATTATAGATTCACCCCACCAATCCACCCGAAACCTTTAAGGTGAGTCGAAACAGTATTTTGCCTCTTCACTCCTCATACATAAATAAAATTAAAAAATATATATTAATGTAATTCTATGGAGTGTGACTATAGGAATCACGGTGTATTATTAGCATATGTAAAATGACAATAAAGCCCTTTTGGGTTTTAAGGAAGAAGAGAGAGAAAACGTTCTTGATGGTGCGTGTGGCAATTTGGCAACCTACTTTCCACGATTCGGATAAGAGTACTAAGAAAGATAACGAAGCGTGAAATTACCATAAAGGTCCTTATTACCACCCAAAAAAAAAAGGATTTATTTTTCTAATTTTTTAAATTTGATTCTAACTTATTCAATAAGCTTGTCTATAATTTTTTTAATATTTTATTTTAGTGACTACCGGGGTTTTAGAATGTAGATTGCATGTTTACACTAAAAGCGTTCTCTTTGTTTTTTGGTGTAGTAATCCGCCATTAATGGCCATGTGAAGCTCCAGAGCCGAACTTTGTGAGAGGGTTCTTATGAAGTATGTTACAGCATCTTCATCGATCCGCCATGGAAGGCCATCAGGGGAAGCTTGTTTTGAAACTATTTCTTCTTCTTTCTCTTGCTGTTTCACTGGTTTTAAGCGCCACGGACCCGAACGACTTAGCCATTCTGAACCAGTTCCGTAAAGGGTTAGAGAATCCGGAGCTTCTCAAGTGGCCGGAAAACGATGACCCGTGTGGGCCTCCGGAATGGGACCATGTCTATTGCGAAGGTACCAGAGTTACCCAGATTCAGGTTCAGAATCTGGGCCTCAAAGGTCCTCTACCCCAGAACTTCAACCAACTCTCCATGCTCAAAAACTTGGGTTTTCAAAGGAACCAGTTTTCTGGGCCGTTGGCAACTTTTTCTGGGCTGAAGAATCTGGTGTATCTTTTCTTGGATTTCAACGGCTTTGATTTGATCCCAGGAGATTTCTTTGACGGGCTTGATGCTTTGGAGGTTTTAGCATTGGATGGGAACAATTTTAATGGCAGTTCAGGGTGGATGTTCCCACCGCAGTTGGCCAATTCAGCTCAGTTGGTGAATCTCACTTGCTCGAGCTGTAATTTGGTTGGTCCTTTGCCTGATTTTCTCGGCAAAATGGCGTCTTTACAAGTGTTGACACTTTCCGGGAATCGGTTGTCCGGCCAAATTCCGGAAAGTTTTAAGGGCATGACTTTGAGTAGCCTTTGGCTGAACAATCAAGATGGTGGTGGAATGACTGGTCCAATTGATGTGCTTACAACAATGGAGTCTCTCAGCGTACTGTGGCTTCATGGGAATCAGTTCAATGGCAAAATCCCAGAAAGCATTGGTAATTTAACTTCTCTGAAAGATCTTAATCTCAATAGTAATCAACTAGTAGGCTTAGTTCCCGATGCCTTGGCAAATTTGGGACTGGATAAATTAGATTTGAGTAACAACCATCTGATGGGTCCTGTTCCAAAGTTTAAAGCAGCCAATTTTTCATATGATTCCAATGCATTTTGTCAAACAAAAGAAGGTCTTCTTTGTAATCCAGAAGTCATGGCTTTGATTGAGCTTCTTGATGGGTTGAATTACCCTTCAAGGCTTGTTTCTGGCTGGTCTGGTAATGACCCTTGTCAGAATTGGTTTGGAGTGAGTTGTGATCCAAATGGTAAGGTCTCTGTTATTAATTTGCCAAAGTTAAATCTTAATGGTACCTTGAGTCCTTCCTTAGCAAAATTAGACTCTCTTCATCAAGTTAGGCTTGGGAATAACAATTTGGGAGGTTCAGTCCCTCCAGAGTGGACTAGTTTGAAATCTTTGACATTGTTGGATCTAAGTGGCAATAACATTTCCCCTCCGCTGCCAACTTTCAGTAGCTCTGTGAAAGTTGTCATTGATGGGAATCCTCAGCTTAATGGTAATCCGTCTAAGACGGTTCCATCGCCAGAAAATAGTCCTTCTTCCGGGGAATCGACATCTACGCCCAATACCTCGTCGTTCCCAACCCCATCGAGAGGCTCACGAAATAATAATGGAACTTCTGAGCAATTAGAAAGTTCCAAAAGGTCCAGCTTAGTTCCTATTATTGCTCCTATTGCCAGTGTTGCGGTTGCCGCCTTTTTGCTTGTTATTCCATTGTCATTATACTGCTGTAGGACGAGAAAAGGTGCTTTGGCTCCTAGTTCTCTTGTTATTCACCCAAGAGATCCTTCTGATCCTGATAATTTGCTTAAGATTGTTGTTGCAAACAATACAAATGGGAGCACTTCTACGGTAGCAGCAAGTGATTCTGCAAGCAGACACAGCAGTGGAATGGGCGAGTCTCATGTCATAGAAGCTGGAAATCTGGTCATATCGGTTCAAGTTCTTCGAAACGTGACAAAGAATTTTGCTCCAGAGAATGAGCTTGGCCGTGGCGGCTTCGGGGTGGTTTATAAGGGAGAATTGGATGATGGGACAAAAATTGCAGTGAAAAGAATGGAGGCTGGGGTGATTAGCTCCAAAGCCTTGGATGAATTCCAGGCTGAGATTGCAGTTCTTTCGAAGGTGAGGCACCGCCATTTGGTGTCCCTTTTGGGTTATTCCATTGAAGGCAGTGAGAGACTTCTTGTTTATGAATATATGCCTCAAGGTGCTCTCAGCAAGCATCTTTTCCATTGGAAGAGCCTTAATTTTGAGCCTCTCTCTTGGAAGAGGAGGCTGAATATTGCCCTGGATGTTGCCAGGGGGATGGAGTATCTTCATACTCTGGCTCACCAGAGCTTCATACACAGAGATCTGAAATCATCAAATATTTTACTCGGCGATGATTTTAGAGCAAAAGTCTCAGATTTCGGATTGGTGAAACTAGCTCCTGATGGGGAAAGATCTGTAGTGACCAAGCTTGCTGGGACTTTCGGCTACTTAGCACCAGAATATGCTGGTAAGTCTTTTAATGTATTTCTAGTTTAACCTCTCCTATTTTAAACCCAAGTCTATAGAAGTTTATGTTTAATTTTGTAACCACAAAACTATTTAACATCGGTAAGTTTTTTGTAGGGATTTTGCTTTGTATTTGGCTCTGTTTCATTTTTCACTTTGTCAAACTTTTGAATTGGCAAACTACATTTCCAAGAATAGGAGACTACTGTCTGGTTAGCTATAGATTTTATATGATCTTAAACGTTCTTGTATTCTGCAGAATATAATAAATCTCATCTACTAATATCCATGTCTGATGAACTTAAATATTCTACTGACTCCCACTTTTCACGTGCTGATTGATATTAGTCATGGGAAAGATCACAACCAAAGCAGATGTCTTTAGCTTCGGTGTTGTTCTAATGGAGCTATTGACTGGAATGATGGCACTTGATGAAGAGAGGCCTGAAGAGAAACAGTACTTGGCTGCATGGTTCTGGCGCATAAAATCAGACAAGGATAAATTGATGGCGGCCATTGACCCTGCTCTTGACGTAAAAGGAGAGAAGTTTGATAGCATTTCCACCATTGCCGAACTAGCGGGGCACTGCACTGCAAGAGAGCCGAACCAAAGGCCAGACATGTGCCACGCCGTCAGTGTACTTGCTCCACTCGTTGAAAAATGGAAACCACTTGATGATGACACTGAAGAATACTCCGGGATCGATTACAGCCTGCCCCTTAACCAGATGGTGAAGGATTGGCAGGAAGCAGAGGGAAAGGACTTAAGTTACATTGACCTTGAAGATAGCAAGGGTAGCATACCAGCTAGGCCAACTGGTTTTGCCGAGTCTTTCACTTCAGCTGATGGTCGGTAAAAGAGGAACTTAATTGGCCTTTTTCTTTTCTTCTTCTTTTTTTTTTTTTTTCGTTTTTCGTTTTTCTGTTACTTTTTTCTTCTTCTTCTTCTTCTTCTGTTTTTACACATTGTTGCTGTTTCGTTTAGGTGTAGATATCATGTCGTGTTCATGTTGTTTGCGAACTAAGATGTTGATAAGTCGTAGTACTTGCTCCTTTTTGTGGTGGAAATGAGTCCGGGGTTTCAGTTCTTGAGATCTCAAGAAAGCTTTGAACTTCTATACTTTGAAGTTTCGTGCTAATGTTTATGTAGATAGAGACCACGATGAATGAAAACTGGTTATTGTTTACTTCTTGAATTGTGGTAGTTACTTCTCTCTGTTAATGGAGACCAGCGATGTTGAATTAAATTTTTCTGAAGTTAGTTTATTTTAAAGAAATTTCTTTGAAATCTTGGTCTAGGACTGGGCATAAGCAAAGAGGAAAGAAAAACTGTCCCAAGTCGGCAAGTTCAAAGACAAAAATGGAGTCTTTTGAATACCAAGTTCTTTTTTTTTTGGCTTGAAAAATGTTAACTACGTTTTGTTTACAAACTAATTAGCCATATTCTTTAGCACAAACCAATTATGACAGACTATCTTTACAACTAGTTTATTCATTTAAAAAGTTGTTGATAGAGATTTAATACATTAATTTAGTAGACAAATTTTGACAGAAGTACTCTCTAGTTTGTTGTACACTTCAGAGAAAAATAAAATATTTGGCCACTTAGTGTGACCAGTCTATGCCTGCAACCACATTTGGCCACTTAGTTTGAATATAAGGTCGAGCTAAATAAAAGTTTACGGGCAAATAACATCATTTAGTACTGAAGATACGACCTATTTTAGTGAAAGCACTTCACTAACATGCATGATTCGACAGTTGATGGTTCTAGAGACTTAAGCATTAGCCTCAACTCATCCCCTTACATGTGTCGACTGTCCACTTCAAAATTGAACACTACTTTATAATCATAGGACCCTGAAAATCATTATTGTTGTTACTATTATTGCTATCCTTGCTATCCTTGATAGTTGTGGCTAACGACAATACATTATGTGAGACTCGCATTATTAAATATCATTTGCATGGTTTATTTTGGAGCGGTTTCTCACCAGTCGCCCACGTGTCTTGAACTGTTGATGCTGGATTCTCCAACTGTTCACGTGTCCTTGCTGTCTCAAAACTCTCTGAACTCCAAGCAAGATCGGAGAGGCGGGGGTGGCTACCTGCAAAGACTCTCCGATGCTTAAGTCAGTGGTTTTTCTTTGCGTTTTGGTAGCAAGGAGAGAAATATATCAGTCTCAATCTCTATCTCTTTGTTGTGTTTTCTTTTTTAGTGTTTTTTGTGCCAACCTCTTCTTTTAGGAACACATAGCTTCAATATATGTAGCTCTCGGATAGTGAACAGTATGGTTCTCTATCTTTGGAAAAGTAAATATAATCATGAGTACCTTTCACCTCCAGATCTTTTTAAACCATCACGGGCCGAGATTTCTGTGACCTCTTCTGTGCTACCGCGGCCTGATTTTCGCCGCCTCCTATGGCTTCAATCTGTCAGGAGCAAGATTTGGGCACATCGCCGTTCTGTCAGGACGGCTTGTCCCTGCGCGCGCACCTACCCAGAAACGCATTAAATGCTCTGTCCGGGTCTGGAGCCGTGGGGCTGCCTTCCATCGTATCCAGTTTGAAGACCCTTGGGGCTTCTGACCTCTACGACTGTTGAGGTGAGGGTCGCTGTTCTTAGACAGCAGACCCTTGGGGCCTCGGACCGCCAGCTGTCGTGGTTTCGAGGTCTGACCGGCTGAACCGTTTTGGATCAGTGGTAGATTCTGCCTTAAATTCGGAAGACCCATAGGCCGATGGTGAGATCACGTGCGATCCGCGTGGCCCTTCTCGTGGCTCAAGGTTCAGGAATGGGCTCCACAGTTTAGATAATCATAAAGATATGTGAAGTTTGAGAAAAGTCGTAAATGTTAATTTTTGTGCCTTTTCTAGTCCGATTGAGTCTCGGGACCATCATTCCTTGCCGCTTCATTTCTGGCTATGATAATTTTGCACTCAAATGTCAACTATCCATTCAATGTTAATTTTGTGATTTCCGTGTTATATAACATGTTAGCGACACATTAAAGTTACGCATAATTCAACCCCTAATTAACATTGAACAAGGATCTGAGCTCAAAAATTCTTAGTAAGAAGAATACAAGTGCCTGCAACTAATCTCGCGGGGGGGCATGGAGCCCACAAGCCTTTGATGTCCGAAGTTTGCGGGGCTCTCTCTGCTCACGTAACGGTGACGGAAGAAGCTCATGGGGTGCTATCAAAATAGGATAGCCTGTAGGTCCGTTTAAGGTCAATCAGTTTTTGGCCACATTACGATTTAAGGATGACATTTGGGTTATTGTCCCTCTCGGCCTCGGGAACGTGCAGGTCATTTTCAATTTGAAAGAAGATGGATCGAGCAAGCATTGTGAGCACTGGCCTGTGATAAAGAAGTTTGCCTGATTGATGTTTATGACACGTGGCCACTGTCCTGAAATCTGGCAACTTCTCATTTGTTTGACTTTTTACGTGGGAAATCGCCTTTGATAAGGGGATAAGCGTGTTATTTATGGTAATACCCTATGTTAGGACACTAACATTTACCATGGTCTTATTTTGAATTTTCACAAGAAAACACACGCTTTTGGATGCAAAGTTTGGTGTGATATCGAATCAAGATCCCATCTCCAATTATTTTCTCCTATTTTGTGTCCAACCAGTACCACCCTATAAAAATCTAGAGCAATGCTCTATAATTTCAGAAAAATATGAAGCCGGTTGATAAATAATGCATTAAATAAGAAAGCATTTTTCCTGCTTTAAAAAAAAAAGTTGCTCTTTGACAAATGATATTTGGATGCAATATAACTTTCCAGCGAAATGTTTGTCTACAATGAAAGAAACCAAGTTTAGACTACGGACATTCACGCCGAAATCACCAAAATGACATAACCGCCCTCTATTATTGTCCTCATAATTTCGACATTCTAAAATTTGTTTTTTCTTATTTTATCGGTGTAGTTGTTTAAAGATAAACTGAAATTCGGAGATTCGACACGATTTACGCGTTACCGATTACGCGTTTCCCTTTTGATCTTCTACCAAGCAGAACAAACAAGCTTGAGTGGTTTCTTTCTCGAAACAAAATGAGAAGCTTTAACAATTTTTCCTCTTGTAATGTATATGGAAATCCATTTTTTTTTTTTTTTTATGTTAATGTGTCGTGCTAAACAGTATTAGTACCCACCTCTATTTGCAATTTAGTTTGGTTTTATTTGGCTTGAATTTTCACAATTTGTCTGTTTTACTTTTAAATACCCCTGAATAGAGGCAGAACTTGCATGTAATTTGCTTACTAATATTCTTACAGTCAAGAGATGCAAGGAACTAACAATACACATGAATAATAAGGATATGGTGCAAAAACCCAACTAGGTTTAAAGATAAAAATTGGAAAATCAAAGCTGTCAAATAGTTTCAAAAAGTTAGTGTTTAAGGAGAACACATCCACTGTAAGAACTGAACCTGTGAGTTTTGGCCTCTTTACCTGCACAATGAACATGTCAAAACATGTATTATCAGTGTGTGCAAGTAAACAATTACAATAAAATCAAATTTTGTCTACAAGCAAATAATTATACATTAGGAATATGGTCACATGCGGATTCTGTAAACTATGCCGACACTTGGGTGCAACCTTTTACTATAAGCTAAGGCTATTCACAACACCACACATGCAGTTTGCAGTGGGCATGGATAAGTTTCTGCCAGCAACAGATAATACCTGAAACAAAAACAAATACATGCTAGCATTTTAGAATCTAGATAAATGATCAAGAAGGAATAATGAAAACCCAATAGAAGCCTCTTGTTTCTACGATTAGCAGGTTCTAGACTAAAATGATTTAACCTTATTAACACAGGAAATGGTGGGCCATGGAAACTCACATGTCATCATCCATTGAAGATATCTATCTGAAAGTTAAGAAAGAACTTTCCACCTCCACCTCCACCTCCACATCCCCCCCATCCAAAAAAAAAAAAAAAACAAAGAAAACAAATTATAATGCATAAAACAAATAATTGAAAAAAATATGATCATTAGTTTTCAAAGAAATTCTTGAGTTTGGCCTGGCACAAATGGGTTTTTCATTATCAACTGAGTACATATACAGTCTCTCCTTTTTTGTTTCACTTAATTAGGTAGTGCCATAGTTGGAAGCCCTGCAACGGATGAAAATGACCTTATAACCACTTAAAACTCAGGTGACCCAAAGAAAAAGTTCTTAAGTTAATTTCTTCACCTTTATGCAAAATCTAGTAATTATTCTCAAAATACGTGCGTCTTTTNAGAAGACCTCAGCATATTACCAAAACTAATTTTGACTGGAAGCTGCTTTTGAGACACTCATTATCAGATATATCTAATTACTCGGCGACAGGGCTAAAGAGCTTACCTATCACATACAATTATGTTTCCTCTGAAAAACGTCCAATATGAGCTAAAGAGCTTACCTATCAACATACAATTATGTTTCCTCTGAAAAACATCCAATATGATACGTTTGGGCGAGATTTGAACCCTGATCTTTCACTGAGGAAATGGGTTGGGTAGATGAAACTTTCAATGGGACGAACTGCTGGTAAGGGCGATAAATAGGAGGTAACAGTAAAGCTGATTGTCGATCCATAGATAGCAATCGCCCACACTTGCTGCACCAACAACAATGTGAAAAGTTAGTAACTATGAAGTTTAAGCAATGTGAAAAGTTAGTAACTTTAAGCAACTATGTAATTCAAAAAGGTTGAAATGAGAAGTGGCACCTGCAAACTTTTGAGAACAGATTTTGATAGCTGCAGACCCAATGCTATAAAAAGAAATTTAAAAGAAAAAAAGGTTAGAACTTGAGAAGGAGAGATGACGCGAACACTCAAATTAGACCAAGATGGTACCAGAAGGGCATATAGAGCTGTTTCAGCTTCAACTCCAAGAAAATACTGCAAAGCCATCGCAGCATGCTCCTGCAAAAGGAAATGATTAAAGTTTAGAGGGCTTCAACATCTAGAACTAAAATAAACATGAAACAAACGAAAAAATACATTACCGTTATATGCCTAAATACATGATAAACAGAAACACCTCTTGCATGCATATAGCTGCCTCCCTGTTAAAAAATGAAGTGAGGTAAGAAAAAGGAAAAGTAGGTTGTAGCAAAGACTTCTGCAGGATATAACTCATAAGAGTTGCATTACCCAAAAGAAACAAAGCAGATGAACAGAGGTGGCAAGAAAAGAACAGTGGAATACGAATTATTCTACAAACCTAGCAAACATATGCTAAGTTCTCTACTGAACATTAATGCTGTATGCAATTTTACGCACATAATTACTATGACCAACCTAAGCTCAAAAAAAAAAAAATAATAAAAATGGTTGAATTGATAGAGGGATGGCTTGTCAAAGCAAAAAAAAATTAAGGACTTAAACAAATTGCGGCGAAAAATTAAGGATTAGACAAAAATGATTAATCTTCTGATTATTCCTGATCTGTATCCCAGTTTGATAGGAACAGAACTGCTATGACTCTTAAAAGAACTTATACATAGTACACCAAATAGATATTTAGCACATATATGCAAGAAATAAAGTAAACAGGAACACACCCAAAATTCAAATGCTAAACCCAATTCATTATTTTTACGACCAACCTGCTAACTCAACTCAAAGCAATACTTGCTCAACTAGGAGGGCAAAAAAAATAAAAAAATAAAAACTAAAGAAGATGACATCGTATTGTTCTGCAATCTAATTATCCAAGTATCCATTTGCGACGGTTATCTTAGCATGGAACAACTACATAAAGGAGCTACATTACAGGATTGAAGATTAGGCAAAAATATAGATTTTGATAAACATTTTTACCTCATCTGGAGAAAAGAAAGCAACTGCATCTGGGTCAATAGAACCAGCTGGATGCAATGACACTACAGCTCTGAAGACAGAAGGAAATGACAACTCTATCACAGCAACCTTATCTGCAGCAACATCACTCAGAGGACCTGGTTTCAATCTATTTGAACTATGAAAATTGTGTTCCTTCAGTGTTTCTATGGGACTCTCATTTGCTGAGGAGGGCAAGGAAGAGGCTCTTTTCAACCAGTCCATTCGTTCATAAGTTAAAATTTTCAAATTTGGCACTTCTTTTTCCAAACGCGTCAGTATGTCTGAGAGTGTTTTACAATCACTAAGCTCTTCTAGATGACTAGCTGCCACGACTTCTGGACCACGAGGTTTCTTTACATTCGGTTCAGTATCCTGAGTACCATTCTGACCATCATCATCAAGGTGAGGAAAAAATCGCCTTTTCTGATCCGTGAATGCCTTAAGAGCCAACCTATAATAAGAAAACTCAACACTGACTTTCAGTTCTCTACAATAATAAGTTAATAACGGCTATCATTTCACATATAACCATCATTATCCTCAGCAAGCACAACGGAAGCCTCCATATATCCCACACCTAGTAGCAATGTAGCATTCTAACTATTCATGGAAACACGTGAACTGGAACTTGTTCCAGTCCACGCTAACCTAAGTCTTTCAAAAACTTAAAAACTATGTTTCAATGGTCTGTGGTTAACATGTGGTTCTAGGAACTCTCAATCTTCGTAGGGTAGTCTCCTAATTACCCAAAATAAATTAAAAAATTCCCATGTCATCAAACTCAGAAACTTGATTACAAAACTCAAATCATAAGCTAATGTGGAATATCTGAAACCATCTACGGTAAACGGCATTGTATGATCCAAGAGCTATGAACCAACCTGGTCCTGTCAACCGCGGAAGCACCAGCCTGACCGGCGAGTTGACGTTTCCAAGCATAAGCAACCACAGCACCGTCTGGGCAAACCAACGGCATGTGCAGCCCCCATGAGTTACTTCGAGACCGAAGCGATTCGCTAAGAACCCCAGATTCTTCTAGCTGTTTTCCTAATGAAATTCAAAACGAAAGTATTCACATTTCACAAACTAGCCAACAAAAATAAATAAATAAATGAATAGATAAATTCTTTTTCAATTGCTTAAAAACTAAACTGAATTCGAGTACTAAGAGCCCTAGAAAGCACTCGAATTTCATCACCTGAGAAGAATTTTCATTCGAGAACCGAACCCTAGCGAGAGAGAGAGAGAGGGGTTTGAGTTCCGTACCAATGGAGCGGAGGTCTTGAAGATGCTGACGCATAGAAGCGTCTTCGTTCTGGAACAGCTGCAAGGGCTTGTTGCTCTGGTGAGGCTGCGCGGCGACGAAGAGGGCCTCGAGGAGGCGATCGGCGCCGAGCCGGATGTCCGCGATGAGCCGAGCCGCGTGAGAAAGCCGGTCCATCGCTTGCGCCACTTGCTTCGGCGGCGCCTCCGTGCTGTTTGATCCGCCGCTGGACTGAGTCTGAACGGCGGCGTTTTGGATCGCCATGGCCGCCGTCGTCGTCGCCACCTGAGGTTGCTGGTGCTGTAACTGCAGTTGCTGCATCGCGTCGTCTCACACTCTCTCTCACCGTGTTTTGCCCAATTGGGCTCCACTCGCTTTAGGTCCACCAATTAAATTCGAGCTTGGTCACTGTTATGGGGTTACGGGCTTTGTACAAGCCCAAACTTGGGCTAGTTTGGGCTCTAGTAAAATCCCAAAACTTATGGCCATAGGGCCCGAACCGGAGCCCCTTTATTTTCCTCAATTGTATCACTTTCTTAACCCCTGAACCCTGGTTTGCCAGAGCTGACTTAACTAAGAACTTCTCCTATTCGCGGCACTCACTCCGAATCTTCTGTTTGTTTCCTGAGAAAAAATACTGAGTGTTGATGGAGGTTTTATCAACAATAAATTTATGAAAAATCAAGAGATGTGGCTTGTGTAAATTGAAGTGAATAATCAAAGCAAATAAGGAGAGAGAGATTTATAATGGTTCAGCCCCGAAAAAGATGAGCCTACGTCCACTGTTTTCTCACTATTTTATGAATAATAATGAACACTCAAGGTTACAATCTTGTTTGGAGATCGGAAAGACTGAAAGCTATTGAAGAATACTAACGACTTAGACTACCCAAAATTTGGAATACCCTAGGCGTGTATTTGCTCTGACTTCTATTTTCTGTGACTTGTTTCTGCCCAGAATTGGTGATCGTCTCTTCGGAACATAGAGCCCCCTTTATATAGATTGTAGTGACCTTATGTCCCAAGGTTCCCTATGCCTCTAGGATCCTAATTGTATAAACGGGTAACTATACAATTGGGTAATATAAATTAAATAACAATACAATTGGATAACTACTCGAAAAGGATAACTTAGTTAATCGCAAATAGGAGTCTTCAGTTTCCCTTTCCTTGTAGGTTTCTTCCACAACATTTACCTATTTCCCTCTTCTTGTAGGTTTCCTTTATAGTGTTTTCGTGTTTCCCTTTTCCTATAGGTTTCCTGTTTGTTAAGGAAAACTGGACGGAAAAGGTCGCACAAAAACCTGCGGAAGAGGTCGCATATAAACATCACGGAGGAGGTCGCATATATCCTTCTTGGAGGAGGTCGCATATAATTCTTATGCGACCTTAGGATTTTAGACCGCAAAACAATTGCCCCCCACCTCCATTAGTTCTTTAGGACGAAATGGAGCTTCCAATTACCGTGCGACCTTATGACGTCATAAATCTTGTAGTTTGAGTAATCGAAGATCCGTCAAA
>JXTB01000374.1:380579-445521 GCA_002914805.1 Parasponia andersonii
TTTTAATCGTTTTGGGATATTACTCAAAACTAAAACCCGCTCTTTCCTCCTCTGCGCAGCCATTGACGATGCTCGACCCAATTAGCTCCTCTAACCATTGACGAGCTCCACAGCCATGGACGAAGCTTGAAGCTGACTCAATCAGATTCCTCCTCTGCCATCGACGAGCTCCGGCAATTGATGAGCTGGACTCAATCTATAGCAGGTAGCCTCGACATTTCCTTCTCCTTTTCTCTTCCCTTGCATCTGCATCAGTTTTATTCTTTTACTAAAAAAAAGTTCAAACAATTTCTAGGGTTTAAATTCGAACAATTTCATTTGCATCTGAATTGGAAAATAGATTAGGGTTCTCCCTCGTAGACAATTTTTGAGTGTCTTATTACTCTTATCCAAGTAAAAATGATTTTGCTGATGAGGAATTTTGAGTATAGTTGTGAGATTTGTATGTATAGTTGGATTGTTGTATTGGATTGTGTTTTGAACTCCTTTTAACCTGTTTGGTTGCTGAGAAAATAGAGGGATAGAGAAAAATTTCATTGTGATCAGTTTATTTATTCTTCTTTTTGTATAAGAGGAAAAACCCATTGCTCTTTTTTTGTGATTGAATAGGAAAAGAACAAACTATTGCTCTGTTATTCTCTTCCTCTTAAATAATTGATGTGTTGGTCTTATTGATTCACTTTCCCTCTTAGTTTTTGGAGAAGAAACATTGTTCTCAAATAATTCAGAACGAATTAAGTTTGCTAGATTCTTAGTTGCCAAACGTTGTTTTCTACTACCCCTATTGTGGGTGCTTATTATTTGATGGAAGTAGTTGTATCCTAGAATTGAGTTAAGGTTCAATACTTGTATTGTACATGTCACAATTTATTTTGCACCATTTTTGTATCTGGTGAGAAGGGTTTGTTTTTACTTTTTGTTTAATTCGTTCTTTGAAATGTTCAAAACCCTGTACTTTTTTTTGGGGGTAGAATACAGCTTTATTGCAATTACAGATGTTAATAATTTTGTATCACCTAAAACTTTATTTTAATTAAAATAATTAAATTTAGGAAAAATAGAAAATGTTTTCAAAAATTCTTAACCAAACACAAATTTCTGGTTTTCGAATTTGAAAACTATTCGAAAACACTTGTACCAAACGAATTTTCAGATATTCAAAATTTTGAGTACAATCCTTGTTTTTAGATAGAATCTTACTTTTTGAAAACTTTGTTTTCAAATCCTATACCAAACGAGCCCTTATTTATTCATTTCGTCTTAGGTTGCTGATAGAGTATAATTGATTATGGCGCCTTCAAAGGCTCCCTCAAAGAAGCAAAAGAAAGGCGTCGACTTCAGAGTAATAGTGAATTGATTTATAGACACTCCATTGTTCTTCAATTTATTTGTTTGTCTATTATTCAGTTTTTATGGTTTATTATTACTTTTGTATTATGCAGAAAATCAAGCGAAAGATCGGTCGGAAATTGCCGCCTCCGAAAAATGCTACAAATACTGAGATTAAGTCTAAAGGTATTATTGACTAAAGAATGTCATTGTTTTTTTTTTTTTTTGGTATATTTCACAATTTAATTATAAATCATGTAGTTATTCTGCTTGTTTTCCGTGCTAAAGCTTTCTGGAAATTGATAATGCACTTCATAGGGATGTTTCTAAAGCCACATTGCGATGAGAAATGAACCACGATACTTTGTTTGATAGCCGAATTGGGTGTAGTATTAGAAAATAGTTAAGAGAGGCTGTTAAGTAGTTAGTTAATATGTTGTCTAAGGATGTTAGTTGTAATCCGTTCTTGGTATAACATAAGGTTACAATTCCTGATCATTTTGATCCAAGTGTTGGAATACTCTAGCTAGTAGTTACTTCTAGTTTGATTTTGATCTCTCTTAATATTTATAGAGATATTGTAAGAATATTAGTTTTCTTTTTAGTGGGTCCTTATTTTCTTAGTCCCAAGTCCGAGGATTGTTTCTTTCATTCTTTTTGAACGGGAAAAGGAGAATCAAGTGACGTGCTTCACACTCCCCACCTAGTCTACCCCATATTAGAGGCCCAACTAGGACTACCAGATGGTGTGATAGGGCGCCATGGTCCCCTTGGTCTAGTCAACTATGAGGAATGAGAGCGCCCCCTCAGCAAGGACCCACACATTAGTGGGTCAATCTTGCAGTGGGAGCAGAAAATGTTCCTTGCACCAAGTTCAACCTGCACATACAAGGACTGTTTCTTTCTTGTCCTAAAACTACTGAAAGTCAATATTCATCTCACATGAAAGAAGCATTTCATTGTGTTGAAGTATAAATCTCTTGTGGTGGAGTAGGATACGTTAAGAGTTTAATATTGCTTTATTGGCAGCCATATTTCTACCCGAACAGAGCGTGGCAGCGGACAAAAGTGGACTAGCAGTGAACAAGAGAGGTTTAACTTTGAAGCAACTTTTTGATCAATCTTCTCATTGTAGTGCAAAAAATCGAAAAGGTATTCTAATGAAAAGATAACAATAATATCCAGATTTTAGCTTCCACCTTTTTTTCCCCGTTTTATTAGATTGATTAGTTAAGCTCCTATGATGCATGGTTCAAATTCCTCATGAGATCACTTACCTAGAAATATGCTTGAGTTTTCTGCTTCCCATATATAGTAGGGATCAATGGATGGACTCAGTTTCAAACTTGAATTTGCATAGCGAGTTTGGGAGTTTTTGGGATATAAAAGAAAATAGATGTTGATCTCTTTTTTTCTTGTCAAGAAATATCATGGTATTAACTTTAATATAATTCCTTGTGAAGATGCTCTGATGGGTATCCGTGATTTATTGCATACATATCCAGCAGAGCTGACCCTGCACAAGGCAGCTGTTATTGGAAATCTGGGTCAACGTATAGGTGATGATGATGAGGTGGTTAGACAGACTCTGTATCGGCTTTTGAAGTCGGTGATTTTCCCAGGATGTAAGGAGGTAAACTGTGTTTTCTTGCTATTGATGCTTACATTAAAGCATATGATTATTTAATTAGCATCTAATTTCGTTGTTTTTGCTACTTGAATTGTGGTTCTTATCACCGCCAACTGTTTTGCTTTCAGTGTACCAATATGTGAGTAATGGATTGGGTGAATCAATTTACCATTGAGATTTATGTGAATCAGTTTATATATAAAAAACACTTTTGATACAACTTTATTTGTTTGTGCATAAATTTTTGTATGCATATGATACTTTATGATATTAAAGTTGATGATGTGGTCTGTTTTCCTATTCACATTATAGCGGAAAAATGTGTTCATGATGTTACTCGTGTGTTCTTAAATAGCCAAATTAATTATCATTCCTATCTCTATCTAGCAAAGCTTGGAACAATCCTACTAATTACCTAGTATAGTGACAAGTAGGATCGATCCTACGAGGAATTAGTCTAACTAAATTACTACTAATCCTAAGGTAAAGGGATTAAAGATTAAAATAAAACAAAGAAGTAAATAAAACTGAAAGAAAAATAAAATAAATGGATAAGGTTTCATTCTTCACCACTAAACAATCATGTAATCAATCACCAAAATTTAATAGTTATTTAACAAAAGCTACCAACCGTAAATAGTCTATGAACGCACAACTATTTCTATTTTCCTTAATTCGTATGCTATCTAGACAAATGCCATAAATAACCTATTTCTATTAACTAATCTAAGCAAACGCTCTAGAATTAATTAACAAAAGCATTTAGTTGAGAAAGATCTTAGGTTGATCTAGGTTATAATCTCACAAACGAGTTATCTAACCTAGGTTATGTTCCTCACTATATACCTCATCTAACGATCAAATCAACTATAGTTTCACTACCTATGGATTGAAATATAGCAAACGTCTATCACAAACCCTATCATTAGAATTCTATCATGATATTTTAGTAATACTCTTGAACAAATCAAGATATAATTCATAAAGCAATATGCATGGAAGAACATAAACAACTTTAATTAAACAACTAAATATATAAAATCTGGAAGAATTGATGAACAATCGTGTCTAGGGCCTATCCTAGTATGTATATAAGAATGAAGAGCAAGTACATCATGCTAGTATTTAGAAAACAAAGAAAAACTAAAAGTAAAAGGAAGAAGAACAAAGATAGCTGCAGTGCTGCAAACTCTTCTCCTCTCTCTAGGTTTTTAGAGTATTTTTATGGCTCCTTGGTGTCTAAGACTTGTTCCCATCTGGTCTAGAGGCTCCTATATATAGGCAATTAGGTTTGGGGGCCATCTAGGTTAAGTCCCACTCAAAATAGGAAACTTGAGCCATCAAAAATAGAGTAAGTCGGCTGAAAACTCGCCTCCAGAGCCGCGGCACTTGGGAACCAGCGCAGGGCATTAGGTTTCTGAAACTTTATTTTTTGATGAGTTTTGCTGCCAGCACTGCAGCGCCAAACCCTTTTCAGCTTGGTTCTGCCTTGCTTCGTCCGACTTCCTCCGTTATCGCTCGTTTTTAACCGATTCAGCTCCTTTTCAACATTTAACCTCCAAAACACCTACAAACACAGAAATAACATGAATATTAGTCTTAGAATCACATAAAAACCAACAAAGTAGCATAGTAAATAACTATCATTTAGGTGTAAAGTCAACATCTATCGCTCCTGTTTATTGATTCCTTTTTTAGAATTGTTTTAGTTAAATTTCGAAAGTATATAATAAAAAGGAAATCTAATGTAGTTATATTAACTTATTTTTATTTTTATTTTTTTAGGAGCTTAAAAAGTATGAAATATTTCACAAATTGACTCTTGAATAAATCCTATGTACTATAAAACCTCTATAAATTAATACTATTGTGACTAAGAAACTTATTAATTTAGGGAGGTTATTTATAACGATAAATGAATAATTTATCAATAGATGCATATTTATTAATTTGAAAGAGTTCTATGATTTTAACATTGGTTTATATATTTTTTTAGGTATCTATTTTTAACTAAGATACTTGTATGACTTTTAAATTTTAAAAAGAAATTGATATCGACAAAATTTAATGTGTGGATACATAGAAACTCAAAGGTTAACATGTTTATATATGCATATATTTAAGTTTATACATGGATTATGTGCAACCATTTGAGATGCTATTTTTTATGGGCATTGATTTTTTATTTTTTTATTTTTCTCTTTTCTCAATTTATATACCCTGTTAAACAAACAGTTTTTTACAGTGCATATAGCTTCTTGTTTTACCCATAAAATCATAACTGGGGTATATTGTCTTTGTCTTCCTTATGTTTCTGATGCCTTTTTTTGTACTATCATCAATATTTTCGCTTAGTATGTGAGATGCACATTTTTTGGTTTAAATTTCCAGGAACATCAAGAGTTTATTGAGTGTGTGATGCGCTACATATTTCATGCAATGACGAATTTGAAATTTGAAGTTCGGTTGATGGCTTTTAAATTTCTTGAGCTTGTTGTCGAACACTATCCAGTTTCCTTTTTTGTCCATGCTGAAAAGGTATCGCAAATTCTTGCCTTGAACATGTTTGCTTTTTGTCCTTTTTTTTCATGTCTTTTATAAATTTTGGGAGAATGGACTTGGATTACCTCCTCCTGTGTAATAGGATTGGTGATTTATTGCTGATCTGTGTTGTTTCGTTTGCGGTTGTTGCCTTGTAAGTGGTGGGGGAAGGCCTGAGTTCTTGATGGTTGATGTCCTATGTTTCTGGATCTTTCCGTAACTATTTCACAACTGGCCTCTTTTGCCTTTTAGCAATTTTCTAAAGACTTTTTTATTGTTCGGTTCATGACAGATTTTTCAGAACTACAAGGAAATTTTGCAGATGAACAAGTTCTATTTTCAGGAGACGGGAAAGCTCAAGCTTGTTCTTTCTGGGTTACTACGATGCTTGTCACTGTTGCCATGTAATAAGAGAGAAGATGACTCGGCTGAACAAGTACTACTTAATATTCATTTTAAATATTTATTGTTGTTTACACAGTTTTTTTTTTTTAAATCTTTATGTTCTAGATAATGTATGGACTTTGTAGGTTTTATGGCTTGTTTTCTTTTGTCAATCAACGGCCATGTCCTTGCAAGTTGTCCCATACTTAGAACTTCACTATTTTTCTTATTTTAAATTTGGGTCATTTGGAATTCTTCTAGCTAGTTTAGGCTCTATATCTGCTACAGAGAAAATTTCACTCTCCAGACTTTCCACAAATTCTGATACTGACGGTCTTATGTCATATATGTTAGTTTTTTTTTGGGCATATTATTTGTCCACTACCATTCCCTTTTGGGGTGACCTAAAATATGTCCATTTCAGAAAGTGCATTGTTGTCTACTATTTTTTTGGATGTCCCTAAAGACATCCATTTTAGAAAGTAAACATCCATTTTAGAAAGTAAATGTGCATGGGATAGTTAATTGCCAGCCTTCTCAATTTTGTACAACATGAATGTTTAGTAACCTAGGGAGAATTCTTGTTCAAATTATTATTTTTGACACTTTTCCCCTCATTAATTACTACTACTTTTACTATTATTTATATTATTATTAGTTTATTACTATTATTGCTAGTATTATGGGTATTTTGTTGCTTGTTTTCCTTTTTAACTCTCTTTTTTTGTACTTTTTTTTTTCCAGATGTTCCATTCAAAGCTTGATTTCCGTAAAATATATGAAGGTGTGTGAAAGCTCTATTTGAATCATGACTTACCTTGTCAAAGTGCATGATCTTTTTTCGTCGTATAATTTTGGCATCTATTTATTCAAACTAACATAGTTAATTGCCTTCATGTTGGCGTGCACCTTCTCGAGCCTTTACTGCTCGCCCACTTCAATGATATCTTGTTGCCTTGGATTTGGTTGTGTCTTGGAAAAGGAGAAATCAAGTAGCAAACATGCTTATCAGTTTTAGACTATTGATTCTTTTTGTTTTGGGTGGCAATAGTTTAGTGAAATGATAATAACCTTGTATTGATTTTGTTTTACAATCATAGAGGATGATCACAAATTCTCATTAGTCAATTATAAAACTACTTATAAATTGTCCAACTCTTTTCACTGCTTGTCTTTGCAGTGTATTCAGCCATCATTGGAATACTGGAAGACCTTGTGCTAGATTTAGTGAATTATTTCAGAGAATTTATTTTTGCTGTTAAAGCTGTTACGTTATATGATGCAAATTTTTTTGATTGTATGCTCTGTCTAGTACAGAGCATAAAACGTTCAATTGTGTTCTATTTTTATTTTACTAGCAAAGGACTTGTTGCAAATGATTGGGCTAAAACTATCTCCACAATCATACTAAAGAAGTTTCCCCTTGAAGCTGGCCATCAAGTTTCAGAAAAGGTAAAATTTAACCTTATAAGTCACTTCTTCTCCACTCTAAAAGAGATGTTAACCTAGTGCCTTCATGTTGATGCTGCTCTTTTTACATGTGTTTCTTTGGCAATATATGAATTTTAGTGCATTTGGTCGGAGCGTTAATGTTCTTTATTTGACAGTTTCTGTTGTTCTTTAATTATAATCATATTAAGTTTCATTATTTTTTTTTCTTTTTTTTTTGTGCTTTGTAGGTTGAGGAAATATGTTTCACCTTGAATTCCACAGTCACAGAATTATATCTCCACTTGAGTGAACGGATCCTTCATGCTTTTCCGTTGGAGGAAAAGTTCTTAGAATTTATTGAAAATGCACTTCTTGGAAAGGTCAGAATCCTGCAACGTTATATTCTTTTGTTTTTCACCTTTATCTTTCATAAAACAAGTTTACTTTTCATTGATTGCTAGTGAGTAGTGGCGGATTGGGAACAATACCACATAATAAGTAAAATCTATTCTTTGTTGTAATAGAAAAGTCCCTTCCGCGTTGAGATGTTTTAATTTTCATTAGAAGGTCTCTTTTTGAACAAGAGTGAGAAAGTTTTGATGAATGTTGATTTTTAACCATTTTGATTATGTTATTTAACAGATTTGTACTGGCACTCGTTCTGGTAAATCGGTCCAGGAGAAAAATTTGCTTCTGCTTATTCCTTTTATTCCAAAACTTGTTTCACAAGTGGCAAGTGATTGGAAATCTCGTCTTCTTGAGGTTTCAGTCCTCCCCTGAGTATTCTTGAATTCAAAGATTTTGTCATCTCGTTTTAAAATTGTCTATGTTCTACATTTTGATTTACGCCTCTAGACTTTTGTGCTCAAGATGCACATGAGAACTTGCATGGTAGTGTTGAATAATTGATTTATTATTGCAGGCATTTACAAAAACGTTTATGGATTGCAATCCACAGTCTTCGCGTAAATTAGCTTGCCTTTCCACAATTAAGCATATGATAATTCCTGTGAGTGTTATTTTGTCTTCTGAATGCTTCCCCCCCCCCCCCCCCCCTCTTCTCTCTCCTCCTCCTCTAAGTATTTCGATCCAAAAGCTCCTATACCCTCTCTGAACAAGTGTTTCATACAAATCATAGATAGAAGCCAAGGAGTATTTAGTTCCTGATATTTTGAACTATCAAATTACTTGGATACAAGAGCTTCCGTATTTGCTAATACTTGGTGATAAGCATCAATCTTGCTGCAAGGTAATAAATCCTCACTTCCTTACAAACAGCTGGCATTGAATCTGGCAGAAAGTTTGTTAAAACTTTTACTGTATAGAGTACTATACATCCGAACTTCTGCATATATTCAGAAGTTACATATTTTTTATTTCGCAGGTTGTATTAAGCATTCTATATGATTTTGCAACAAGTTGTACCATCAACCCTTTACTAGCACAGGAATTAGAAAACATGCAATTCTCATTGCGGCAATTTTACAGTACTTGTCTTGATGATGGTAACTTTTAATTTGTTAGAATAGTATATCTCTATTTCTTATAACTGATTGACAAGCCATCAGAAAAAGATGGGAAAATATTACTAGCTTTCTTATTGCACCTTTTCTTTCTCTTGCAGGAAATATACTCTTTGGCCCTTTTGTAAGGCTTCCCAGTAATTCTCAAAAACTGGCTTTTGGTTGTGTAAGATTCTTCCGTTCTCTGGATCCATCGTTTTTGACGTCCATTACTCGGTGTTGCCTGTGTAAGTACATATTTCTTTGTTTAAATGTTGACAAATTCAATTGTTCAGAGTTTTTATTTATGTTAGCTAGTTAGTTTTTGTTGTGTCTTATACTTGTTTGATACTCTTGCAACCAAAGTGCTAGATAGTAATATGAAATAGCTTGGTTGACACTCTATCTAGCTATCCTGTGTGTTTAGTTGTGTCTTCTACTTCTTCTTATTTTTTGGATAATTGACTCTATTGGTCCTTGAACTAATAAGAAATTGTCACTTTAATTTTTATACTTTAAATTTTGTCATATTAGTCCTCAAACTATTAAAAATGTCTCATTTTGGTCCTTTGTGCTATACGTTTTGTTTCATTCTTAACAGAATGGTTCGTTTGTCATTCTATATTATTGATTGTAACAAAATATTATATTTTCGATAGTTCTATATTGCATTTTTGTCCAATATGCAACTAATTTTTTGTTCAACAAATCGTTTTTACACTTATTCGATACCTATTCTCATATCCTTATATTATTGGACTATGCTTTTAGATATGAAATAAGTACAACAGAAGAGCATGAGTGTCTCATGTACTCCTTCTGTTAAGAATAAAACGAAATATATAACAAAAATGACTAAAATATAACTTTCTTAATAGTTTAAGGGATAAAATGACAAAATTTAAAGTTTATGGACCAACAAGGTCATTCATCCTCTTCTTTTTTTTTTTGGTGTGTATAATAATTGCATCTAAATTTAGTTTTGGAAAGCTTTTCACTAAATTCTATGTACTTCCTTGCTAAACTGATTGAGGACCCCTGCATTTGAAACTTCCTGACACTTGATTGGGTAGCCTAACATGGTGGCAATATTTGAATAGTTTATTTGCATTATTTCCTGCAATCAAAACCTTTTTTTTTTTTTTTTCAAATGACAAAAATTAAGTACCATTCTGAGAGACATTTGCCATTAAGGGTGCAACTTCAATCTAATGAAAGAGGTAGTTGGTGGATTCATTTTCTTTGGAATTTTCTGTTTTAAGAGAGTTGAGTATATGAGGGTAATAAGGTCTTCTGGGATATACGTACCAAACAAGGTAATAAGAATATTCTCTTTTTTTTTTTTATCCCCTGTATGGTGTGAAATGTTATAGAAGTTTTGGTAGAAAGTTTGCATTTCTCACCTGCATCCACAAAATTTCTTGCGATATGTTGCAGGTCCTGATTTGGAACCTCAGGTATTATTTGATATCATAGACGCTCTACATGTGTGTGCCTCTTATCCACCTGTGAATCTCAAGATAGAGTACTATTTCAGTTTCTGCATCACTTTGCTGTCGGAGTTTAGAGTTTTTCCAGGTATTTCTGATCAGTATTTTTCTTAAATTATCTGAGACTTTTTTTTTTTTTTTTTCCTCAGTTTCACGTTATGTATAAGTTTCAAATATCTGTATTAGCTGGCTAGTTTGTAAATAATACTAGACTTTAGAAATTCCTTTGGGGGGCTGTATTATTAATGGGCTAATTAATTAAGTTATGCATGCTATAATGTGGTTTATCTTTGATAACATGGATGACTACAAACTGCTTGTTTCTCACCCTGCACAATTGTCTGTTCCTAGTAGTGTTATCCTAGGAACAATTACACTTATCATTTGATATGCTTGTAAACTGGAAGTCCTTTTAATGCAGAGAACATTTTCCCTTTCACGGAGAACATTGAGCCCAATACAAATCGCAATACTTTTAGGTCACTCTGTGACATTGCATGTAAGAACATAAGGGCAATGGGTGATGGTTATCTTCTTCTTTGGATAGTCAAGGATGAAATACTTAAGAATTTAGTAAGTTTCTGTTTCTTTGTCTTGTGTTTGTTTACCTTCGGCTTTCTACTTCAGTCTTTTAAATTATGACCTATTTATTAGTCCTGAAGAAATTAATGATCGTGTTTGTTTGTTATCTCAGTTAGCTAGGCCACCTCTTGATAACATCTGTGCTATGCTCTGGCTTCTCGTTGCACTGAACTCAGAGCCCCCGGAACTTAGCCCGCCCATGGAACTTCGTCCGTGCACGAAACTTGCCCTGACTAGGGAACTTTACCCGGATATCATAACGAAACTAGGCATTGTGCTTCCAGGGTATCTGATTGATATTGCCCGTGTAAGTATTTTTTCTTTTTAAGTATATTCCATCCTTACTTCTCATAATCATTGAATCTCATAATCATTACTTCATAGCTGTATTGTAGATGTAGATTTGTTTAGGAGTCTGCTTTATAGTGTGATAACTTCCTATCCTGTTGTGAAAAACGAAAGTAAATCAGTGTGTATATGTTCCTTTCGAATACAATGAACGTTTCATTCTTGTTTCACTCTATGGTTTTATCTGAAGCTTATGTTTTGTAATATTCTGCCTTTGATAGTGTATTCCCAAGTACGACCATGAGAATTCCATGTGCGTGAATGCATGGGAACATTTTATCTCTCCTTGCCTTTCTCTGTTTGATGCAAGTCACAAGCTTCTGCATCATGTCTTGGAAACATTTGCGTCACTGATAACAGGGAGTAGTTTGTCACCTCCTTCTCATGATCAGAAGCAATATGCAAGAGACCATTCCAATACAATAGATGCGATCGTCTCTATCCTTCATGTAATGCACGAGTACCCTAAAGCTCCGAAGATTCTTCCTTCATTCAAGGAAGATGTTGGCTGTATTTTGCATAACATTTCTTGTTTACAGGTACTGCATTGTATTCATACATTCACCAATTAGTTAAACTTATCAGCCTTATATCCATGTCTCTTATTTCTTTTTCTTCTACTTTGTTTATGCAGTCCTCGGATGAAATCAGCCTGAACCTAGAGGAAAGACAAAAAGTGCAGTGTGCAGTCAATGAACTAAAGCGAATAAATGAGTTCATTGGATAAACAAAAGTAGTTGGCTTTTTTGCTTAGTTAGAGGCTCTACTTGAGCGTTGAGGTTACGCACTAGAGATGCTCTTGTTGTGGAAGTTGGTGATGTGGTGGCTCATGGCGTGGATTGCGAAGGTGATGGTGACCGTAGTTGTGAAAAGGGTGGGTAAATGAATTGGTTAAACCAAATTAAATTTTGTTATCAGAGGATAAAGTTTTGCTTTGCCATGAAACCCACACCCAAATACTGGATGGCTTGGAAACAAGCAAATTGGATGGGTTCTCCGGTTGCCCATAAGCTAAGACCTCGCAATCAGAAAACATGTTTCTTTTCTTTTTTTTTTTTAAATCATGTTTTTTGTTTTTTTAACTAATTAGGGCAATATTACCTGTTTTAGTATCCAATTTTTGCCTACAGTGTATTTAACCATTTTTATTAGAGACAAAGACAGTGCTGATTTTTTTTTTAAAGAAAAAAGACGGAAATTACATGGGATAAATGTGAAATGGTGATTCAATTGGCACCTTTTTTTTAACTTCCCCACCTAAATGTACCCCTCATATGATTTTAACAACATAAATCTTTTCTTTTTGCACACCTTCTAGATAATCATAAATTCCAAAATTAGACATTAAATAAATTTAAATTTTCTTTTCATACCCTTTTATTTGTTTCTCAAATATTGGTTTTGAAAAGTTCGTTATTTAGTTTCTCTTCAGATGTAAATGAGAAAAAAAAATGTAGAGAATGTCCTACAATATAAACGACCACAAACATGTAGAGACAAAAAAAAGAAAAATAAAATTAATCACCACAAGAAAAATGATTTAATCAACTTGGATACTTAAAAGAGTCCACATATTCTAGCAAGTGAAAATCTTCTTTTGCATTGCCCATAAATAGATGTGTTATTTTTCTTCTGGGCTTACTCAAAATTTATTCTATAATCTGTACTTTCTTCAAGGTTTATCCATCAAAATGTATTTTACAAGAGGTTGAGGTGTGATGCATTGGCCATTTCATTTACAATTACTCTACGTGTGGTAGTGAAAGAAGAACCGGCAAAGAGGAGGCATCAAAAGGTTCCTGATTCCATGAGTTAATTCCTAAATGATCGTTGACGGGTCGTTTAACTATGTTTGTACAGTGGGTGTGAAAATAAAAAGCTTTATACATATACAGTAGTGCATTTAAAATTTTTATATAGGAATATTATCATATTTTGTTCGTATTATATCTTGTATTTTGATTATTATAAAAATTGATTTTTA
Source organism: Parasponia andersonii (assembly GCA_002914805.1). NCBI lineage: Eukaryota > Viridiplantae > Streptophyta > Magnoliopsida > Rosales > Cannabaceae > Trema > Trema andersonii. The sequence continues at coordinate 393,801 of JXTB01000374.1, forward strand.
GATTTAAAATCTATTACAAATTTATCGTAACAACAAAATAAAGAAAGTACCTTATAAAAAAACAAAATAAAAAAGGTGGCCTCATTTCCGTTTAGAAATCTATGAGATCCCGAGAGAAAAGAGAAATTGTAGGACATATCTCCTCTTACAAATTTTATATTTATGTTTTCTATTTGTACTTTTTTTTTTTAATATTAGGGTTGGTAGATTGAATTTTAGAGTTCAATGTTGGAAGTGGGTGCAGTTACTAATCAAAATTTATATGTATATATATATATTTTGAAATTGTACAAATCTTATATTTATACCTAAGTATATGAGTTTTTGTTTTCTTTTTTGGGAAGTATATAAGGCTTTTTTTTTTTTTTTTATATAATGAGCAGATCATATTATTCGCCATCTACTTGTAAAAACTTGATAAAACGAATTTATATATTAATATAAAATAATAAAGTGTCAGAGTCGGCCATTTTGCTAAAAGCCCAATGGCAAAGAGTCGGCCGAAAACTACAGACCAATAGGCCCAGTCGAGAGAGGAAGGTCAAGCCCACGAGCATTTACTCGTGGACGGTCCTTTTTTTTTTTAAAAGAGAAACGCGGGAACGGTCTTTAAAACGCCAATTCTATCTAAAACTTTTTGCCGCCTAATTAGAAATTTTTGGGGGAAAAAAAAAATAGTAAATAAAAACAATTTCCCAAGAGAAACGCTTCTCCTTGTGCTTTTTATCCCTAGAAATTGAATAGCTTCTCATTCTCTCTGAAATCTTTATCTTCCACCAATCGAGATCCGCTCTTGAGATTTTGTGGCGTACAATATATTTGTTCCGGAAATTCGAATTCTTTAACTCCGTATTTGAAGAAGCAGAAAAATCGTATTTCATTGAAAGTTTTAATTTAGATAAGCAAGAAAATTAGCATTGATGCAGTCCAAAATCAGTGCCTTCTTCAGAAACTCCTATTCTTCTTCGATCGAATCCTCGAACCCACCTCCGGTTTCTGAAGAAGATGCCGAATTGGACATCTGGGAGAAGAAAGAACACCAGTTCTTCAACACCTACACTCGAAGACCTCCCAACCCATACAGGTATTTGCTTGCTTCTTTTTTTCTTTGTTTTTTTTTTTTTTTTAAAAAAAAAAAAGAAGCTGAAGAAATTGAGATTTGAAACGTCGGTTTGTAATTTCATTTTGAACTTTTGGGTCTGTGTGGTTTCTATTAATGTGCAAGGAAGTTCCGGTGTTTTTCGTTTTTGAATGTGGGTTTGCAATTTAGTGTTGAGTTTTGGTTAAATCTGTGTGATTTCAATTGATATTCTTGGAAGTTCCAGTGTTTTTGGTTTTCAAAAATGCGAATTCTGTTAAAGATTTGTATTTCATGACTGACATTTTCTTTTTTGGTTTGTTGAAGTAGTGAAAATGATAAACCCAAAGATAGCCAATTGCTAAATATATCAGATGATTACTCTCTGAAGCCGGAAATGTCGGTTTTAGGGAAACCAGTGGTGAAAAACAAGAAAAGAAGCTATGCCCAGTACCATTTAGATTTGGGTCAGTCTGATTTTAATCTCCGTAGTTGTTCCACTTGTGGGTTTTATTATTCTCCTGGTGAGGAAGAAGATGAGAAGGCTCACAAATGTTTTCATAAGGACTACACACTTGGAATTCAATTTAAGGTAGAAATGTTTGAGATTCATTGTGAAATGTGCTTGTTGTGCTGATTTGATTCTTGATTTGTGAAATCTTTTGATCTTTCATTTTGCAGGGCTGGTCTAATGAAAGGGTTATTCACATGCCTACCACTGAAGGTGGTCGGATTGTTATGGTGTTGGATAGTGATTCTAATGCTCAGAAAAATAAGGTTCAGATTGAATTTCTCTATATTCTCATCTTGTGAATGCAATGTTTATGTAATTATATGGTAGTGAGTTCTAATAAAATTTCACAATTATGAAACAAAGAAAATGGTAATAACTCTTTAACTATTTTTCGACAGCTTATTCTGAATGAGAGAATATGGCTTGCAGGTTGGAGAAGTTGTCAAGATGATGGAGATTGAGCTTGGAAGCGGATGGATCTTCCATAAGCTATGCAAGGTGATTGGCTCTTAGTTCTACTTTGTTAGTTTGTGATCTTTTACTTCATTGCTTGTATCAAACATGTTGTGGATTCTTAGTTACTATTTGATTTATCCATGTTTTATGGCTAAATTGATTCCATTTTGCACTTTAATTTGTTCATGCCTTATCCATGAATCATAAAGATGCCTAAAAGATAAGAAATTGTTAAAGAGGTTTCTCCATGAAATTGATGATATTGCACTTTGTTTCTCACAGATTTGTATGGTCTATGTAATGGAATATATGCTCTCTTCCTTTCAATAGGCTTAGAAGGATGAATATAATTTTTTTTTTTAATGCATGTTCTTTTTGGCTGGGTTTGGAAGAATAAATTTAGGCACGTTTCACTCTATTTGCAGGTTTTGCTGTTTATTCTATCCCACAGGGTTGTTGGCTGCCTTGTTGCGGAGCCAATAGAGAAGGCATTCAAAGTTGTCTCAAATTCAGTAGATCAAAGCACCAATGCCATTAATGCGAAAGTAGAAAGAGTGAGGCCAACTACCCTCCAATTTGGGGCTTTTAGTTTTCGGAGGGAGAGAGTGAAAACTTCTCTTTCTGGTACTAATACTAAACATTTGGATGGAGGCCTCGATGGTGCAATTTTTTGTGAGAAGGAAGCAGTACCTGCGGTTTGTGGCATTAGAGCAATTTGGGTGTCCCCTGCGAACAGAAGAAAGCACATAGCCACTCGGTTACTAGATGCAGTGAGGTAACCTCATAAACTTATCTAATCAAAGAAACATGCTCTACTAAGGTGGCACCCCAGATACAAATAGAGGGTCCAACAAAGTTGGATCTCCATTTGGGATCCTTCCTTTGTGTTTGCACAGTACACCTTCGTACAAATCCACATAGACATGCCCTTAGTTGTCACTGTTGGCTAAATGGAAAGTGGCTGGATTACGTTATGACATTCGTTTAAGGATTTCTTTGATATGTTAAAAGGTTATGCAACAAAGACTAGTGTCCCTTAGCCCTCATATTCTCGACTCTGGATTGAAATTACTTGGTTTTCTTTTCTTTCTCAATATTGGTTTCGGTTCGTTTTGCATTGTATTCTGGCTTATTTTTCCTTCCCATCACAGGAAAAGTTTCCGCTTGGGATTTGTTCTTGAACGCTCTCAGCTAGCATTTTCTCCACTCACCTCGGCTGGAAAGTCATTGGCATCAAGCTACATTGGGAAAGGGTCTTTCTTGGTTTACAAATCCAACATTTTAAACTCAGACAACTCAGCATAAGGTGGAGCCGAGGTTCATTCACTTTACCAATGATTCTTTGATTTTGCGCCGCATATATCAGTGTTATTGTAACCAATGCAAAATGTTTGTTTTTGAAACATACTTCTAATCCTATCTTGTTGGGGTTAATCATCCTACTAGAAAAATTCAAGCAAATCATACAATCACTTTCATCAAAATTATAAGGTCTCACAGAAGTTGATTGAAATTACAACCAAACCATTCAATAGTCTCGCTGAAAATAACCTATATAAATAGTGAAAATAACACAATTGATGGCTACTTAAACGATATTATGCTAATGTAGTAATGTTATTTTCTTTGCTCTCCTAATTGTTTATTCTTTTAATCCACAATCTTTTTTTTTGAAAAAAGCAAGAGACATATTTAGGCTTCTGCCAAAAGCCCTCAAAGTCTTATTCTAGATGCAACCAAAAAGAGTTACACGAAACAAAATGTGCTTAATGGAACCAAAAGCGTCTTTCTAGCATATCATTGACCTCAATATAGCCTATGTCAAACATGACTAAGTTTAACATATTTGGCCACTTCCTTTTGTAAATAATTAAAATCTCAGTTTCAGCCACGTAATTATGGTTACACGTTCCACTAGAAGAGCTAAATTATACCAAATCGAATAATGTTAGTTACGAAATAAATTTTGAACTTGCCTTATTGGTCCAAGTGAGTAGTCAAGTCATGTGGTACAAAGGGTAACAAGATATATCTAATCAACAAACAATTATTTACATATTGCTTGGTAATTGTTTCTTTTTTCTTTTATTCGTAATTATTCATAGAAATAAGAAATGCAAAAAAAATAGGAAGGAAAAGAATTATATATTTAAAGTCGAAGTAGAAATATTTTTAAGTAGTATTTTATTTTATTTTTTGCATCCTTATTTCATCTCAAAATTAACGAAAAAAAAAATGTTACTAAACTAAGTTTTTTTTTTTGTGGGGGGAGTGAAAAAATAGGTCTTTTTTCAGGAGACTTACCGAAAGTCTCATTACAAAATACTATATCAAGAGAAACTTGGTGGGGACACAAATGGCACATTCGCAATTTTGTTCACATTCTGACTAATTTAGGCGATGGGATAAAAAGGGGAATTAACAATTCCAGGCTTAATCCAAAACTAAAACAAAATACGCGTCAGTTTGAATGTTGCTTGGGGCCCAAGTCGTCGTACAAGCCTCTGGAAGATACCTAAAAAGCTTCTCCCCATCTCACTTTAGCATAAAATTGAAATTTATTCCCAAAATGGCCTCGCCGCCTCACTCAAATTTACCATCTTGGACCTAAACCCCACACCTCTATATATAAAACCCCTCCCCTGTTCCTTTCACGCCAAACCCTATTGTTGAGTTGCTCCGTTCCTTTATTGATTTCCATTTTCTCTCGCCGCTTTCGGATTCGACCCGACCAACCCGATTCGACTCGTACTCGCCGGACATGGTTGAAATCGCCGGCGGCGGGGTCTCGTTCCCGATCGTCTTCTTCGACGGCGAAAGCGAGACCGACATCGGGAGCTTCGCCGTCTCTCCCACTCTGGACTTCAAGCGGTTCCAGTCGGTTCTCAGCCGGAAGATCGGAATCTCGCCGCACCAATTCTCGGTCTACCTCTCGTCGCCGGAGACTCGCAAGAGGATTCCGATCACCGGGAAATTCAACTTCGGAGCGATTTCGAGCGAGAAGGGCTGCTTCTTCGTGGTGGTGCTGAAGCGATCGAAGCGCGAGAGGCGGCGAAGGAGTCTTACTCACCAGAATCTCCCGGAAGACCTCTACTACTCGTCGTCGCCGGCGACGGCGGCGAATCCTCACCGTTCAATCAAGAAGGCTCCGCCGGAGAATGTTACGCTTCTGAGGCGTGACATGGTGATTGCCCACAACGACCAATCTTTGTACGGATTCCTCTCTCCGTTTTCTGATCGGGTCGGGTACGCGCCACAGGGTCGCAACTACCAGCTCGAGAAACAGAGGTACGAGTACCTGATGAATATGGACCTCAGTGGGCTGGGCCGGGATTCGACCAAGCCCATTAAGGCGGTTGATGATGAGAAGAGCGTAAGAGGAGGCGGCGGTTTGGCGGTGTGTGAAGATTGCTTGAGGGCCGAGGAATCGGGTACTGAAGTCGGGTTCCATTGGTGCGTTTACGACCCCGTGACTTTCGGCTTTAGGTCGGCGGTGGGTCCGATTGCCCGACCCTTTAAGGGACCCGACGACTTCGGATCTTTGGGGTTTTCTGAGACTTGATTTTGTTTTTCGCCTGTATAGATTGGAAGTGAGGCTGCTTCTTGCAGATGGACAAAAGGAGATAATAATCTAGTGTGGCGTGGTATACGATAAGGAGGGTGTACCATTCCCATGAGTTGAGTTAGATTAACGGTACTTCTACAGTAAATAATTATAGTGTTTAGGCCATACAAAAGTGACGAGCATGGACCCCGAACGTGGTTTTGATGGTTTTGATTGGTTGATTGACAGGGGAACCCGGTACAGTATTTGGCACTGTTTTAAGTTGGTGACTTTTGGAGCAAGCAACTTTTTTTTTTTAAAAAAATATTATAGTTATGATTGGTGAGAATGTAGGGTCGTTAATTTCCCACCACAATTCCTCTTTTGAAGTTTGAAGCTTCTTAAATTTGAAGATTAAAAAGTGTTTTTTTTTTCCTTCTTTTTTGGGTAGAAGGGGACTCTTTGGAACCTGTTGTGGAAAAAGGAGGTTGATGTTGTGAGAGTTTTTTGAATTGATTAATCAGCAAGTTAATTTAGTTTTGGAATGTGGGATTTTTTTTTTTTAAGCTTTTCGTTTGTGGGTTACAAAAACCTTCAAATTGTATGGATCAAGTTCCATCTTTCAACAGTTAATATGATCTTGAATTTCAATTTTCTAGATTTGTGGGTTGTTTCCTTTGTTGTATTTGTTCTTTTCTTTCTTTATATAACTTCGTTGTGAACTGTGAGCTGGGCCCCATATTTCATGCTTACCATTTGAGACTGTTGACTGCTGAGTAATTTTGGTCGAGGGGATCCTCAACTCGCCTAGACTAATTGTTAACGTATCGCCAAAAATAAAATTAAAAAAAAAAGAAATGAAAAATTGATGGAAGGTTTTGGATTGACTTCGTTAAAATTTCTTAAGAGTTGTATATTGTTCACATCACTTTCTAGGGAAGCTTCTCCTTATTTTTTGCAAATTATAAATTTTTTTCCACAAAATTTGTCTTCTTAATTTGTCAAAATTATACTTCAAAAATATTCATCGTAAAAATTCATCGATTTCTGTGCAGTTGTTTTTTGAAAAAAAAAAAGGGGTTAAATTGACCAAAATACCCCTCAATTAAATAAGATCGGTAGTTTCAATATAGTGGTCAATATTCAGCCCAAATAACACAACTAGGTCTGTAACTAAGACTAAACCCGGTTCGCGAGTTGTAAAAAACAGTCTATCTCAACACAAATATAGCTTACCGTTAAAATGTATCCTAATCTGGGAAACAAATTGCAGCCAATTTGGTTATAAGACCCCTTAAAAAATAGGATGAAATCGCCATATATGCCTATCATCTTTCCACCCGAGGAAGGGCAAATTCTCCACCTATCGAACCATTAGGCCCCCTAACATTTGGTCAAACTTAACATATCTTAGTTGGACACAAAGACGAGCCATGTCATCAACGGATTTTAGTAGCCCACAATGGACAAAGAAATGGGACTAGTCGTCTCCAACCTATAATTACCCCATGACGAGACAATGGACATTGCATCCCAACTAATACTCTTACATATTAAGTTCTTGAGTTCTTAGCAGAGTGGATTAAGCTATTTGGAGACCTAAGTAAAATTTCTCAAAGAGGGCCTTCTGGATTAAAAAAAAAAAAAACACAAAATGTGAGAACACACTACTATAAAAAATGTTAATTGATGTATAATTCAACAAACAATAATCAAGAAATTAACGAGAAAAGAGTTAGAAAGACATAGTTTGAGATATTCAAAATCTTTCTGTAGCTTTTCGAACAAAGACTTTTTCTCTTGTTGTAATATGTTGTCTTTTAGAAAATTTTCAGATCAGAAAGATATATAATTGGAGATCTTCAAACTCTTTTTATGGCTTTTCTTCTCTATTTGCCAAAGTCTTTTTTCCATAGGGTGAATTGCAAAAAAATAATAATAATAAATTAGAGTTTGAGTATTTTACAATTTAAATTTTGAAGTTTGGACAATACAAAATAATATTATGAGATAAAGAATTTCTAAAAATTAATATCTTGAATTACTTTTTTGACCAATTTTAGTAATAAAAAAAATAATAATATGAACTAGATTAATCCGTATTATTTTTCGTAAATTTGAGGATATTATTGTTTTTATTAGTTAAAGTTAAAGTTATTCAAAAAATCAACTCTGGGTATTAATTTTTAAAAATTCTTAATTTCATATTATTATTTTGTAGAGTTCAAATTTCATAATTTAAATTACAGAACACCCAAATCTCAGGTTATTTTTTTGTAGTTTACCATTGTAAAATATTATCTTTTATAAAGTATGCTAAAGAGAATTTAGATGTATTGACCTTGAGATTTTTTTCCCAATGTCTTTTGTATGTGTAAGAACTCTTAAGAAAATAATACTATTGTGTAGTCTTGAAAGATGTCTTTAGAAGGAGATGAGATTTTTGTTTTGAGAAAAGAAGAAGAAGAAAATGGGTGTAATTTTCTCAAAAACAAGAAGAATAGATTGCAAATTAAAAAAAAATAGAAAATTACTTCCCAAAAAAAGCACATTTTTAGTTTCCAAGAAAAGAGGAATAAATTTGTTTTCATCATTTATAATATACAGTAAAAGAATATTTATTATTGAAATACGATAATATGGGCAATAGACAAAATTTAGATTGTTATTATTAGTCCGAGCTCCAAAAAGAGACAAAGAAATTACAGCAAAAAAAGAAAAAAAGGAAAATTTGGGGGCGTTCCGTAATTAGGGACCTTAAGCAATGGCTTATTCGGCCTAATGATCAAGCCGCTACTTCTTACCTCCCAAGCCTCATTACAACCATTACATCTCAAGTCTCCACCTCCCTTTTACCATTTTCTTTTATTATTGCAATCTTTAGTCTATCGTCTTCCTTTCCCTTATTTCTCGTGTTCTGATCATAGATTGGACCTTTCAAGTCAATTCCGCTAGTACCACATCGATGCTCAAAAAGTGCTCTCACAGTCTTTTAATTTTGTTGGCTGTTGATGATCCTCAGGTTGCTTTAACCATAGATCCGACCATCTAAATGATGTAGACTAAAAGTGTAATTAGACTTTGTAATTCTTTTAACTAAGGAAATTAGTGTCCTTTCATAATATAATTTTAATTACATTTGACTCAATACATAATTTTGACTAAATGAAGGAAAATAAAAAGACAAAATCTAGTATTTTGTTTAAATACACCAGGAAATTTTTTTTGTAATTTTCTTTCTTTACACTTCCTTTTTTAAAACCATTAATGACTTCTTTGATGGGGGAATGCGTAATTGATTCTCTTTCCCAGTCTCTTGCATGACTATTTTATTTCTTTTTACAGAACTCTTATATGACTATTTTATATAATAAGTACTCGATAATGTTTTCTAATATTATTAAAAAATAAGATATTTTAGTAGATTTTATATATCCAAGCAATTAGATAGAAGAGTGAAATTTTTTTTTTTTTGCCAATTAGGACTAGCACAGTTGATCTAAAATTTGAGAGATGTGTGTATGAATTTGGAGGGTCAGAGGTTCAAACTTTGGTAGAGTGTGTGCGATATTTTTCTTTAAATTTGTAGTAAGTAGTGGTCATCAGTTAAATCTCATATTTTTTTTAAAAAAAAGTACATCTTTTTTTTTTGTTAATTATTATTTAAACTTAAGAAATAATTTGCTAATCTACGATGAAGAATTTTTTTTTTAATTCGTTTATTTGGTTGTAAATAATACTTGAGGCTGGGTTGTCACTTAAAATAGTTGGCACAACATCCATTAGCCACTATTTTCTTATTGAAAGTGTATAACTGAAACCGAGTTCGGACTTTTGCTGTATGATAATTTTGGAAACGTGATTATTGCTTTGGATGGTAAGTGAATAATGAATAGCATCTAAATTACATTTCACCGAAGTTGTTCTTGGGCAACTCTTCGTAAGCCTATGTATTGTATACATTAGACACAATATAGCATATTATGTTAGAGGAAACTAAGCCATACGCGGCCTTAAGATTTTGAAAAATATAGTGGTAAGTTTTTTTTTTTTTTTTTTTTAATTTTTGGTACCTCATTTTTTAGAACAATATATTTTTTAAAATTGTTTTTTTTTTTTTCAAAATATCATTTTTAAAATTGTTTGTTAGTTATCCCATTTTTTTTTTTAATTTCAAAAATATATTTAGTTAGTGGTTATCCATAGATGCTCATTTCTATAATAATAATTGAGCTGCAACTTGTCAAAACAAAAAGATGTAAGAGCACAAATGGGAATACTGAGGTAGTGTCAACTAAAAGGACTTTGACGTTCAAGTTAGTAATCAAATCAAGAAAATATGAACACAATAAATTAAATGAGCAATTGAAATAAGGAATGGAGAATAGAGTTTGAGATCAAGAGCACAAGACAGCGTAGATGGACGGTGGATCGATGCAGGTTCACCGAAGCATTAAGGAGTAGCCTCCGAGACCTTTGATCTTGGGGGCCGAATATAAAGCGAGATTGTAGTAAAAAATGAGTAAGAGAATAAGAGTCTTGAGAGTTGATATGAGAGAGACTAAGAGTCAATGTATGTTCAATGTTCAGATATCATTTGATTTCTTTCTAGACCGTTATTTACAGGTAGATATGTTAGAGCTTGACGCTCTGGTTTGGGATTTGTGGCATGTGGCCACTTTTTGGACTCCTCTATCAAAATAGATAGACTTTGGCTCTATTGAGGGAATAGCTGGTCCGTTGGAGTCATCTAGTTATGTGTTTGACCTGGTCTTGGGCGGAGACCTTAGCTGGTAGATTAGTTGTACTTCGTCCTTTTAAGAGTTTGATCCAACTATGTGGAGTTAGGCTTCTCGGATCCCAATTTTTTGCTATTCAGCCCAAATCTTGCATTTAAGGGATTTATTGGATGGACGAGCCTATAATTTATGGACTTTTAATTATTAGGGTATGTTTTTTACCACTACATTATAGGGTTCAAAAACTGATTACTAGTTATTATTTTAAAAAATGACATTTTTCTAAAAAATATGGTATGAGAATTGAAAAAAAAAACTGGCCCACCATATTTTTGTTATTTTTTTTTCTTAGAAACCCATTATGATATTGAGAAAATTAGGTAGATGACCACTTTTTAAAAATAATTATAGCTACATGTCCATTTTTTTTTAAGATTTACATGTAGAATATGTTATATTTATATTTTTATCATTAAGTGAGTTAGATATTTAGTTATAAAATTTTTTTTAACATAAATTATAAACTTTTAAACTTTGTCATATACTAAATTTTATGGTCAAATAGTTATGTTATTTATTAAGGATCTAGAGTTTGAACTACTGACCTTAAGAGTAAATTATTGAAGAGTAATATTAGGGACACAAAAAAATTACACCATATGATGTATCACTCATTTCAACTACTAAATTTTTAATAATGTGGTCATACTGAAGGATATCAGTGGAAGTATATGGCACATAATTTGTATAAATTTTGGTGTCTATATCTTTACTCATTAGTGAACAATTAGATTTCAACACATAGGGCTTATTTGAGATTAATTATTATCGTTGCTTTTAGCTTTTAAAAGCAGTTAACGAAAAAATTAGGAGTGTAAGGTATTTGTCAATTAATTTTTACTTTTAGTTAATAGATTCTAAAAATTCTTACATAATTATAATTTGAAAAATAAGATAATGATTATTTTTTAAAATTAATTATGCTTTTATAATATAAATTATTTAAAAATATCACTTTACTACACATATAATCTATAGTTTACAAACACTTAAATTCTGCTACATTAGTTTTGTAAATTAAATTTACTAAATATCTATATCTCTTTTCCAAAGTTACTCCATGCTTGCGGCACAAGTACAACGTAGGCACGAGTCAACGTAATAATACCAATCTGTCGCATAGGTATAGAAAAGTATGGATTAAGATTCTTGTATTGACTATGTTTGTATTTTTTAAGGGAGTATAAAGATAAGCAAACGACTTACTTTCTAGGTACTGGCAAAAAAAAAAAAAAGAAAAAAAAAAGGAGGGTTCTTACTCGTCCTTTCCAGGAATATGAAAAACTCATTTCCGTAATTTATAAATACACCCTTACTGAAATTTATCAGCTCACAAGGAAAGAATTGCCATCAAAACTCAGAAGACCCCTTTTAATTTTAATTTATTTAAAACTTCAAAAATTGTAGGACGTGTCTTTTGCTGTTATTCCGTGTTACGCAAGGTCACTAAAGCATATCCTCTGAAAAAATCTACGATTTCTATTTAAAAAAATAATCAACGATTGACACGTGTCATGAGAAGATGGCCCCTCAACAACTGGTGGCAGATAAGCATCGTTGCCTTGATTCTGTGCCTGTCAACACGTCCGCTCCTACAGGAATTTCCTTTCAAACCCTTTCAACCAGTACTCGCCTTACCACTCTTCCTATTGACACTCCTAAAAGAAAACGAGATGCAAGTAACGTCACGCGCTTGACAAGCGAGTGCGGAAGAAATTTGTTGAGAAGGCGAAGGAAAGGACTGTGGAGGGGAGGCGAAACGGCTTGGGTAGTGGAGGCGAGGAGCCGATTAGTACGGCCCAATATCGCAATGGCGTGGGGGGAGTGGTCACGTGACCTTCACTGGGGCCCACAAAGCCGATGCCCCCATAAGCGGTCCTAATAAGACCTTGTTTGGAAGCACTCTATAGCCCTTTTTAAGTGCCAAGGGTTTTTTTTTTTTTTTTTTTTAAAGGAATTTTAAGTGCTAAGTTTTGTTTTCCAAAAGAACATTAGTCAAGAGTCGAATTGCCGTCGAAGTCCCAATAATATGATAACATATAAAAACCCGTTGCATTTCTACTGTTGCCCCAAATAAATGTGATATGAAAGTGACTGGTGAGTCACCATCACACATCACTTTCATATTTTTGTTATTGATTTTAAATTTAATTTGAAATTTTTTGAAGTTGGTTTTTGCAAACAGAACCTTATACCATTTTGGAAAAAAAAAAAAAGAGGAGAGAGACTGTTCCTCTCTCTTTCCTATTCTACACTATCATATAGGCTTCTTTTTCACTTGCTACTGCCTCTACTGTTACTGCTGCTTCTGCCTGCCCTGCCCCCCAAATAAATAGACAAACCAACATCCCTCCTCGCCTTCAGAGTTCAGACCCTTGAAAATACAGCGAGAGAGAGAGAGGAGAGAGAGAGAGAGAGAGAGAGAGAACAAGGCCTTGTTTGTTCCATGGCGCAGTTTCCCCCAAACCCTGATGACGGTGAACTATGGCTCCCCTCTGATATCTTCCTCAACGAAGTGTCATCCAAACGTGGCCTTCACCATTTCTCTTGCATGGATGACCTTGCTCAACGCCTAGCCACTGTCACTTTTCTCAAGCAGAGAAGCCTTTCCAAGCCTCCGTTGAAAACACCCCCTAACGTAATGAACTCTCCTCACTCTCTCTGCTTGTTCTTTCTTTTTTTTTTTTTTTTTTTTTTTCAATTTTTGGGTTTAAACCCTTTGCATGGTCATAACTTTTCTCTTTCTATGCTCTTTTTTGCTTATTCATAGCGGTTCGGACCTGTACCGGTTCACCCAAACCCGTTCCCACAGAAGTGCTCTAAAACCGGTAACGGTTTTGAGAACGGTCAAAGTCTTTATGGGTACAGGCTGGTACACAACTATGGTAATTCTGCCGAGCTTTTCTACGAATACCCATTACAGAAACCGGTCCAAGCTCAGGTAAAGAACGACAAAACCGGAATCTTGAACCGGGTTTGTTTACTATTATTTTCATTTATTCTCTGGTCTTGGGTTGTCTTTTCATAGCTTTTGCTTTTCTCAGCTTTAATAAATGAGTCTTTGCTCTTTGCTTATTTACACGTATATACGTATATGTGGGCTGTCGTGGAGTGTGGCAGGTTAATGTCTTTCTGGAAACTAGGGCTCGGGTTCTTCAAAAACAGCAAAACCGCCTACGAAACCAGCTTTTTCCTTGTCGAGAGAAGAGTGGTTTTGGGGTTGGCGGTTTTGTGAGGCTCTCTGGTGGAACCGGCGTTTTTCATCCACGGGTTTCGAATACCACCACCACCACCTCGTCACCAGCTTCCAGTACAGCTTTTTCATCTGCTCTTGTGACAAAGAAACAAGGTTTGAGATGTTTTCTTTATTTTTCCTTTAAATATTATGCATTTTTTTTTTGTTTTGTATTAAAATTTCTGCATTTTGGAGTTTTTTTTTCTTCGTTTTTGTTATATTTTATGACTTAGATATTTTTTTCTCGGATTTATGCAATCGATTCAAAAATATATTTTGTTAAAAGTTTTAAGACATAAATGGAACGAGACAGTTTTGAATAAACCAGCCAAGAGCATTCTGAGAAAATAAAAAGGTTTAAAGTTAGTACATTTTGATGCTCCAACGTTATCCGTTTCATTAATATAGATAACCTACATGTCAGGAAATTAATGAATATTTTTTCAAAAAATGAAAAATCATAAGGTAATTTTAAAATTTTGGGACTAAATTATTAACCTTTTTATAATTTCTTTTTTCTTTCGTGGTGACCATAGTGATGTGAAAATTGAAGTCGTCCCTATTGCAAGTCAAAAATCACATCATGAGGCACTGTTTTGGAAAATAAACATGTATAATTCGTGTCCTTTATTTATTTCTGTAGCAAATAATATGTGTACTTTTTTTTCTTTTTTTTTAATAACTGTTTAATATGGCAGTGTTTAGACGTAGGCAAGAGAATCAAGTCCTTTCTCAGAGGAACTCCACAAGGGTAGTTGGTGTGCACAAGGAGGATTCACATCACCAGCTTCATCCTCCTCCTCCTGAGATGGGTTTGCCTCAAGATTGGACATATTAGCCCCCTACTAAATTCTCCTACTGCTGTAAAGTTGTCGTGTCTCTTCAAGATAGAAATAGAAAAGGTCGAATTAGTCTTTTGGGTTTGTGCAGTTTATCATCAAAAGAAATATAAATTTAAATGAAACTGGATGTTTTTCTTTCTTTTTTTTTTTTTTCCTTGGGATGATGTATGGGTAATATGCCATATTTAAGGCTTTGTTGAAATAAATAAGTTTACTTTCCGAAGCTATTTCTGCTGTTTTCTTTTTCCTTATTTCATTACTTTTGATTTTTTTTTTGAAAGGAATAGTTCTGAGTTGTTTCTTACTCTTAAAATGTTCCCTTAAAACAAAAATCAAGTTACTTAAAAAAAAAAAAAAACAGAAAAACGAGAAAATTAATCTTCTAAGGGATTGTTTGTCAGTACTGGTTTTTCTTTACTAAATGAAATAGTGGAATACAGCAGAGCTCGGAGTCAGGAGCTTCGCCTTTTTGTTGGGGTTTTTGGGTTTTTTGCAGGTAAGATTTATTACTCTCCACTGTGCTCGGGATGGGTATCTATGCAAGTATTTCGTTTATTATGGTTCCCCTTACGATATGTAAAATCCAAAAAGTTAGGCATTTTAGATTTTTTGCGTGGAGCGAAAAATTTGTAATTAAGTAATTTTCAGATCAAAATAAGGAAACATCTAGAATATTTTATTTTTTGCAACAGTGTTTGAAATTTATTTAAAAGATTCTTAGAGTTCAAATTCTCAACAAAGGATCTTGAGAAAGAGAAAAAAAGAGACAGCAGTTTCAAAGAGACAGCAGTTTCTGTTGAAACTCTATCGCGCCACTACCGCCATCCAAGGATCTTGAGAAAGAGAAAAAAAGAGACAGCAGTTTCTGTTGAAACTCTGTCGCGCCACTACCGCCATCCAGCTCTGACGACGCACCAATCCTGTTGAAGGTTTGTCGAAAATGAAGCCAATGCCATTGGTCTCGTTTTGTTTCGATATCGGACGAAGTTGCAGCAGTCCTGCGAAAATTCTGTATTTGGAGAGGTTTTTCGGCCACCGGCGTGATGTCTGATCTCTGTTTTCGACACCTGTGACGTGTGTGGTCTTCTTCCGTCGTCTCAACCACTTCCAAGTGGTTGCATGTCAAAATTCATCTTCGATAAGTTTTTACCAACTATGTAAAAATGATATTTTTGTAAATTTTTAGATAGGTAATTATTTTATCCGAGGTAAATGTATGAGATGAAAAAGAGTTAAAAACTATGAATAATTATGGTTGGTAGAAGTAAAAATGATATCTAATATTGCGGTAACTTTTAAATAGAAAAACGTAGTATTTTTTCTAATTTAGAACAAAATGTGGTATTTTTATAAAATTAAATATTGTTGGATTAGAATATGATACAATTCATATTTGGGCTGATATTAGAAAACAGTTCCGTTCTGAAATGTTATTACAAAAATGAAATTTTAAAAATTAATTAGTGAAGTTGATTCTTTTTCAAATTATTTTTTGAAGTGATATTTTCTAAAATAATTCTGTCATAATAATATTTTCTAAATATTTCATAATATTGATATTTTTCTAAATTCCTTTAAGAGGTGGTATTTATGTAATTCTCGGATTTTTGAGCGTAATTTATATTTTGGACCTCGAAATTGAGTTCTAATTTTGAATTTGGGCTCAGTGAGGTTGGGATTTCGATATAAAATATGACTATATTTTGTGGTAGCACGAAAATTAGAATTTTGTGGTCTTGCGCCGAGATTTGTTTTTGACAAAGTATATGTCTAACCTAATATTTTTGAAGACTTTGAATTCAGTGGTGATCTCTGTTTCTCCATTTAAGACTTTGGTAGAAAAGTCACTTTTTCTGGACATACTAGAATCCGGAAATTACTATTCGAACATCTAAGTGACCAACAGAAGTTTCTTCGAGTATTATTGGCTTGGTATTATTATCATATTGAGGAAGATGTTCAATTACCTGATTTTATGTCTATTTTGATTTATAATTGCATTAAAACTTATATGAAAAATCGTGATCTCAAGATGGTTTGACAAATTGTTGAAAATTGTTGGATTATACTGAGATTAGATTGTATGGATTATTTTACATATTTTTATACTGTGATTATGGGGTAAAATAGTGGTGTGCTTCTTATATCATAGTAAATCCCAGAATAATGCCAAACTGGATTTTAAAGTATGATTTGATTCATGGATGCATGGTTATTGTGAATTGTTACATGTTGTATATTCTATAGGATCACACATTTAAGTTCCATTATTGCATCATGATAGTTTAGATTGCTGGCGAGTTGCTGCAGTGTTAGGTGAAAGACCTAGATCCATGTGCAGATTTTTAGCTGACGCACCTACGGGTAGTATTAGGATGCTGGGTATCTCTATTACAGAGGTATTATATGGTCGTGATGAGAGGATGAGAGCTCATTCATATACGTGATTAATTTATGATATATACAATTATGTGGATTTGATTTTGGTTTTGAATACGTAATTATTCTAGATACCAATTATTTTATTTGGTTTGTTATTGAATTTTGGAAAAGATATTAACTATGTAGGTTTGGTAAAATTGCATCCATTCAAAAAAGTAATTGAATTTCTACTGAGCATGTGAATGCTCACCCTACTTACTTCTCCCACTTTCAGGTGTATATCTAGTTAAGATAATAATCCCGGTGGTCAAAATGAGCTGCATAGCTTGTACAGACAGTTCTACTCTAAATCTCTGGTAGGTGTTCGTACTTTGTTAGCATTCTTTACTTGTTCAGTTATTTAGCCAAGATTAGTACGTGGATATATAAGGATGATTTTGTTGTTAAATTGACTATTTAAAACAGTAAGTGATTTTATGTAAAACACATTTTGGACATTGAACTAAACATTTCAGTTAAACTCAATTTATTAAAATTTATGACTACTCAATAAGTTTTAAAAGAGATAGCAAAAAATTTTATTATACTTTGATGAGTACTTTCCTTATAAAATTAAAACTAATAAGTGTTTTAATGAATAAGAAATTTATAATGATTTGAGGATCAAAAAGAAATTATCTAATACTTGATTTTTTTTTAAATTCTGTAAAATTAATATTTTATCATATTTTCATTTAAAATTACTAAAAATCACAATTTTGAATTTTCGGTTATGATACGATATGTTTGGTTTGGTCGTACAATTTTCTTGAAGAGTTTTGTGGCAATATGGGATATAGTTCACACATTATTTATAGACCCCCAAACTATATGATATGATTATGTTTAGCGTTCTGGGATGATAAATTCATTGTAGAAAATTTAGCTAAAAGAAAGTGATGGACCAATTTTCGGTCAACACTACTGAGTAAGGCTAGTAATTTGTGGTATGATATGACAACACGATTCAAAATTCGCATGAAATTGGCTAATTTAGAGTTGCCTTAAATGAGTTTCGTTAAAAATCAAAATGAACATGTAAACTAGTAAACTAGTTTATTAATGAGTCAATTTTAGATTAACCTACCAAATTAAAACTGACCTATAATGAGTTATTTATTAAATGAGTCAATTTCAGTTCAACCTATATTTATAACTTGTAGATACTTATTTGAAGATTATAATTTTTTATTATATATGCCGAGGCCTTCACTTAAGGAATTGTCAATGTGACTAGAAATTACAATAATTTGCATGCTTTTATTAGTTTGCTAGTCTCGAACTGATTGATGTGTGCATATATAGTTATTACCCTTCTTTATGCTTACACATTTATTTCGTTTATGGTACCCCTTGTGATAATGTTTGGTTGCGCAATTTTCTTGAAGGGTTTTGGGGCAATATGAGATGCTTCATACGGAATGTATTATTGTTCGCACATTATTTACGGGACCTAACAAGAGAAATTGGGATGGTACACCTAGAATTTTTTGGAACTGACTGCATTTACCATTAATTGGTTTCACTGACAAGACATGCGCTTAAGAAATTTAGTTACCGATGTATACATATGCATTTATAAGAAAAACATTCTTCAAATTCCATGTAACAATTTGATTAGTACACATGTATGTATACATATGCATGTTTTTTTTCCTTGATATATGTGACTAATCCACTGGGAAGGCAATATGGTGATAGGAATGAGAAGGCAGTTTGAACTATGATCTTTACTCTGTAATTGACCTTGTCATTTGGACCTTAAAGTAAATTGTCATTATGCAGCCTCTCCTTAAGAGGCTTAAGTGCCTGTTTTGTCCGCTTTTTGTTTATTTATATAGTAGTTTTCTATTTATTTATTTTGGGCTAAGCGGCTTTTCCTTTTTCTTATGGTCTATTGTTTGTTAAAACTGATCAAAACGGAAATGTATATTGATCAAATTTTTGGATAATTAATGTACTAAATGAGTATTGTGTTATTGCCAATGACTCATTTGAGCAACGAAATTGTATCTTGTCAATATACAACTGTAAAATCGATAGGAACATTCATTGGTAGGCGAAAACAATTATTTTATATGTAAATCTAATTTTAATCCAGTTTTGCTATATTTGTACATTATAATGGTACACAATTAAAAGATCCCAAGAGCATATTACGGTCCAAGTAAATAAAATTAAGCTCTTGTTGCCAATGCACCTCCAATCTACTCGCTCCCAAAAGGCATAAGCCAACAACTGTCTTGACCTTAACCCAAAAAATTGCCCTCTTCCAACGGATGAGTGGTACACAAGATCAGTTATCACTAGAGCCTCATGGGCTAATTCCACGCAAAATCCTCTTTTATTCGATAATTGATTTGTATACGTTTTATTGGAGCCAATCGTTGGGACACTGGAGCTTATGAGATTCACATAATATGTTCTATTTTAATATTTTCGCATTTAGAAAGAAAATACATATACGGTGTTAAGTATCATATACTAATAAATAAAAATGGATCCTACAATCTTATATGTATGTGCACGTGTGTTATATGCTTAATTGCTTATATTAGCTGTGGTGCAGTGACACATGTGTCTATATGATTGTGCAATTTAAAATAATTGGTTGAGGATTTATTTATAGCATTTTATTAAATGAGTTTGAAATAAGTAAGAGATGACATGTTAATGATTAAGATTAGTTGCTTTGTTATAATCTAGTTTGTTTTGGTTTTAACTGCATGACAAATTTGTTGATCATCAGTTTTAGATTTTTATTTTATTTTTGATATTTTTGTTGGAGGAGTTTAAGATTTTTGTTTTGAATTTTCAGAAAGCACTGGGATTAAGAAAGACCCACGGAAGAAAAGACCACGTGCCACGTGTGATGGAGCGTCCATATATTTGAGAGTGACCCGACCCGAATGCGGCGACTCTCTTTCTAACGACTTTGGCCCCCCGGGCATGTCGACGTGTGGAGGGAAAAGTTGCAGAAACCGATCAAATAAAACAAAAATTCAGCAACAATCANCTCTCTAACCAAACAGAAAAAAGAAAGGAAAAAAAAAAGCGAGAAAGTGAGAGAAAATTTTCAGAGATGGGAGTTCCACAGGCTATGGAGGCTCTGAGCGAAAGAGCAGCGTCTATAAGAGAGTCGCTGCAGAAGAGCCAGACGATCACAGACAGTATGGTTGCCATTCTCGGCTCCTTTGACCACCGCCTCTCTGCTCTTGAAACCGCCATGCGTCCTACTCAGGTCATAACTCTCTCCCTCTCGAATGTGTTTGTTCATTTTCAGTTTCAA
This sequence comes from Parasponia andersonii, assembly GCA_002914805.1. NCBI lineage: Eukaryota > Viridiplantae > Streptophyta > Magnoliopsida > Rosales > Cannabaceae > Trema > Trema andersonii. Next base: position 413,979 of record JXTB01000374.1, read on the forward strand.
ATAACCGAAACGAAATCAAACAACGAAATGTAAATGATAATCAATTGTATATGATTCTTCGATCTAGAAGAAAATTTTCAAGAAAATGTATTTATTTTCGCATTTGATAAGTAGCCAAACGGTTGATCTCATGATTATAACACACACACATATATATATATATATGATTTCTTTTTCTCTAATTTTTGCTTTGTTGAATATGGAGTTTTGATTTATGCTTCGAATTTTGGTGGTTATGTTAGATAAGGACGCATTCGATGCGTAGGGCGCATGAGAATATTGATAAGACGATTAAAGCAGCAGAGGTTATTTTAGCTCAATTCGAACTCAGTCGTAAGGTCAGCTTAATTGAGAGTTTCAGCAACGTCTCTTTTGTTTACTGTTGTCTGATGTTGGTGCTTAAGCACCTGGTATCTTCCATGAAATTAAAGCGTTTAAACCGTTTCTTATTTGAATTAGCTAGCTTTCACAAGGTTATTATGTTACAACTGCACGAAATTCAGATCCTTTTTAGTGTTCTGTATGTGAAGAATTTAGTAATACTCATTTTAATTTTGTTATAATATGTCAATCAACTATATAATGTGTAAAAGCCTTATGGAATTAATGCTCAGGTGTTCAAACTGTAGTGAATTTCTCAAATCGAAGATTACTTTTAAATAGGTAAACAGTTGGGATTGTTACGAGCGCGTTTGGTATAGGATTTGAATCTATTCTTCAAATTCAGAAATAGTGTTTTAATTTTTTATATAAATGTTGATTCTGAATTTGAAGAATAAGATTCGAATCTTGTACCAAACGCGCTTTATGTTTCTAATAGTCTAGTGAAGAATATGATGACATGATTCGGAAGATGAAATTGTTTTGCTCTTGTTTTGTGGCTGTTAGTGGTTAAAATATTTTCTCTGCAAGATGTTAGATATGCTAATCTCAATATATTAGGCGGAGGCTAAAATACTGAGAGGGCCGCATGAGGACCTTGAGAGCTACCTTGAAGCAATTGCTCAGATGAGAAGCACCGTTCGCTTCTTTAGCAGCAACAAAAATTTTAAGAGTAGCAGTGGTGTTCTTAACCATACCAGTAACTTGCTTTTAAAAGCTATGTCAAAGCTAGAAGATGAATTCGGACAACTTTTAACGAATTACAGGTCTGTTTTTCTATGGCCTTTACAGTTCAGTAAGCTACACAAGTTTATTCTGTTATGTATTGTTTTTCCACCTTTCATCAGGTAGTTTGAATGAAATGCTTTCATCTGTAAATAAGATAGTTCTCAAAGCAAAACGTATCTTGATAGCCAATAAGAAAAAGTTATATATGAAATTGTGACTCTCATACTTAAATTATATTTTACAGAAAAGATGGAAAATGAAACTTAATAGTCTACATCTTATTGTTAAACTGAAAAACATGAGGACCATGATGATACAATATGCTCGGGGGCTAATCTTTAGAGTGAGTAGTAAATAGTCATTATTATTCTTTTTCTAATAACAAATTTTCCTCTTATGAAAACCGATGACATATATAAAGCATGCTATAGTAGAGACTGCTGGAGAGAATTTGATTGTCAGTGTAATCCACTTTTAAGTTCAATATCACTGTCATTCCCCTTTATTACATAACACCATTAACTTTCTTAATGTAGATGCATAGAGATTTCATTGAATTCTGGAATATTTTGTTTTGCTTTCATTTGATCAAAGCTTTTTTTTATTTCTCGATTGTTCTGCTCGCATGCCACATAGATTACGGAAACTGTTAGATTTAACAATGTGATTTTGTGGTCTCCAATATAAGCTACGTTCCTTTTGGATTTCAGCAAGCCTGTGGAACCGGATCGCCTTCTTGATTGCCTTCCTAACTCTCTAAGACCATCTGCAACATCAACTGGGCATAAAGGCGATGCTAGTGGCAAGAGTCACTCTGACCACCACAACAAACGTTTAGAAGCTGCAGTCTACGCACCACTAACTCTTATTCCACCCAGGGTTCTGCCATTGCTGCATGATTTGGCCCAACAAATTATTTTGGCTGGCAGTCCACAACAGCTACTAAGAACTTACAGGTGATTCTTTTGAGAAATTAGGTAAAATATGCATCAAGATATGCATATTTTGGTTTATATGCTCCGTTTAAAAAATCTCTGAAAAAATATGCATGTGGACGAAATTACTCTTAAAAATATTAAGAAAAATCTATGCACATCACATTTAATTGATCCGAATCTCTCTCTCGCACAGAAATTCTTTTTCGACTGAAAATCTTAGGTAATCCAAGAATTATACTACTCCATAATCCATACTTGCACAAATCCTCATTCTCATCTCTTACAATACCGTCAAACTCATCATTTCCCTATATTCTCTCATCATTCTTCTCCACATAGTTATGGATATGGTTTAAAATAGAATATTATTAAATTTCGAGATATTATGAGGTAATTTATGTGTAGCAAAATCGTTTTGAGGTTAATTTTTGCGAGTTTAAAAAAATCGTGATAATTTTCGATGGTTTTTCGATGAGATTTCAATGATAATTATATTCTCACCAAAATTTCAATGAAAATGGGATTTTTGACAATTTTCGATGCAATTTCGATGAATTTTCGATTGTTTTTCGATGATATTTCGATGAAAATTGTATTCTCAGCAAAATTTCAATGAAAATGATATTTTTGATAATTTTCGGTGCAATTTCGATGAATTTTTGCATTTTCGATGATACTTGGATAAAAGTGGTATTCTTGTTAATATTTCGATAAAAATGATATTTTCGACGATTTTCGACATAATTTCGATATAATTTCGATAAAGTTTTATCAAAAGTACCATTTATCGAAATATCATCGAAATTATATCGAAAATCGTCGAAAATGCCATTTTATCGAAATATTAACAAAATACCACTTTTATCGAAATATCATGGAAAATGCATCAAAAATTCATCGAAATAGTATAAAATATTATCAAAAATACCATTTTCATTGAAATTTTGCTGAGAATATAATTTTCATCGAAATATCATCGAAAAACTATCGAAAATTATCGCGATTTTTTATAAAACTCGCAAAAATAACCTCAAAATGATTTTTTCACATATAAATTACCTCATAATATCTCAAAATTTGATAATATACTATTTTAGACTATACCCATAAATATGTGGAGAAGAATGAAGAGAGAAGATAGGGAAATGATGAGTTTAACGGCGTTGTAAGAGATGAGAACGAGGTTTTGTACGAGTATGGACTATGAAGTACTATAATTCTTGGATTACCTGAGATTTTCAGTCGAGAGAGAGTTTTTGTGCGAGAGAGATTTAGATCAATTAAAGGTGATGTACATAGTTTTTTTCTTAGTATTTTTAAGGATAGTTTCGTCTACATGCATATTTTTTCAGAGAGTTTTTAAACTGAGCATATAGACCAAAATATGCCTATTTTCGTGCATATTTTATCTAATTTCTCATTCTTTTCCCCCTTTCTCTTATTCGCTTGGTCCGTTTTTCACAAATTGATCTATAGTCTTTTTCATCGTTGTGAATTTCGACTTTTTGAGTAAAGGATTTGCACATACAAAGAAAATGAAAACGAAAGCAGTCTAGAGCTGAAAGCAAGAAATGATCTATTATCTTTTTCATTTTCTCCTTCCTTTTATGCTCTTGATGTCCAAAACTTGAAGATTTCAATTCTGCCCGGAGCTGCTTGATGCCTAGTTGACAGCCAAGAATGATCTTGTAATCAATGCCATTAAATAGAAATGAAAACATCTGCCCCAGTGGGATTGAGTCCTTTTTCCATCAATAGTTGTACATAGATTGGAATCATAAAACTTACTGATCTTCTGCCGGGCATGGTTGTGATTATTTAGTACGGCTATAAGCTAATTTTCTACCTGGTCATGCTTTCTATGGAGCTGATTGCATTAAAGTTGCATAGATGATTGCGACTAATTTTTTGTATTTATTTTCTTAAATCTTAACTAGATGATAGTGAATGCCATTTCAATTTTAGGGACACTCGAGCTCCAGCTTTGGAACTGACTCTTAAGAAACTGGGTGTGGAGAGACTAGGTAAAGATGACGTGCAGAAAATGCAATGGGAGGTTTTGGAGGCTAAGATTGGAAATTGGATACATTACATGCGGATAGCTGTAAGGATTCGTTGTCACATTTTGGCTCGATTTGTAGCAATATCTTTTTCAGCATTCTTATATGCTTGAAACAGGTCAAACTGCTTTTTTCTGGGGAAAGGAAAATCTGTGATCAAATATTTGAGGGTGTTGATTCTATTAGAGATCAATGTTTTGCTGAAGTTACTGCAAACAGTGTGGCTATCCTCCTCAGTTTTGGAGAGGCTATTGCGAAAAGCAAGAGGTCTCCTGAAAAATTATTTGTTCTTTTAGACATGTATGAGATAATGAGAGAACTTCAGTCAGAGGTATGAGATTCTACCAGTTGCATAAATTAGACAATTATACTCAATTTCTTGAATATGGCTCTGTTTTTTTTTTTCCTTCCCAAAAATTTTGTTGAGTGATTTTCTGAATTTTTCCCGAGACCTTATTTGCAAGACTTGATTAATGTGTCCAGAGGGCCGAGACATCATAGTTGCATTTTTTTTATTGGTTGCTTAAGTCAAAGAAGAGAACAAGAACTTGTAAGGAGCACAGAAGCTCAATCAATTGCTCTGGTTTATATAGATAGGTGTTATGATTGTCGATGGTTCTAAACTACCATTTTCAACATTAGTTTGGCACATAAAATTTTGTGGAGATCTATTTATTTGACTTTGAAGGTTGATTCATATTCATATTTGTTCTTCAATATATTGATTCTTTTTATCGGATGGATGCAGATTGAGACACTATTTGGAAGTAAAGCTTGCTTTGAAATGCGCGAATCTGCATTGAATTTAACAAGGCGGCTAGCCCAAACTGCTCAGGAGACATTTGGGGATTTTGAAGAAGCAGTTGAAAAAGATGCCACGAAAACTGCTGTTCTTGATGGAACCGTCCATCCTTTGACCAGCTATGTGATTAACTACGTAAAGTTCCTATTTGAGTAAGTTGCAACTTCTGTGCTTTCTCCTTCTTGCTATTGGCTTCCCTTTTGAAGGTTGCAATTTTTACATCTAAATTGCTTCCTGCAGTACTACTAGCTATTACTTGTCTCTGTGGATAAAGACCATGATGTCTGTAATTCTTGAATTTTTTGCCTTTGAAAGTATGATTTGTTTGTCACATGCACTATTTGGACAATAGATTTTATTGTTTAGAAATTATTTATTAGCTGTTTTTTCTTCCGTGGATGATACAAAAATGTTTCAGTTTGATTATATCTCAAGTCTCCGTCAAAGTTTTTACCAACTAGGATATATTTATTCTTTCTCACAGTCAGCTGTTCTCTCTTTGCAGCTACCAGTCAACACTGAAGCAACTTTTTCAAGAGTTTGATGATGGTGATCCAGAAGATCAGTTAGCATCTGTAACTACAAGGATTATGATGGCTCTCCAGAATAATCTAGATGGAAAATCCAAGCAGTATAAGGATCCTGCATTGACTCAGTTATTTCTGATGAACAACATTCACTACATAGTGAGATCTGTGCGAAGGTTTGCCATAAATTCGTTTAAATATATGAAAGTATATCTTCTGCATGAAAAGGCTTCACTAACTTATAATGTAATATACAGGTCAGAAGCAAAGGATTTGTTGGGAGATGACTGGGTGCAGATACACCGGAGGATTGTTCAGCAGCATGCAAATCAGTATAAGAGGGTTTCTTGGGCAAAGGTTAAATTTCTTGTACCTAAATTATTGCGTATCAATATTTCCAATTTCTTATAGTTTAACCTTTCACAAAGCTACTAATTACTTAAAAACACAAGTTAGTAAGTAACAGTCTTGGCGTGTTCCGTTTTTCATTATATATTCAGTACTTTCACTTTGAGCTAGGACATGATTGAGTGGCCTTGACCTCAATACTAAACGAGAGCCATCTCTCTCTCTCTCTATACATATATATATATATATATATATAACATTCGCACACATAAGTATACATAGACAAATTAAATATGACATTTTATACAAATATTCTCTTGTTTGTTTCCATAATGTGCGTATTCCATGAGATACAATTTCGATTCTACAAGCTCTCTGATCTTAATTAACTCTTGACTTTTTATTTCTTATTTTTAAGATGACATATTATCCATACACTGATGAAGAGAGAACGAAACATAAAAAAATGAAACAGCTCATCTCTGTCCATTCAACGCATTGTTGAGTTATATACCCAAAAAAAAAAAAAAAAAAAAATCAGAGGACATGTAGGGTAATATTTCATCATTCTTGAGTTACATGAGATCATCTTTAGTATTAGGGAAAAGGAAAATCTCCCTCATTCCCAAGTTGCTTCTATTTGCCGGTTCGCAGATTCTGCAATGCCTCACTGTTCAGGGCCTTAATTCATCCGGCGGCATGGCCGGAGGAGGCGACAGCAGTGGTAACTCTGGACTCTCCAGAGCAATGGTGAAGGATCGGTTCAAGACTTTCAACATCCAGTTTGAGGAGCTTCATCAAAGGCAATCCCAGTGGACAGTTCCGGACAGTGAGTTGCGGGAGTCTCTGAGGCTGGCGGTTGCTGAAGTCCTCTTGCCTGCTTACAGATCATTCGTCAAACGTTTCGGGCATGTTTTTTCTCAACTTATGATTCTTTCTTTTGGATTTCTTTTCTGTTTACCTGCATTTATATAAATGGATTCGATTTTTATTGCAGGCCTATGATTGAGAACGGGAAAAATCCTCAGAAGTACATCAGATACGCGCCTGAGGACCTCGAACGAATGTTGAGCGAGTTCTTTGAGGGCAAGACCTGGAATGAACAAAAGCGGTAAACATATTGCTGCCACTGTCTCTACCTGTTTTGAATATTTTAGGGACTTGACATCAATACGAGTATGAGGTAAAAATCATGTGACATTCTCTGCTATACCATTACCATCTATGCCGATCTAGCTTTTTTTTTTTTTTTTTTTTTTATCTTTCTTTCTGCGTATGTGTTTTCCTTTCCAACGTGGTAATAAGCATGTTGTTCGATTTGGACGAGTTTGTATTCTCGAAAATGTGAACAAATAGAGGTAAATACATGAAAAAGCCCGTTATTCCATTTTTTCCAAAAAGAAAAGAGCAAATAAAATCTCAAATAGTCGTAGAATTTTTGTTTTAGTAAATTGGTGAGAGAACTTCTGAAGTTGCCCTGTCTTACATATTCATAGATTTGTCCTAAATGGTAGTCAAATATTTTGCCAAACCCTAATTAATATGGATTTTCAATATTTGAGAAGATTAATCGTGACTCAAAATTATCTTTTTGTTAAATTTACGAAGAACTATAATTTCATAAGCCGTATTATTACAATGTTAAAGAAAAAAAAAAGAAAGAAAGAAAGATTTTTGAAGTAATTTATATTGATGAGAAATTCTAGTGTAGGTGAGGTAAAATCCCTTTTACGGATAGGATTTTTTAATGCGTCCTATCCTATGAAATCAAAAAGACGTTAAAATAGGAGTCCATATAATAGAAGGAGTAGCCTAGCATATACAATTGTGCTCTGTCATCTTCAACCCATGTGATTTGTATTTTTTAAAAAAATGATAATAGATTTGAACGTACTATCGCTTTGGTCATGTGAAAAAGGAAACAAAACTCTGGTTTTTAATTGGGGATTGATAAGCATCATAGAATAATTTACTTAAGCGGAAAAATAAAGGAAAAGAAAAAGAAATAGAAAAAAAAATCTAGTAATCAAAATATCAATGGTATTTATGCCCCAAAGAATTGACAATTCAAGAGTCTTATTATTCTCTCTTGAATACGATGTAGTGAATTCTTTGAATCTTTGAGTTTTTATTCAATTTATTTATGTAAGTTGATTGTTGTCGAGTCTTATCACGAGATTTGGCAAAAATTTATGCCTTTTGAATAAAATGTGGACGTGGATTTGGATTAAGAAAATGAGATTTTTTTTTTTAATTTTATGGGGAATGATATTAATGTACTGATTAAACTACATTTTTGGGAGTTTAGAACAGTTCAACAGAATTGAATATCAATTTGGGTTTGGAGACAACAAAGAACAGAAGAAGGCATCGAAACCAAGTTTTGTAGTTTTGCTAAATATGAGCTCAAAATGAAGCTAAGTCTAGTTAAGGAAAATAGCGAAATGAGAAGGAGGAAACTTTCCAAGTTTTGTTTCCTGTATTGTGATGTATGGAATGCATTGTACATTTAATTAAATGATCACTATTCATTTTTATCGAACGCATTGAAAAGTCCTCCTACTAGTAGGTTTGCTCCCCCTACACTAGAACTCCCCTATATTCATATAAATTTATTAAACAGATAGGTCACCATGCTTTCGTGCCTTGTTAATAGGCCATTTTTCCTTGTCTCATTTAGTAGTCAGTCCTTCTACTAGTAGGTTTGCTCCTCCTACACTAGAACTCCCCTATATTCATATAAATTTATTAAACGGATAGGTCACCATACTTTCGAGCCTTGTTAATAGGCCATTTTTCCTTGTCTCATTTAGTAGTCAGGATATTTTGCGAAACAACAAGCAATCTTCCAATGCAATCATTGACCATGGCTTATCGGATCCGAGCACAAAAAAAAAAAAAAAATCAAGACTTATTAGTTATGATTTGTGATGTCAAAATAGGCCGACACTAATAGGTCGGTACGGATACGACATAATTAGTAACTGTATTTGGCATGGCACGACACGATAAGTAAATGTATTCGGGCTAGCACTGTACATGCACAACATGTGGCATGAATAACAAATACAGCAAACATGATTAAGAAAACTAATTAGTTTGTAAAAAAATATATTTTATTAAATATATTTTAATTTTTTTGGGCATAAGTTTAGTAAAATAAATGTAAAACAATTATAAAAAATTAAAATAAAATATTTTATAGGTAAAAATAACATATATTTTACATATTACATCAATTTCTAATTTTTTAAAGTAAAAAAGTTCCAAAATTTAATAATTTTGGGTCAGGAAGTTTAAAAATATTAAGAATCTAATGCAAAATTTACCTCTAATAAAAAAATCCTTAAAATGTTAAAAAAGAAAATATAATTTAGGTAAATACCAATCATAACTATTGAGTTATATATTATTATATAATTTGAATAGGAGTCAATTTAGTTAGAATATATTTTAACTATAGAAATTTAGAGTAATTATCATTTCTCAACACTCTAATATTTTAATTTAGATTTTTTTTTTATATTAAAGTTATCTCGATTTTCAAATAATTTCTTTCTATTACATAATAATTAACATTCATAATTCATAATTACTTAAAAAGAAATATGTCTAATAGTATTAAAATAATTAAATTTTAAGGAAAAAAATTCAACAATGATACAATTATGAAACAAGAATCATAAAAGTTTGAAAATAGAAATAATTAAACTTGAAATCATATATGATATAAAAAAAATGATAAAGTTAGGCACATGAATAATATAATAAAAAACATGCACGATTAGTATGAAAATAACATAGTATATAACGTGCATAATTAGTATGAAAATAGCATAATGTCATAAACGAGCATGATTAGTTAAAAAAAATAGCACAATATCATAAATGAGTACGATTCGGTATAGAAAATATTACAATATTGAAAACGGGTACAATTAGGTACAATAATAGTATAATATCAAAAATAAAAATAATTAGACACGAAAATAGACAAACACGATAATGACATATTAATAGAACAAAATCATACATAAACACAATATTAGCACGATGTGGGAATAGATACATGACAGGCCAAACACGATATGATTCGAGTACTAATTTTGTTTAAGCTAACACGGCGAGATACAAGTGTGCTGCAACTAATGGCCCAATTAACACTACTAGTTTTGATGTTCTTTTTTTTTTAAAAAGACTATAGTCATTTATTTCGTTCATTTTATGGTGTAGATGCACTTTCTCCGTTCACGCTTTTCAAGCTTCCGAACTTACGTATTCTTTTCCATTAACTTTCCGATGACATTTTTTCTTCGTTTATGCTTTTGTTTTTTTCTTTTTAAACAAAAGACCCTGTTAACACAATAATTACCAAACGACATAACCGGCTAACGAGAGACCGACACAAAAGTTGAAAAACGACAAAATGAAAACACAAGCGACAAATGTACTTTGAAAACCGTGGGAAATTTGTGAAAAGATATACGACAAGAAATTATAAAAAGGCACTAAATAAAGGATAGTTAAAACAGAAAAGACAAAAAATTGTTAAATAACGTTAAAGCTATAGCTTTTCAGAAATGCTTATAAAAAACAATAGACCATAAAACAATAATGAAACAGGGTAAGGGTAAGGACAGATTAGAAAATGAGAATAAAACCATTGACGAGAGTTTCAAAATCAAACCTTTTAAAATTAATTATTGTTGCAGCTCACTAATCAGTCGTAATAAGAATAATAAAAATAGAAGCCGCAATAGAAATAATAAAAAAAGAAGTCGCAATAGGAATAGTGAAAAGAGCGGCTGTAATAACAATAATAAAAGAGCAGCTGTTCACACTATCTTTTAAGTTCTATAAATACGGAGAGTTTCATCACTTGTTTCGCATCCCATTCTAAATCCTCTTCCTTTCTAAGAGAGAATTCGAGCCTAGGAATTCCTCTTAGTATCTCACTCATTTTCTCCTAAATTGTTTAGAGAGAGTATTTTCTCCTATTTCAAGAGAGAGAGAGATTCATTTGTTCTCTCTTTGTATTTAGAGAGAAGTGAGTTGTAATCTCTTCTTCATAGTAAAATTCTTCACAGCTTTGTCCCTGGACGTAGCCTAAGTTAGGTAAACCACGTTAATTCTTTTGTGTGCCTTATTTATTTCATTTTACCTAAATTTTCTCAACTCGTATTTTAGCTGTATTATCGCTTCCGCAAAGCCGATCTCCTAACAGTGATATCAGAGCCATTGGTTGGAGTACTGTTCATGTATACGGCACTATTCACGTATACGGTACTATTCACATATACAGTACTGTTCATGTATAGTGAAACGGTGGTAACTGAACAAATCGTGGTGAACAAAAATAACGACAAAATTCGATATTGAGAAGTTTAATGGGAACAATTTCTCTTTGTGGAAAATGAAGATAAAGACAATGTTGAGAAAAGATAATTGCCTAGCAGTAATTGGGGAAAGGCCTACTGAGATTACTGATAATAAAAGGTGGGACGAAATAGATAGCAATGCTATCGCTAACTTACATCTGGCACTAGCAGATGGAGTCCTGTCGAGCATTAAGGAGAAGAAGTCAGCCAAGGAGATATGGGATACACTGACAAAGTTGTATCAGACCAAGTCACTTCACAACAAAATTTTCTTGAAGAGAAGGCTTTATATCCTTCGGATGGCAGAATTAACAACGGTGACTGATTATATCAACACCCTCAATACTTTATTCTCACAGCTCACAACAATGGAGTATAAAATAGAGGATAATAAACGTGCAGAAATCTTACTTCAGAGTCTACCTGATTCGTATGATCTACTCATCATAAATGTGACCAACAATACTACAACTCTAGTTTTTAACGATCTTATAGCTGCTGTTCTCAAAGAAGAAAATCGGCGTAAGAACAAGGAAGACAAATCAGCAAGTTCATAGTAAGTAGAGGCTTTGACAATGAGAGGGAGATCAACGGAACGTGGCCCCAGTGGGAGTCAGAGTCATGATAATCAAAGTCAAGAAGTAAGAAGAATGTCAAATGTTATCACTGTGGTAAGAAAGGGCACGTCAAAAGAGAGTGTTGGCAACTCAAGAAGAATAAAGATTCCAGAGGGAAGGACTCCGAGTCATCAAATGCACAGGAGAATGTTGCAAATACTTCAGATAATGGAGAAATCCTGTATAGTGAAGCAGCAACAATTTCTAAGGACAGACGGCAGCTCACTGATGTTTGGTTAGTAGATTCGGGAGCAACATAGCACATGACTTCTCACAGAGAATAGTTTCACATATATGAACCTATCTCTAGAAGATCTGTATTCATGGGTAATGATCATGCCTTAGAGATCGCTGGGATTAGTACTATCAAGATAAAGATGTACGATGACACTATTCGTACTATTCAAGAGGTACGACATGTGAAGGGCCTGAAGAAAAATCTATTGTCTTTAGGACAATTAGATAATCTTGGTTGCAAAACTCGTGTCGAGAATGGGTCCATGAAGATTATGAAGGGAGCGCTTGTAGTAATGAAGGCGGAGAAAATTGTTGTGAATCTATACATGCTTAAAGGAGATACACTGATGGAAGCTGAGGCATCAGTTGCTTCAACAAATTTCGGAGAAGAATCAATGATGATGTGGCATCGTAAGCTTGGCCATATGTCGGAACGAGGCTTGAAGATTCTCTCTGAACGGAGGTTGCTTCCTGGTCTCACAAAGGTATCTTTACTCTTTTGTGAGCATTGTGTCACAAACAAGCAGCATAGATTAAAGTTTTGCACATCCAGTTCTAGAAGTAAAAAGTTCTAGACCTAGTTCACTCTGATGTTTGGCAAGCACCGGTAATGTCCCTAGGAGGAGCTAGATACTTTGTATCTTTTATTGATGATCACTCCAGGAGATGTTCGGTGTATCCTATCAAAAAGAAGGCAGATGTATTTTCAATCTTCAAAATATTCAAAGCACGGATAGAACTTGAATCTAGAGAAAAGATCAAGTGTTTAAGGATGGACAATGGAGGAGAATATACAAGTGATGAATTTAATAACTTCTGTCAATAAGAAGGTACTAAGAGGCAGTTCATAGTAGCGTACACTCCTCAACAAAATGGAGTGACAAAGCGGATGAACAGAACCTTGTTGGAAAGAACAAGAGCAATGTTGAAAGCTGCAAGTCTACCCAAGACATTCTGGGCAGAAGCAGTCAAAACCGCCTATTATGTGATTAATCGATCTCTATCAACAGCGATTGATCTAAAGACACCGATGGAGATGTGGACTGGTAAGCCAGCTGATTATTCTCGCTTACAAATATTTGGATGTCCTGTGTACGTGATGTACAATGCTCAAGAAATCACAAAATTGGATTTAAAGTCCAGAAGGTGTGTACTCTTAGGATATGCTGATGGAGTCAAGGGATATCGCTTATGGGATCCCACTGCCCATAAGGTTGTTATCAGCAGAGATGTGATATTTGCAGAGTATAAACTGCAAGAGAAGGGAGACGATAGTAGACCAGAAACTACTACAGTTTAGGTAGAAAAGAATACTGAAGGTTCAGATTCATCTGAAGTAGCACCAGAGTACGAAGTAGAAGAACCAGTCGAGGAAGAGGCTTCTGAAATTCGTCGATCAACTCGTGAGAAAAGAACACCAGTATGGCACTCCGATTATATCACTAAGAGCAATATTGCATACTGTCTTCTAACAAAAGATGGAGAGCCAACAACTTTTCATGAGGCTACCAAAAGTCCGAATGTATCCCTATAGATGACAGCAATGCAAGAAGAGATTGAAGCCCTTTACAAGAACAAGAGATGGGATCTTGTTTCGCTACCACAAAGAAGGAAGGCTATTGGCAACAAATGGGTCTACAAGATCAAGCGTGATAGCAATGATCAAGTGGAGCAGTATTATGCGAGATTGGTGGTAAAAGGATATGCTCAGAAAGAAGGTATTGACTTCAATGAGATATTTTCACCTGTAGTTCGACTGATAACTGTTAGAGTGGTTCTGGTGATATGTGCTACATTTGACCTACATCTAGAGTAGCTAGATGTGAAAACTGCTTTTCTTCATAGAGAACTTGAAGAAGAGATTTATATGCTCCAACTAGAAGGTTTTGCTGAAACAGGCAAGGAGAACTTGGTTTGCAGGTTGAATAAATCTCTATACGGTCTCAAACAGGTGCCGAGGTGTTGGTATAAGAGATTTGATTCCTTCATCATAAGCCTTGGGTACAATAGACTCAGTTCAGACCACTGCACATACTTCAGGAGGTTTGATGAAGATAGTGATTTCATTATCTTATTATTGTACGTGGATGACATGTTGGTAGTGGGACCCAACAAAAGCAGAATCCAAGAATTGAAGGCACAATTAGATAGGGAATTCGATATGAAGGACTTGGGACCAGCAAATAAGATTCTAGGGATACAAATTCACCGAGACAGAGGTAACAGGAAAATTCGGCTTTCTCAGAAGAATTATTTGAAGAAAATCTTGCGCCGCTTCAATATGCAAGATTGTAATTCGATTTCTACCCCACTTCCTGTTAACTTCAAGTTATCCTCTGGGATGTGTCCTAGCAATGAAGCAGAGAGGATGGAGATATCTCGAGTACCGTATGCATCAGCAGTGGGAAGCCTAATATTCACTATGATATGTACAAGACCAGACATTGCACAAGCAGTGGGAGCAGTTAGTCGATATATGGCGAATCCTGGTAGAGAGCATTGGAATGCTATGAAGAGAATTCTGAAATATATCAAAGGAACCTCAGATACTGCATTATGTTACAGCGGATCAGAATTTACTGTCAGAGGATATATTGATTCAGATTTTGCGGGTGATCTTGACAAACGAAAATCTACTACAGACTATGTGTTTACTCTTGCAAAAGGAGCTGTAAGCTGGGTTTCGAAACTGCAAACTGTTGTGGCTTTATCTACAACAGAAGCAGAATACATGGCAGCTACATAAGCTTGTAAAGAGGCTATTTAGATTCAAAGGTTATTGGAAGAGCTCAGGCACAAACAAGAAAAGATTTCTCTATTTTGTGATAGTCAGAGTGCCTTGCATATTGCAAAGAATCCAGCCTTTCATTCTAGGACAAAGTACATTGACATTCAATATCACTTTGTTCGAGAAGTAATAGAAGATGGAAGTATGGACATGAAGAAGATTCACACAAAAGAGAACCTAGCAGATACTTTAACCAAACCAATCAACACTGACAAGTTTCAATGGTGTAGATCCTTATTTGGCCTAGCAGAAATATAAGCAGCATGAAGAATTGACAAGGGAAGAAAATAGAGATTCATCAAGTGTGAAGACATGATTAAAATCAAGTCTTCAAGTGGGAGAATATTGAACAAATCAATAATTGCAGCTCACTAACCAGCCGCAATAAGAACAGGTAAAAGCAGAGGAATAGTAAAAAGGTAGCCATAATAGGAATAGTAAAAAGGGAAGTCGCAATAGGAATAGAAAAAGAGCAGCTGCGATAGGAATAGTGAAAAGAGCAGTCGTAATAATAATAGTAAAAGATGGTGTTCACACCATCTTTTAAGTTCTATAAATACGGAGAGCTTCATCATTTGTTTCGTATCCCATTCTAAATCCTCTTTCTTTCTAAGAGAAAATTTAAGCCTAAGAATTCCTCTTAGTATCCCACTCGTTTTCTCTTAAATTGTTTAGAGATAGTGTTTTCTCCTATTTCAAGAGAGAGAGAGCGATTCATTTGTTCTCTTATTTAGAGAGAAGTGAGTTGTAATTTCTTCTTCATAGTGAAATTCTTTACAGCCTTGTCCGTGGACGTAACCTAAATTAGGTGAACCACGTTAATTCTTTTGTGTGCCTTATTTATTTTATTTTACCCAAATTTTCTCAATTCGTATTTTAACTATATTATCGCTTCCGCAAAGCCGATCTCCTAACAGCTATGAACCCAATACTCTTAAGAACTTGCACAAAAATCGATGAGTCTGTGTTAATTAGATTCTCAGCAAATGGTATCAAATCAAGATTTTCGATGCATTAGAGTTTGGTGATAATCTAAGAAAATAACATTCAAAGAAATTGAGTTTTAAGTAGGCCCTCCAATCTTTACTTAAAATGTTCTTAGTGACCTTTCAAACAAGGAGTACAGAACACAATGTCGGGAAATAAGTTTATAGTGAAAGATTGACGTGAAAATTTAGAGCAATAGTTGCAAGTATGACACATATGTGTAAAGAGAATGTTATCTTAAATTGAGTATAGTTAAAAGAGCAATATCATTCAGTACAATAAATGTATAGAAATTTCTAATCATTTAAATATCACGAATGATATTATTTTTTAATTGGAGAAGAATATAATTTGTTGGAGGTATAGAAAATCTTGGCATCTTGAAATAAATTATCGAAATGGAGTGAGTTCAATTAGAAACTCTAAATTTGACGATGCTGCTAATATTATCCATTTTAAGAGAGATAATAATTTCTTCCTTTAATTAGAATATGTACATCCTTATGGCATATTGTTGAATTTTTGAAATTACTATAAAAGAGGACATATTAGCAACAAATTCAAGGTTCACAAGTTTGCACACGAACAATGGTTTGCCATTGATATAGGGTGTGAAAAATAATATCGATAGTTGATGAACTTCCAAGAAATCCAAATTATAGAAGTTGCACTATAATTTTTTAGCTTATTATTATTATTATTATTATTATTATTTTGTGACATGTGCCAAGGTGAAATTATTGGGATTTGTTAGTTCTAAGTATGTACTTATATGGACTTATGGAGTATATAATTATCGCTGAAGATAATAAATAGCCAAAGTTATATATATATATATATATATAGGTTGCCAATCCAATAAGTATTTTTTTTCTTTACCTATGGGTATGTATTTTTTTTTTAGCCGTTGGATCACCATCTAATGGTGATCTAATGACTATAATGAAGTGCATGAAAAGACGTGCATCATTAATGCTCTTTCTTTCTCTTATTTTTTACAATAAAAAAATATGTATGCTAAATTTTCATTGGCCAAATTGATATCTATGCATAGGTAAAATAAAAAAAAATACCTACTGGATTGGTGCCCATATATATATATATCCAATATATGTTTTTTTTACCTATCGGTATATATTTTTTTAGCCACTGGATTATGATCTAATGGCTACCATAATTTGAGTAGGTGAAAAAAAAATAAAAATGAATACATATTATTTAATATTTTTTTCTTTCCATTTTTTATCATAAAAAGTATGTGTGACTAATTTTAATTAGGTAAAATAATATATTCTAATTAACTAAGGTAGAGATTATTAGAAATTCAGTTAATTAAAATCAAATATGAAAAAGGTCCACGTGGACGAAAAATGAAGGGAAAAAGAAGCTTGAGTATAAAGAGACTATCTTATTTGTTACTAATAAAAAGAAATCTTAAAAAGAATTGACGGTTACTATTTTAACAACAATTTAGGCTCAGCTTAAGGAAAAGCTTGGAGAAAATGATCAGATTATTACTTATGCATCGGTGAAGCTTCAATGCATCGATGAAGCAACAATGAACAATAAACCATAGAATCATTTTATTTGTGTGCTTCTGTCTTTATATATATATATATATATATTTTTTTTTTTCGAGAAAGTGTCATTTTCATTGTTGGCGTGAACTTTCTCCATTCATAATGCATCTATAACTATTAAACAAATCTTAATTTACACATTCTTCAAAAACATTTCGCTAAAAAAAAAAAGAAAAAAAACAATAACAATATACGGCAATAATAGGAAAAGGAAAATGACAACAATACGGTGTCACAAAAATACAACAAAAGATGATTTATAAGTAAACAACAATGAAAAATATGAGCGGCGGTCAACCATACTGGTCAACGGAAAAGGACAATGAAATAGTAAACGACAAATAATAACCAAATGACACTTAGAAGAAAAATGAAAACGTAAACTAGAAATATAAGGCGACAAACAATACAAATCACATTACATGAAACGACATATATAGATGAAAACGACAATAGAACTACGAAGCCACAAATTTGAATATTACATTAAAACTACAATTATAAAAATATCGTTTGGCCGAGCGTCACCCATCGCTTTGCGCTAAACCCTTTTAATTAACCGTCCGACAAACTGCTTATAAACCGCTGCCTTGACTTCCTTTACGAAACAAAAGCCATCCTTATTCCAAGCCACACTACACTACCATTTCAAAATTCCTCAAGTGAAATAACTAAACATACTCATTAATTTTTTAATAAAAAATTTCCAAATCAGGAAATATCACCCAACCTTTCGAAATCAACAGGTAAATCCTTGGTATTTCTTTTAGCAATTTCTTTAGTGTTTTTTATTGTTTTATTTTGTCCTTTTGTTTCTTGAATGAAAGATAGCCAATGCCTCTTAGTATGATACCGAAAGATGAAATTCAAAATCAAGCTTTTGTTTTGTTCGCTACGTTTTGCTTTTACATTTTGGAAATAAGGAAAGTTAACTGTTACATGATCTTTGACTCAAGAAATTTTTTTTGTAATTTTCATGAAGAAAAAATATGAAGTCCAATTAAAAAAATTCATGCCAATATATATATATATTTTGAGGGATCATTTTCTAGGTTAGAATTCCATTGCTAAGGAACTTTTTGAAAATTATACTTGCAATAGATGCATATATAAATTTTTAGCTATACAGACATTATGTTTTTCCGGAAAATTTTAATTTATTTTTGAAACAAAAAGTACATGTTACCATACTTTGCATCTCACAATAAACCTCACAATATGTTACTGTCTTTCTCATATTTACAGAAGAATAATGGCTATTGTATGGTGCAAAGAATCTCAAAGCTTCAAAAGAGTAGCCGGTAACGTTGCCCTTGTTGGGCTAGTAGGAGGCCTAACAACAATCTTCCTAATATGTCTAGTTTCATTCAGCAACTACGTGGACTCAAAGTCAGGCCCACAAACCGAGCCCCTTCTCCTCTACTTGGATTCGTTCTCAGTCTCCAATCTCAGGGTCTCAAGACTGTCGTTTTCGGCCCAATGGGAGGCCCAGATGACATTCCAAAACCGAAACGACGGCTTGAAAGTCATCCTCAACAGTTTCAAGATCTTCGTGTACCGCAAAGAGCGCGAAGCTCTCACGTGCGCCGTGGTGGACGACATGGAAATCGAACCTAAGAGACACAAAATGGTGCATGTCAAATTCGATACGAGAAAGTCGTGTGGTTTTGAGAAGCCGGGGAATCAGAATGAGGTGGTGAAGGATTTGAAGGAAGATGTCAAGAGCGGTTTACTTGGCTTCAGTTTGAGGATGAAGATATCTGCGTTTTATCGTATGAGGTTGCTTGGACTAGGAACGACTGTCGTTTTGACTCCTTATTGTCCAGAATTGAATGTCGTGTTTGTGGCTGCTAAAGGTGAAGGGAAGATGGCTGGCGGGAGGAATTGCTCCATTCCCTTGCCTAAACTATAGTTTTAGCGTAATTTTTTTGCAAATTAATGTGTAAATATTTATTTCGGAGATCTGAGGCAATACTTTGCAATAGTGTGAGTTCTCTTCAATATATATAAATATATATATATATATATATATTCTTTTTCACTTTAGTACATCTTAGTGATTTTATTTATTTTAGCTTTAAATGGTCATTGTGTGTTTTTTTGTCATACAATTAAAATCTCAAATTGCAACTTTTTTCCTTTTCTTTGGTGGTTTAAACCTTTTTTCCTCTAGAGCCTAGAAGAATGCTAAACAACTCTTCTATAAAACCTCTTTGTCACACGCTCGATATTTATTGATACTTTTTTTTTTGGTTCAAACATTTAAATAAATGACTTGTATTGTTTATTTGGAAAAAACGAATAGGACACATGCTAATAAATAAATAGGATGCTGTTAATTAGTATTTGTGTGCCCACTATTACTATGCCCCAGTCGATCCCATTATTTTTTTATATTGGCTTGTAAATCGGTTTCATTAAAATGCGTTAAATATTCAATAAATCAAAACAATGTTCCAAATGGACACTTTGTAGAAACCGTTTGAAAATTTTGGAAAATACTCCATGGCACATAGCTGCCATTCCAATTAGACAAAATCATTTGGCCTCATTTGCTTAACATAGAAAACAACGCCCATATTACGCTCTTTTTTTTTTTTTTTCCTTTCTTTATTTTTTGTACCAAATCTATCTTTGTAATTCCCCTTAGCTTCCTCAATCTCTCAACCTTCCAAATCATTTTTCAACCAAAAACCTCTCTCTCCATAGAGATTAGGAGAGAAATAATTAATCTCATCCTCATGCCTCATCCAACCAAAATGGCTCGTCATTCTTCATCTTCCTCCTCCTCCTCACCATCATCATCATCATCATCATCATCAGAAGACATATCCAATAAGAAAGAAGAACATGTCCAACCCCAAAGCACGGAACCAAACCCTCCATTACCACCACCACCACCACAACCTCAATACCCACCTGTGGTCCCCACGCCACAAATGGGGTACCCTCCCGCCATGGGATACCCTCCACCGTACACTAACAACCCTCCCAACGGTCAACCCCACCCTTACAACCCCTACACTCAACCCCTACCAGCCCATTACTACCCCAACCATCCGTACACACCCGCCGGGGCATCCGGCGGCTCCGCCTTCGTCCGCGGCTTCCTCGCCACGTTGATAATCCTAATAATCTTCATATGCCTATCCAGCATCATAACATGGCTCATCCTACGTCCGCAAATCCCCGTCTTCCACGTGGACAGCTTCGTCGTCAGCAACCTCAACCTCTCCAAAGCCGACTTCGCCGCCACGTGGGAAGCCAACGTGACGGCGCAGAACCCGAACCACAAGCTCAAGATCTACTTCGACCAAATCCAGAGCTTCGTTTACTACAAGGAGAACTTCCTGTCGTCCTCGGCGGTTGACCCGCTGCTCTTGGAGACCGAGACGCGTGACGTCATGCGGGTGAGGCTGGCGACCAACAACACGGTGGACCACCTCGTCGGGAACTGGGTGGTGGACGAGATCGCCCGAGAGCGGAACGCCGGCGTGTTGAGCTTCAACCTGAGGATGGTCGTGTTCGCCACGTTCAAGTCGGGCGCGTGGTGGACGAGGCACGCTTCGATGAAGGTGTTTTGTGAGAATTTGAAGGTTAATTTTGTGGGAGCCGAAAATAAGGGAGTTCTGGATAGTGAGAAGGATTCGGGAGATTGTGATGTTTATTATGGTTGAGGGAAATGGAAATTTCTTATTTAAATTGTGTTTCTCAGGAAAAAAAAAAAAAGATAAAAAGGGTCATGAGTCATATTCTCCATTAATTACATTAAAATTGATCATATATACATATATATATATATATATATATAGGAGAATGTAATCAAGCATGTGATCGGTGAGGCATCTCTTTTGTTTTCTCTTGGAATTTTTTCCCGAAACTTTGGGTTGTACATACTTCTTTTTTTAAAGAAAAAAAAATGACACAGTGAGTCAATTACAACTTATGATAAAAGATATTGACTTTGATGAAGTGATGATGTTTTAAATTCTTTAGCATTAGCAATGTTAAATATCTGTTCAAATTTAAAACAATGGATAAAAGTGCTGCATTTTTGTGTATATGGTAATGATTTTGTTTCTTCAGCATATTCTCTTCTGTTTCTGTAGTGTTTGAAATCGTGATGTTATATATTATATGGTTAATGATCGAATTTGACCCTAAATCGTAAGAAACGTATCCTTTAATTAGTTCTTAAACTTTGTTATTTGTTAACCATTAAAAGTGTTTCCATTAGTCTTTTTGCTATGTATATCCTTTTAATTCTTAACACAAGGAAATAAGGAGCACTTTGAGATGCGTGTGCCCTTTTGGTTTTATTTATTTTCAGTAAATTATCAAATTTTCGAGATTACATAATATGTATCAATTCATTCTAGTTTTAAGCTGACTAATTTTTTTCCATCAATTAGTCATATATTTCATCTTCATTAATTGCAACTATTCTATATCATGTTGAAAATCTTTTTACAGTGTTGATCCTTACTTGAGGGTCATGTGTGAGACCCTTACTTAGGGTCATGTGTGAGACGGAGTGACATTTGGTCTCGATACATGGGTATACATGCCACCGAGGGGTGGAACAAGCATGTAGCATGAATCTCGATAGCATGTTGCGAACTTACGAATGAGGCGAGTATCACATGAAAATTATCATAGTTGTTTGTAAGTAAGATTCGGAAATAATTGTTCTTAAGAGCATGTGGCTTGGAAATAAACATGCACACACAAAGTCATGAAAAAATAAGCCCATAATACACGAATAGAAGGAAGGCTAACCCCGATTCAGGAAATCTTGGTGTCACACGGTCAACTTTTACATTCATTAACGGATCCTCCTTTCATTAAGTACCAGAAGAAATATTGCAAAAACAACTAATTACTAATGGAGAACGCATTTAGACTGAAATGATAAAATTTAAAGTTCAATAACCAAAATAACATGTTTTCACTGTTTTAGTACCAATAAGATCACTTATTGTTTTTTAAATTTACATCGTTGTCACGTGCGTCGTGAACCAATTTTTCCTCCCTCAGCTTTATGTTTTGTAAAGGAGTAGTAGTCAGAGGCTTCAATCCAAATTCATTTGGCCTCCGTTTAGATATTGGATTTTAGGGAGGAAAACAAATAAATTTTTAGGAATTCTATTTTATTTTGTTTGAGCTTTATTAAAAATTGAAGGAAAAAATTTTACTAAGATTTTGTAAGGAGCATTTTCATAAATTTAGAGGATTTAGATTATAATGAAATGAGTATGAAAAAAAAAAATTAAAAACTAAAATTTATAGAATTTTAGAAAAATATTTTTTTTTTTTGTTTTTTCTTCAGCTTTTCTCTCACAATTTTTTTCTAACTAAAATTCAAGTTACAAGGTAGCCTTGATAGGATAAGAGGAAAAGAAACAGCAAATAGTCTTTGAACACTTTCAAGCGTATAGCAATGCTTCAGTTGTAAGGCATAATAGTCTAAAAATTTAGACTGGAAATTTCCCTGTGCGGCATATCCCCCTATTATGGTATCAAATATCAATCGCCCTGTACTCAATTGGTCTTGGGCAAAGTGTCCCCTTTTTTGAATGATCCCAAGTCTGCCTTTACTCTGTTGTATAGGCTGGAGAGATACAGTTTTGAGAAAATTAGGCCCTCTACGGGTTTTCTAGAAAACAATTAGAAAATAATTCTTTCTAGGTTTTAGAAAAATATCATTTTAAAAAATAATAACTAGTAACAGATTATTAGTTTTCATTAGTTTTCGAGTACTAATAACTAGTAATCAAATTATTTATAACTAATATATAACTGATGATTAGTTTTAGAAACTGTTAACTTGCAATTATTTTAAAAATAATATGTTTTTTAATAAATAAAAGTGATATTTTTCTTTAAAAAAAGATACAGGAATTAAAAAAAACTGACCTACAGTATTTTTGTAATTCTTTTTCGCTTTTATAGGTAAAGATGTAAGAAACCTTACTGTTTTCTCATATTGTCTCGCGGTTTATTTCTTATTTGAGCTTCGAATACAGCCGAATACTGCACTAGGATGGGTTTACTATATAGCCCAATACTGCAATATAGACTAGTCGAGTCTATAACGTTCAGCTTTGTCGGTCGTATCCAATGGGTCATGGCCTGGACCCCTCTTCTAAAAAGTGAAGTTTATGCATGTCTAAGCTTTTAGTTTATGGTTGACAAACTGAGTTGAGTTAGCTTCAAAATTTGAGGAATGTGTACGCAAAATTAAATACAAGTTAAAAAGGATCAAAAATTCAAA
The DNA here is from genome assembly GCA_002914805.1 of Parasponia andersonii. Lineage (NCBI taxonomy): Eukaryota > Viridiplantae > Streptophyta > Magnoliopsida > Rosales > Cannabaceae > Trema > Trema andersonii. The sequence continues at coordinate 437,625 of JXTB01000374.1, forward strand.
ATTTGATAGAATATAATATGTATGTTATTTTTTTTTAAAATTTATACTAAGCGGTGATTATTAGTTAAATTTCACTTTAAAAAAATGAGTTTAGTTTATATTATGGACACGTGTAATTAAACTTCATATTCAATTCCGTACTTTTGGCTTTTCAGTGAACCATGGAGGATTTTTTTTTTTTTTTCCTATAGCGTAAAACTATTATCATCTATGTAATTTGTAAAAATTTGATCGACTTGTAACATATTTTTAACCCTTGTAAATGTAAATTCGTTGACGTGATCGAAAGCCGACCCAGATGTTTATATATAATCAATACCCTAACGTAGAATTATTAGCATATTAAAATAGAGACCTCAGTTAAGTGGTATACTTATATTTTTCACTACTATTGCATTGTTAGTAAGAGCATTAAGGTAACGAAGCATTATACCGACAAAACCTAATTGGCTGACAACATTAAACAATTATTAATAGAGAACTGGAAATCAAAAAAGCACAATATTGATAAGATTCCCAGACACGATAGAAGGGAACATATGTGTTTATCTCCAATTTGGTATGATTAAGACCTTGGTGGACGTTGTGCATATGTTTTTGGGGGGAGAGAGAGAGAGAGACAGAGAGAGAGAGAGAGAGAGAGAGAGAGAGAGAGAGAGCCCATATCTATCCAAAAATAAAATCATGTTTTAGGTGATGAAGAGGTGAGGATTGTTTCCGTGAGAGATTACGATAAATTTTTTTCCAAAGGACTGAGCTGCATGACCAAATTCTCACATGGAAATCGTGTATGCAAATGATTTTAGCACTAGTTATATCAAAAATGCTTTTTGTCATGATTGAGACCAAAAACATAAAAATAAAATAAAACTAAATGTCAATTATTTATTATTGAGAGCCTCATAGTAGTAGAAAATCAATAATGGTAGGTTCTATTCAATTAGTTGGCAACTATGAGAATTAATTTTTACATTAGAATCTGTTTTCTAGACATCATTTTTATCTCAATTAGAATGATTATATAACATTGCTCCTTACTATATAAGCTTACAATATTTCTCCCCTTTTTCATGGTATGCGATTTTAATTCAATAACATGATATGTAATGCTTTATTACATTGTAAATATATCCCAGTTGACGTGCATGAAAAAAGAAATTAAAAAATAAAATTTATGGTACTCTTAAGGTTGCGATTTGGCCTAGGAAGTAGAGGGTCAAGGCCTTCAGAGTTAAATGATGAATTGTGGACGTTAGTTTCATAGGGGCCATTTTCTCCTCTTTCAGAGGAAAGTTCCATTCCCCGTCATGGGAATGGAGTCGCCCATAGCTTGGCTCGTTTTGGCTTGATCAAGTCTACTGAAGATAATGTTTGGTTTGACTGTACTCGTCCTTGTATTCGTGGAGCTGTAATGGAGGACTTATCCTCTTTGTTTTAATCTATAAAGTTTCCCCAGTTTCAAAAATAGTTAAATAATTAAGAGTGAGGAAGCATCGGGGCAATTAATATGGTGCCATGTGACTAAGTGACTACTATATCCAAGAGGGCCGGCTTTACTTTGTGACATATTTTCACCTATACTTCAGACCATAGTCTAAACTACAATAATAGATCTAATGCATACTCTCTCAAGTCTCAGTTTCCACACATAAGAAGAACTGAAAGAACATAAGTTAATAAGTTGTTATATATAGGTACAAGGATAGTAAAAAGTAAAGAATGGGAAAAAGAAAAGAAGGAAAAAGTAGGGATAAATGCGTTAGAAACGTGTCGTGTGGGAAAGGAGAGGTTTTGAGAAGAATAGGGAAAGTGACTATAATGACTCAACTTTAGAGGGCCCTCTCTACCATTTGCATAAGCATTTGAATCAAGGTCATTTGCTATGGGCAAACCAGGGGTATGTAAAACTCTAGGACCGACACTTGTCTAAAAGCATGAAAATTACTTATGTTAGATCCATTTCAGTTTCTGATTCTATCTACTTCTGATCATGTGAAGCTTAGCTTAGTGCAATTATAATTTGTTTAGCTAGCCAAATCAATGGTTTGGTTCAATTAAACAATTCTTTCTCATGAGTGGGATGGTTTTACTAGTTGGAAAAAGTTGTATTAAGAGTCACATCTATTAGTTTGTCCGATGAATTTCATTTTCTAATGTCAAATCTTGTTATGATTGTAGATAATATGTTATTCTCATGAGTTTTTAGCTATATCTATCTGCCTGTCAAATAATGAATTGATGATGAAAGAGTGAAAACTATATACGTGCTGCCTAAAAACCTTTTTCTCCAATACCCATTAGATATAAAATAAATAAAAAAACAATTTGGGAATAAAAGTCTTATACTTCAATTATTCATTAGTTTGGTTAATTGAAGTTGAATTTTGATTCCTTGTTGATGAAGTGTCTTTGTCCTTCTTTTTAGCTTAGCTTGAGGAGTCAGCAAATATCATTTTCTAAACTTTACTGAACGTCTTATTTCTCATCATTTCCCTTTATCTTTTGTTTTTTTGTTTTTTTTTTTTTATATAAAATGGTACCTAGAAGAAGTATCTTAGAAACTCGACAGGACGGGAGACTAGAAAATCTTTAATACTTTAATAAAATAAAGTTAAAATAAATGTACATAAGAAAGAAATATTCTTCAAGAAGATTAAGGTAGTAACTAAAAAATAAAAAAAAAAGCTCTAAGTGGAGTTAAATAGTTCTTTTAAAACAAAACTATTATTTCTACCTTCTACCAGTGTCTCAATAAATTTTTTTTTTTTTTTTTAAATCCAAAGAGACAAACTACAAAAAAGAAAAAGAGCACATTGTGTTTCAAGGTGGGCCACTAAGAAAAATGAAAATTATCTGGTCTAATAAAATCTTTATTGATCATTATATAGATAAAGATAGATGCAGTATATCGTTAAGTCAGAACTTGAATACTAATAATTTTAAAAACTAAAATTTCTGTAATAAATATGAAATATGGAAACAAATCTCCTCATAGAGAAGCATTGGGTGGCGGGTTCAAACCACCTCAAAAAAAATATAATAATAATAAAGAAAGGCTCACACAAATGAAATATCAAATATTGGTTAGAAGGGATGAATGGTATTTTACAAGAGAAAAAAACAATTAAGATAAATGAATGTGTTATCTCAACCTTTTTTGTGTTTGGATTTTTCTGCCCACGAGACTAAAGGGTCCCACCAATCAAGGTTCTCTACCCCACATTTTATTCCTCTCCAAATTTCCCAGTTCCCACTTTTCTGAGTTTTGTCTCTTTCACTAACCATTAGTCTATGACTAACCAGAACCACAAAGCCAATCAAAATCCATCCCACATAGCGCGTTCACTCACGCACAAACCCCATTGGCCGCAAGTTGCCATTTGAAAACAACTCCTATCTTTCTGTGATCAACGTGTCCTTCACCAACCCAACATTGTTTTTTTTTTTTTTTTTTCAATTTGTTTTTTAAATATTTTAACTGGTTTGGAATATATGAGTATTAACAGTGGGTGAAGTTAAAGTGTTTGATAAAAAAGTCCAAGAGAAAAATAACGAGGCACTTTGCAGGTTCGAAGAAGATTTTGTAGGGACTAATATGAGTGCAAACTCTGGGGAAAAGAATCAGCATGAGTTTCAGCGCAGGAGCAGGAGAAAATCAACCTTTGTAGGATCCACGGCCAAGCCAACAACCACATGAATATTTTGGGAAATTGGGATATCCGTATCCCCAATACCATTCTTTTGCTTTTCCCCAAAAAATCACAGGAAGGATTTATCAAGTTTCCATAGAAGTAGTAGAACGCACCAATGTACTTGACTAATACACTGTATTTAGTACAGTTCATTTTCACCGGGAGAATATTCAGCATATCACATTTTTAAAAATTAGATATAATGTTCACATTGCAACAGAAGTAGACTAGAACCCTCCTCCAGTTAATTGACTTATAATGTATTCAGTAAATATGTTATCTTCATTGGGAGGATATTCAAAATATTATTTGTAAAGAAAATCATCATCATACTATTTATATTCTAAATTTGGTGTACATGCGTATCAACTTGTATACTGTTTGGTTTTAATATGAACTAACAGTTACAACATATATAACATATGTGTACTTTTGTGTATTGTCGTAACTATTCTCTTTCATATAATTCAAATTTTCAATAATTTAGTTTAATAGATAGCTTAAGTCGAGCCTATTTCATGATAATTATTTAAAAGGGAAGGGGGGAAAAAAAACAAAGGGCATGATGATTCAATCATTATTAGAATATTACATCCATTAATTATGTAATAACATCTTTAAAAAATAATAAGAATCAGATTTTCAAATTTTCCAAGTGATTTTCCTGGCTTCATTAGTCCGAGCTCATTTCTCTGAACTCTTANTTAACCAAAACCTTCCCAAGACCCACAACTACCCATCTCTGGAGCTTTCACACAAGAGAGAGAGAGAGAGAGAGAGAGAGAGAGAGAGATGTGGTCCCTTTCTATTTACATGTCAACTTATGTTTATTTCATTTTCCTTTAATTAAGCCTGCGACAACTATGCTTAAATATTGACCATTTGACAATATAACAACGATATGCTAATTTATTATGTGTTCATACTTCATAGTCCTAAGAAATATGAATATATTTATATAGATTGGAATTACATTTCCTCAGAAAACAATGTATAGACCTCATAAGGCAGTCTTGATGGCTTTTCCATTTTCTAACACTGTAATGAGCTCTAATTAAAAGCTAAGAGACTAAGAGCGCGGACTCCACTTCATTAATTTAGTCAACAAAACTTCAAGATAAATATTATGTCACAAAATTAATTGTTCTTTAAGATTGTACGTAGTGTTGTACTGCTCACATGATCCTTTCCTATTAAGGGTACCTAGCCATGATCAGAGTTAGAAAATGTTAATATCTTATTCCATGCCATTAGGCTCAATAACTAGTGCTTGCCAAGTTCAAAGGCGGGCTGATATTGGCATATGTTGAATCATATTGGTTTCCAAGGAAGAGATCCAAGGGGAACGTACGTTTTGTTTGGTAATTAACTTTGGTTAGATACTAGATAGCCATAACTAAGGACCAACAATATTGAAAACGAGCTGATACGTACTCACTAATTAATTTAGTACAATTTCTTTTAATAAAATGATTAATTACTTAGGATGCAATATAATATACCCCTCCAAGAAAATGTACAACTCAAATTCAGAAAAACAGGGAAGGGGGGGGGGTTGGTGGGGGGGAAGGTTGTTCAAGTTTTGAAATTGAAGGAAAGTAAATCAAATTTTTGAAAGTACGAAAAGGGTAGTTCGACAATTATCAGCCATTTAACCGATCTGGTCATGTTGTTACATCTAACCATGAATTCCTATATTATACTTTTTTTTTTGTCTAATTACTTTTTTGCAGCAAATTATTTGGACTGCCCTTACTTCCAATCCAATTACCATTTTACGGAATATATGAGTTAAAAAAATGCTTCAAGTGGTAATTGACTTTTTTTTTAAAAAAAAAAAAATGTTATTTTAATTTTAATTCTTCACAACATTGCAATAACTTATTGAACGAGACAAAAGCATAAATAATGAAGGGAGCAACAAAATCGTCTCACATGAACATTTAAGAGAATTTTCAACAAGCATATTTTTGCTGCGTTGAATTGGAGGACTCTCTTAGCTGACGTAAATTGGGCGAAATGAAAGTAATAATACTCAATTACTCATTATGCTACTTAATCTCTTTTGTACTATTTCTATGGTTGTTGATGCGTTAATCGTTGATAGAGTCAATTTAGTCCATCATTTGTACTTCTTTGCAAGTGGCTCATAAATACTTAATTATCGAAGTAAATTCAGAAAGAGATTAATTATTTAATTGTAGTTTGAATCCATAATAAAAATAATGTTAAAATTCTCCCGATCACAAGCAGTGATAACAAAGATTATTGGTTAGGGAAACTTAATAAATCAATTACAGTAACATCAGAGGCATATCATATATATATATATATATATATATAAATATAAGATAATCCCAAAAATACTTTCTTGTCTAAACTGAATATCACAGTCAATCATCTGTTCTCATAAAATCTAAAAATATTCTCTTTACTTTTCAAAACAGAAAAATGTATACCATATATATCTTTTTGGTCAATTTTGGAAGGCAAAATATCTAAAATACTCTTACATATATTTCTAAAATCTATAACCAAACGCTCCCATTTTTAATTTTTTTAATGAAAAATCCACTTTTTTTCTTAGATTATAAAATAATGTTGATAAGTCTTTTTTTTTTTGGTAATAATTTTTAAGATATTTTTTTGTAATAAAAAGATTAAAAAATGTGAGTTGTTTGGATATTAATATTCTAACAGTATTATTGTGTTTTAATAAAAAAATTTAGTCAAAAATTTAACCAATAAGAGGAGGAGGGTTACGAATTTTAGGTTTTACGAGGACATATAGTTAACCGTGGTATTTAGCTAAAATAGAGGGGATGTTTTTAGGATTATCACATATATATATTTATTCTATTATGGTATTTATATTTTGGAGTACTTTTAACATTAGCGGATTGAAACCAATAATTAGGTTGCAGATTTATCCAAATTCATTGAGGTTTAATGTTCAAAAAACCATACTCCCTCATAATTAAAAGACAAAAGAGAATTACCGAGTGGGGTGGGTGGTGTAATGGTGGAGCTTTTGTTACTTGGCGGTCAGGGGGGGGTTCAAAACAGGGTTTGTATATATTAAACCTGGGATTAAGTTTCATGGCCCTTGCCCTTATCTTCCGTATAGCAGGACTCACACTATCCATTTGGTGGGGTTAGGATGACGCGATTTATCGTCCGGTAGGACACTACTCCATTTGGTGGGGTTAGGATGACGCGATTTATCGTCCGGTAGGATAAAACCCGCCTGAAAGATCCTTACATCACGCCTAAGAAAGATTGTCACGCCAATTGCCTCCTTTCTCCCCTCTTATACTGTTGTACGGTCTAAAATCCTAAGGTTGCATATGATGTATATGCGACCTCCTCTGTGAAGGATATGTGCGACCTTCCACATATAGAATATATGCGACCTCCTCTGTGATGTTTACATGCGACCTCCTCCGTGATGCTTGCATGCGACCTCTTCTGCAGGTTTTTGTGCGACCTTCTCCGTATAGTTTTCCTTAATAAACAGGGAACCCATAGGAAAAGGGAAACACGAAAACACTATAGAGGAAACCTACAAGAAGAGGGAAACAAGTAAATGCTGTGGAAGAAGCCTACAAGGAATGGGAAACTGAAGATTCCTAAAACTGAAGACTCCTGTTTGCGATTAACTAGGTTATCCTTTTCGAGTAGTTATCTGATTATATTGTTTGTAATTAACTTGTTATCCGTTTTGAATAATTATCCAATTACTTAATTGGATAATTACCCAATTGTATAGTTACCCGTTTGTTCAATTAGGATCCTAGTTGAATAAGGAACCTAGTGGAATAGGGTCTCTACAGTCTATATAAAGGGGGGCTTTGTGTTCCAAAGGGATCATCACACATTCTGGGCAGAAACAAGTCAGAGAGAGTAGAAGTTAGAGCAAATACACGCTTAGGGTGGTCTAAGTCTTGAGCGTTCTCCATTAGCATTCGAGTATTGTACCCTTGAATATTCATCAATATAGTGAGAAAACAGTGGACGTAGGCTCATCTTTCTTGGAGCCGAACCACTATAAATCCGTGTCTCTTTATTTGCTTTGATTATTTACCTCAGTTTACACAAGCCACATCTCTTAATTATTCATAAATTTATTGTTGATAAAACCTCCATCAACAATTGGCGCTAGAAGGAGGGCTATTCCGGCAGAAATATTTGTCAGATTCCACCCG
>JXTB01000375.1:6603-109580 GCA_002914805.1 Parasponia andersonii
GCCACTATGGGCAGACCCTTTTCTGTAGCAACCCGGTATGATTTTTCCGTGTGACAGAAGACCTGACCTGTTTCGGAATTAAGCTTTTTAATAATATAAGCGTTCACATGGGTCTCAGGCGTGAATAGTGTGTGGGGTCTGCCACTGTGGGCAGACCCTTTTTACATAGCAATCCAAAAGATGAATCCATACGGCAAAAAGGGAACTTGACCTGTTTTAGATTTAAGCTTTTCAATAATATAAGCATTCACATGGTCTTACATCATATGTATGCGTCTTACACGTGATACTTTTTCAAGTGCTGAGCGTTCCATGTGTTCGGCAAGTTTTTCCCGGTCTTGAGTTCTTTCAGGATATACGCACCATTGTCGAGTGCTTTGATCACCTCATAGGGTCCGATCCAATTAGAGTCCAGTTTCGAGGAATTCCCTGTTCTAACTTTCAGGACCAATCCCCGGCGTTAAATCATCGAGCACTAATCTTTTTTGCATAGTAGGACCTAACCTGCTCGTGGTATGAAGCCAGGTGGACCAGGAACATGTTTCTCGTTTCTTCCAGGAGGTCCGTGTTGCAGCTTAACTGGCGTTTATTTAAGGGGGCATCTTTCACCACTTCGGAGCAGAGGGTCGGGAGGCCGACCTCGATCGGGATCACAACCTCTGATAGATCGCACAACTTCTTGAGCTTAGTATTTTGGAACTGTGTGCCATGATCGGCGTATATCTCTTTCGGGATCCCGATCGATAGATTATGTTCTTCCAGATTAAGTTAATCGTGTTTGCCTTACTAACGGTCGCGTAGGCTTCAGCCTCTACCCATTTGGTGAAGTAATCCGTGGCCAACAGGATATACCTCCTTCCCCCTAGACTTCTGGGGAGCTCTCCGACGATATCCAGACCCTATTTGGCAAACGAACAAGGAGTTATGTTCGAATGAAGTACCTCCGCGGGTTGGCATTTCATCGGGGCGAACCTCTAGCACTTATCACATTTCTTAACGAATTGGGCCACCTCTGTCATCATGTATGGCCAGAAGTATCCGGCCGTTAGAGCCTTGTGGGCGAGACTGCGTCCGCTAGAGTGGTTGAGGCATACTCTCTCGTGGATTTCCTCCATCAGTTTTTGCGCTTCGATGGGACCTATACACCGCAGCATCAAACCCATTGTCGATCTCTTGTATAGTTGTTCCCCTACCATCGAGTACCTGGCAGCCTTCAATTTGACTTACCTTGCTTCTCAGGGGTCTGCGGGTAGGTTCCCCAATGTCAAATACTGGGTGATGGGTTTCATCCACCCTTCGTCAGCAGTTCCGATTGCAAACACATGGTATGCAGGGGTCTGCAGGGGGTCCTCCATGTTCTCACCTTCTAGGAGAACTTCTGTGCTTCCAGTCATACCCCCGATTGACGTACTCTTAGCTAGCTTATCGGCCCTCTGGTTCATCTCCTTAGGAATCGGTTCAATATCGAAATTGATAAAATGAGCTTTTGCCCCCATTACCTTGAAGAAGTACCGGTGTAATCTCGGTTCTTTTACTTCGAAGTTTCCCCTGACCTGACCCAAGATCAACTGCGAGTCGGTCTTTACTGCGATATTCTCCACTCCGAAGTGCAGAGCTAGCTCAAGACCTTGCAGCAGTGCCTCGTACTCCGCCTCATTGTTAGTCGCCTGGAAGCCGAGCCTCAATGCCTTCTCAACTCTGAGACCCGTTGGGGTCTGCAAGACTACCCCGATACCTGATCCTGAGGCATTCATGGATCCATCGGTATAGAGCGTCCAGGCTGAAGGGGGGCGAAGTTGAGACATCTTAAACGGGTCGTGCAGCTCACAGAAGGATTCGATTTCCACCAAGAAATCTGCTATGACTTGTCCTTTCTTCGACGCTCAAGGCCGATACTCGATGTCGTATATTCTCAGTTCGATGGCCCACTTGGTCAGTCGTCCCGATAGGTCTGGCTTGGCCAAAATTTTCCAGATGGGGAAATCCGTATACACGGTGATCGAGTGTGCCTCAAAGTATTGCCGGAGTTTCTTTTTAGCATTGACCTGAGCGAGGACCAGCTTTTCTGCCATACTATATCGCATCTCAGCATCCAGGAGCATGGGGCTTATATAAAATACTGGTTTTTGTTTGCCATCTTCCTCGATGAATAGTATGACACTGATCGCTTCTTCGGACACTGCTAAATAGGCGTTCAGGCTCTCCCCCTTTGCTGGGGAAGCCAGGATAGGTGCGTGACTCAAATACAGCTTGAGATCTATCAGTGCCCTGTCCTGTTCCTCACGCCAGACGACAGTAGAGCTTTTCTTCAAGCATTGGAAGAAAGACTTGCATCGGTCGGACATCTTGGAGACGAATCGCTGAGAGCGGCTATCTTTCCGACCAGGCATTGGACCTCCCGAATGGTCGAGGGTCCCTGCACATTCGCGATCGAGGTCAGCTGGGTCAGGTTTGCCTCAATACCCCTCCTACTCACGATATGCCCCAGGAATTAACTAGAGAATACCCCAAACGCATATTTCTTGGGATTCAGATACATTCGATATTGCCTCAGAATCTGAAAACATTCGTCTAGGTGTCTCAGATGGGCTGAATCTTCTCTGCTCTTCACGACCATATCATCGATATAGACCTCCATAGTCTTCCCTAGTAGCCCGGTGAACATCTTGTTCATGAACCTTTGATAGGTTGCCCCCACGTCCTTCAAGCCAAATGGCATACGCCTGTAGCAGTACAGACCACGCTCCATGATAAAAGCAGTGTGGATCTGGTCTTCCGCGTACAAGGAGATCTGGTTGTACCCAGAGTAGGCATCCACAAAGCTCATTCTGTCGAATCCCGCCGTCGCATCTACCATTTGGTCGATTCTTGGCATAGAGAAGCTATCCTTCGAGCAGGTCTTGTTCAGGTTGGTGAAGTCTATGCAAATATGGTCGTCGCTGTTTTACTTTTTTACCACCACCGGGTTGGAGACCCAACAAAGATACAGGCATTCCCTGATCAGACCGTTCTCCAGCAGCTTCTCCGCCTTCTTGTTGATCGCCTTGTTTTTCACTGGTGTGAACCTTCAGGGTTTCTGCCTGACTGAAGGGAAATTGAGGTCTATGCTCAGCCGGTGGCATGTGTGCACGGGGTCTATCCCAGGCATGTCATCGTGGGACCACACGAAGACGTCCTTGTTCTGCTTCAGGAATCCCAACATCTCGTTCTTTTGCTCCTCGGGCAATAAGGCCCCGATTAGAACTACCTTCGCCGATTCTGCCTCTTTCAAAGGGACAGCTACCAGCTTCTCGATCGTGGATTTTGGACCGTCAAACTCCTCTTCGATTCGCTTCATGTACACTGGCAGGCAGTCCTTTGATTGCTATCCGTCCCCAATCGAGGTACTTGCGCTCGCGCCGGCTCCCCTCAGGGCAGTTGAAAAGCATTTCCTTGCGGAGGCCTGGTCTCCCTTGATGTCTATCGTATAGGTACCATCCTTTGATAGACATCTTAAGACCTGGTGGAGGGTGGAAGCGACCCCATATATGGTGTGGATCCATCCCCTTCCTATGATGACGTTGAAGGAGGACTGGCAGTCAATGACGACGAAGTCCACGTCCAAGCATCTCTCAGCAGTGCAGACCTTCAGGGTCACGACGCCCAAGGAGTTGACCTTAGTGCAGTCAAAAGCGAACAGCGGCTGATAGGTTGGCCTGAGTGCACTTCGATCCAGGCCCATATTCTCGAATATGAGCTAAGGAACAGGATATCGACGCTGCTTCCACCGTCGACCAGGACCCTTCCGACCAACGCGGAGCCGATCTGCAGTTTAATCACCAAGGAGTCATCGTGAGGCAGGCGTACCGTGGTCAAATCTTGCTGGGTGAAAATGATGGGGGCGGCAGAGGCGCGGCTTTCTCCCATCATCAATTGGTTGACAGAATAGCCTATCCCCCTTAGGCGCTTCACTCTTCCTTCAGCCCTTTTGAAGCATTTTTTCTTCTCCTCTTGATCCTAAGTCGGCTCTGGCCTGCCTACGATGGTCAGCACTATCCTCAGGGTCCCAGAGGCCTGGGTCTACTTCCCCTTTTTAGGCCTAGAGATGTCTTCCTGCGGCTGAGTTCCGCCGGTTTTCATATACTGTTTCAACCTGCATGCATGGATAGCTATCATGACCTGTGCGTAAAGGTTGCGGCAATGGACGGTGTCGTGCCCGTAGTCTTTGTGAAACTGGTAGTACTTGTTCCTGTTCTTCATATGCTCAAGGACGCTAGATTTGGGCGGGTCTTTGAAAATACTCATGTCCCTATTTTGGAGGTAGATCATGTCGATCGGCGTGTTGAGCTCATACTTCGGTAGAGGGTCGCGGGGTGTCTTCCTCCTCTTGCCACCTTCTTGACTACCTTGAATGGGGGCTTCCTGTTTCGGAGTCGGCCCTTGGTCCAGTGAGGGCCTCTTCATACCTTGAAGGGCCGGAGTTTGTACCAACGATGTTGTTATCGCGGTAGAGGTCTTGGGTGCCTTCTAGTGGCTTTCCAGTATCCTGAATACCCCTTCCGACTTCGCCTAGACGTCCACCATATCGTATAGAAGATTCAAAAGGAGATGGTCCGATAGCATTGATCCTGGCTACAAGCTCCTGATGAACGTGCCTACGGCTTGGACCGAGTCGGCATTATGAACTAGGGACATCACCTCTAGGAAACGCGATAGGTACTCTCTCGGAGACTCATCTGCGGCCTACTCTAACCGGTCAAGGTCTCACATGGTTTTTTGCTGTCTCCGGGCACCCGCGTACTGCTTTAGGAAAAGTTTGCAGAAATCTTCGAACCTGTTTATAGATTTTTCTGTGAGCTGTCTGAATCATAGCAGGGCTGGTCCCGCCAGGGTCGTAGAGAAGAATTTACAGATCACAGCCTCGTCCCTAGTTTCCAAAGCCATCTTTTGTTAAAAGTGGTATATGTGATCGAGGGGGTCAGTTTTCCCCTCGAATGGCTTGAAGGTCAGGGTCATGAAGTCTCTCGGCATAGGCTTCATCTGGATCCAGTCGGCGAAGGCCGTCCGGTTGATCCCTCGCATAGTTTGCTCTACCAAATCGTCGGGAGTCTGGCTGTGATGGGCCCCGAGTCTCTTACTCAACTCCGCCATCATTTTTTGCTTCTAGTCGAGAGGCGTACCTCCTGAGCTTCCATGGCGTCTTCTACCCATCGTCGCCCCGGTTTGGAGGGGTCTCGTCTGGCTTTGTCGCGCCTCCTGCATCCGCGATCTGGATGGGGTGGGAACTTCCCCTCGCAGTTAGCTTCCGAATTTTTGTTGGACCTCTTCGTCAAAATCTTCTCTCTACTGGCTCCTGGCTTCGCTTGCCAGCAGCCCTTCGAGGAGGACGTTGTCTCTGCGCACCTCTGCGACTTTGTTCCTTAAACCCAGGACGGCCTCGTGGGCTATCTCTGCCTTCCGGTTTACTTCCGTCAGGGTGGCGAGCATCTGATCTAGCTTTTGTACCAGATCTGGTCGTGCTTCTCGGGAGCTCCCTTCGGTGTCGGGACGTGTGCTCCTGGTTGTCATCCTCGAGGGTACCATCCGACGTTGTATGGCCTTTTGTTCGGGGAGAGCACGATCGTGAGTCTCCTACTCTTTTTCTCACGCTCAACCTTTTCCAACAGACGACGCTAAACTGTTGGATCGATTTCTCACCAGCCGTCCACATATCTCTGAATCGCTGATGCTATATTCTTCAACTGTCCACGTGTTCTTGCTATTCCAAAGTGCTCTGAATTTTAGGCAGGGTCAGAGAGGCGGGGGTGGCCACCTGCAAAGACTCTCCGATGCTTAAGTCAGTGGTCTTTCTTTTTTTCAGGGTAGCAAGGATTTANCAGTGGTCTTTCTTTGATTCAGGGTAGCAAGGATTTAGTTCTATATGAGTATATCTTTGTTTCTTGCTTGTAAGCTTTTTAATACTTCTTTTGTATGCGTACATACCCCCATTTTGGGAGCACGAGCCTCATATATATATAGTCCTTAGATTGTGAACCACCCGGTTCTCAATCTCAAGACTGAGTACCTTTTTCCTCAAGACTTTTTCTAGAGGTCACGAGCCGAGATTACTGTGATCTCCCTAGTATCGCTGTAGCCTGGTTTCCGCCGCCTCCTATAACTTGAGTCTGTCAAGGGCAAGATTTGGACAAATTACCGTTATGTCAGGACAGCTTACCCCATGCGCACACCTACTCAAGATCGCATTAAATGCTCTGCCTGGGTCTGGAGTTGTGAGTTGTTTTCTATTGTATTCTGGTGGAAGACCCTTGAGGCTTCCGACCCCCTAGCTGTCGAGGTAAGAATCGGACTGGGCTAAATCTATCCAGGGTCTGGGATGGGCTCGGCCCTAACCTCGGACAGCCCAATGACCGATGTAGTATCATATGCGACCCGCGTGACCTTTAGCTAGTCACTCTCAATACTTGTCGGAAGGTGGGCCCCGCTTATGACCTATTCTGCCACTTAATCATCCACGTGGAGAATGATTTGGGAACGGGTCCATAAATAGTAATAATAATTGATCATATTAATTTTAAAGGTTGAAGCTAGCAATCGAAACCGTAATCTTAATCCAGAATTTGTAATTAAAATAAACTCAAGCTATGTGAAAGTCTCAAGATTACTTTATTGAAGCTAACCCGAACATATACATTATATAATATATCTTGTCTTCGCATAACTGGTAACCAAACTCTAACCTAACCCTTGCACATCCACCAATCATCAATAAAATCTATTGTGCTTCTAGCCGGTAGGAGGAATATATATATATATATATATATTGAATTATCATGTGCATGGCTACCTACTCTTTAATCAAAAGCTGATATAGAATTTTACAATATAAAAACTACATACTTGACCGTGGTAAAAGAGGTAATATTTTTTTTTCATTTTTGTATGGGTTATAAACTCTTTCTTAAATCGATTCCTTTAAAAACCTCGAAGGAATATTATATTCGACAATAGTTTCACATGAAGCTTCAGAATTTCTACTTCTCCGTCACTGCATCTATAAGAGTGACGCAACCATAATGTGAAATTAGTTTGCTTGGACAAACTTTTATTATAAGATAATTGGTGAACATGATTCTTAAGTGTTCCCTTTTGGTAAAGTAAAATATAGAATTATGTCATCATTGTCTTTTCCGGCCCCATTTTGCCTCTTGCTTTGTTATACTTGTAGGCGAGTACAACTAACAACTATTAAGTATTAATTGATTAAGTGTTTTTTCTTTCAAGCAAAAAATATCATAATCATAATTTCCGTATTATAATAAGATAGCTAAGAACGAATTACATATATAACATGCGCATCCCTTCTAAAGAATATAATATATATGCACTGAAACGTTTAGTAATTAACACACGTTTCTCCTCCCACTTCAGGAAACACGCGTTCATACTAAAAAAGAGTCCGTGAATACTTTTGCAGCCGCAATTTTTTTTTCTTTCTTTGGTTTGTTAATTAAAATTATTTTAAAAAAAGCTTATGTTTTCTCGTAAAATGGCCAAACATTTGTTTTTAATGTTGTAAAAGACTCACGGCCCAAATTTCAGGCCAAGGACGTAAGGAAAATTTCGTAAAGATAGAAATTCATTGATTTATTTAGGGGAAAAAAAAATATTTCGTAAAGAAAGAAATTCATTGATTTATTTAGAAAAAAAAATATCTAAAAAGTTTAAGTTTTATATAACGGTCTATTTTAGATAAATTATTTGAAATTTCATTTCATTGATTTTTCCCACAGTTCGTATACATTATTAAACATACATCGAATAAATACCAAATAAAAAAGTAAATCAAATATAAGTCCAAACATCATCATCATCCACATGAGTTCACAGACAAAAATAGAATGTAGTAATCTTGGTTTAATGCTAAAACAAAATCCAAGCAGTCCAAACACCATAACAATACACTCCAAGCATTATCAAGATAACGAACTACATTCAAGATAACCCCTTACTCCTCTTAATCTTCAAAGTCGCACTAGACACCACCTGAAGAAGGGAGGAAGAGAGTGAGCATAAAATGCGTAGGAAAAATAATTATCTCAATCGAAAATATCTTGTTTTATTATGAAAAATTCCTGCATGGTTAGTTTAAATCTAAAACACACACACACACACACACACACACATATATATATATATATATATATTTCAAACTAGAAATCCATGTATATATATATATATAAAGCAGTGTAATCAAAACCATCAAGTCATATGCATGTGACACAAATTAACCCATACCCATGAGCTTAAATCCTCTCATCTGTAGAAATCCAAGATAATGACGCTAAGTGTACCTAATAGCCTGTCTGATATCTAAGCTCATATTTGGAGGGGACACCTAAGTATCGCCTACCAAACCTAGAGAGGTAACCGAATTGTCTACGCATGCTAAATAAGGAGGTAATCACAAGTAACAAAACCTTATGTGGGTTTACAGACTTTACACCGACGGTGGAGTACACAACGTCACACTATAAACCAACGGTGCTCATGTATGATCCTATGATACGTGCAATGTGGAACTAAAGTGTAAAAATAATCGTATTTTAGTTTTTTAATAAAATAAGCATATTAGGTTTTTATAGAAAAATAAACAGTATAACGGTCCTATTTTGATATACCCAAAATAACTTGTACTCAAAAAATCCCCAGAGTAATATAGTATATATGTATATCATATCATCACAGCCCATCGCATATGGTCAAGAAATTCAAAAACTACATTTATTTTCATATGTTGCAGAAATTAAATTTTATTCGAAAATAGTATAAAACGAATATAACCAAACCCCTACCTCACAAGAATAGCGATACTACACTATTGAATCCTCAAGGTGCCGTTGACGATCGTCCGAAGGGTCGAGAACTAATTCTAAGCCATAGATCGTCCTCTTGCGAAAAGCCAACTTCTCAATGGAGCTTCAAATCTACAAACGGACTTTTTTACTGAATTCTTAGCACCCAAAATAGCTAAGTTAGACATATAACTTGTCTAATTCGGGTTCAGATCCACACCAAACTGGTGGCATGCAAATTGAGGCAAATCTTGGTTGTCCGATTTCAATTTTTGTGTCGGTCACCAAATATAGGCAATTTATATGTATATATATATATATATATATATCAAGCTTCCTCATTTTCTGAGTACAATCAAAAAATGATAACAAAATCACGATCTAACGATCAGATTAAAAGTCAAACTTAAGCTCAAAATATCCAAATATGGCAACTTTTAATTCAGATAGTATGAGGTTAAGATATATATATATATCTTGACAATTCTTGCGACGAGACGAATACAACGAGCCTAGTTTGAGATCAAACAGTAGCAATAATCATTGTCGGTAACGAAAACTCCTATGCGGCCTCTTCTCCTTCTCCGACGACGGTGAGCACCTCCAGTGGTTCCCGTGGCTGGATGATGGCAAGAGGCAGCGGCGCCTCCTTCGGGGACTTCAGTCGAGAGGAAATCGAGAGCGAGAGAGAGTGCATCGGGAGGGAGGGAAGAGAGAGAAGAGAGAGAAAGATAGATAAATAACAATGTCACGTGGCCCTGTTTAATTGGGGACTTTGTAATTTTTAAAAATTTACAATATTATCCAAAATTTCAAATTTCTTTCAAATTAGTCTCCTAAAATTATAATTTAGTCCTTCTCTATTAAATTTTTATAAATTAACCCTTCTATTATTATATCTAAAAAATTAGTAAAATATTTAAATTACTTTCGAAAATTCTGGATTTTTACAACAAATGTACATTCTCCTATTAATGGCAAACATGCAATGGGAATATATCTGTATTTGAATTTAATTGAACTCAATTTTAAGTCATTATTATTCTCATTATAACAATCAATGGCTGATAAATTATACCTCCTTACTGCATACATTAACTCCGATCTTGCTCGTTTTATTCTAGGGAGCATTTGGCATGAATGGTTTCATGGATCTAAAGTTCATGGAAAATTATTATTCATGCATGCGTATAATGTGTTTTCTAATGATAGTAAATGTGTGTTCTAATGACGGTACAAAAACTGGGAAGAACGCGCGCGCGCGTTCTAATGATAGTACGTGTGTTCCAATGATAGTACAAAACCTGGGAAACTACTTGTAATTAATTGCAAATGTACTCAAGTCAAGAGAAAATTCTGGAATAATGTATTGCTAGTTTCAAAAAAAAAAAAAACAGGAAATAAAAGTCTTGTAAGCTTGGAAATTAGTAATGATAGATGAAATAATATGATGAAGGTGAAAAAAGGGGGAAAAAAAAAAGGAGCATTTTTCAAATGTATTAAACTTACAAAGAAATATGTGGTATAGTTTAAAAGATAAAATTATTTATGTATGCAAAAACAAAGTCCATTTAAGTGATGCCTTCTGAACTTCCCATATCAGAAACTCATTTATGAAGGTATGCCAGAAGGTAGGAAGCTTCCCGTATCATCAGTCAACACGGCCCAATAGGGACCAAAGTCAAAATTTTTTTTTTTTTTCTTTTTCTTAGTAATTCACACGGTAGGAAACTGGAAATTATATAGATCAACAAGACAACAGCCAAGGGGCGCTCACTTATCAAAAAAAAAATACTTACATAAATACAAGCCCAAAGTCCAAAATATTGAAAAAATTTTGGCTAATTTTTTTCCTTTTAAAAATTTGTAAATTTTATTTGAAAATAGCATGTTTAAAAGTTTATTTTAGATAATAATTTCAAAATTTAATTCAAAATATATCACCTTTACCTTCAAAATTGGAATCTTTCGAAGTTACTTAAGGTAAGCAGTAACTACTCTACCATTAGTTACTTCAAGTAACTTTCAAAGTGGTAAAAGTGCTATTTTTTCAATACTTTAAAAAGTATGTACTTCTCAAAATAAATTTAAGATTTTCCCAAAAAAAATAAATAAATAAATTGATCATCTGATATTTTTCAATTTTATCATATAAAATCAAAATTCCAAAAAAAAAAAATCACTGACTTAAGTTGCAAAAATGGGCCACATAGCCTAACTTGAAGAGCTGAGATTTCCTTTGCAGATGGGCCATACAGCCCAACTTAACGACCTGAGATTTCCTCCTTATCAAAATGAAAGGGTTTCTTAAAAAATTCAGGCCCAAAGTCCAAAAACTTAAAAAAACCTGGACTAAACTTTTTGAAAACTCCCGACTGTTTAGAAAACATCATTTTTAAAAATTTATCTAGAAAATAAAACTTTTTAAAAAATTTAGAAAAATATCACAAAAACTTTAGAAAAATACTACTTTCATGCAAAATTGCTATTTTCAAAGATAACTAGTCCTAGTCCGGTTACTTTAGATAACCAATCAAGTTCTCAGAACTAACTAATCTAATTATCTCAAATATCTCAATAATTGGTAAAACATGATATTTTCCTACAAAAATTTGGAATTTTTCAAAGAATTTTTAAATCTAGATTTTTAATTTTTTTAAAATCTTACTATATAAATTGAAATTGTCTCAAATTAAAGTATATATACATATATAATAGTAAAAATTATTGTGGTCGCATATTTAGCTCGTAATCACATCTCATCTCTAGAGTAGACATTCGAGATTCTGTCAAACTATACTCGCAACCATGAAGATCATAAATTTATTTCAAAACGGATAGAATTTTGTTATAGAAAAATGATAAACGGCAGGGTTCAATAAGTGGCTTGAATGATCAGTCATTTTTAGAAGATAATTTTTTGCTTCTTCCTTTTATTTCCACTTTTTACATCTTTTAAGAATATTTTTTCCTTTTATGTAAAACCCATGCAATCGAGAAATAATTTAAGCAAAATTTTAGACTGAATTTAGATCTAAGCGATCTAAGTGCATAAATATAAGAAAAGAAAGTAGTCGGTATATTTAACGTGGTTTAGTCAAATTAACTATGTCCACCTAAGATCACAAGCAAGTTTTCGTTGAGAAAAAGAATAATAATATGGGTCTTATAATAAAATGACCACAATTTTAGATTTATTTTAAGTAAATATTTATTTTTCAAATATTATAACAAAATATTCGTAAAATCTCACGAACTCAATCCATTTTCTTCGAAGCTTTTGTTGGTCTACTACTTAAGTACCAATATCTTACAGACGCATATTGTATCTCCTCCTTGTTTTCAAGTGGGTTTGAAAAAATAAAAAATAAAAAAACTTATATGTATTTTTTATTTTTTTGAGAAGTATGACAAAGAGAATTCCCTACTTTACATGTCATTTGTATACTGTAGATAACATTATTCTGGTACTATAGTAATATTTCTATATGTCTATTAATGTTTGTGGTGGGTAGAGTGTTAGTGGGATAGATATTAGATTCCTTTCTCTTTATTTTTGGTAGGACTTTAGGCAGCCTTGTATGACCACATTCGTGAGACAATATTAGCAGGCAATGTTTATGGCAGTAATGTCTTCCTCTTTCCGGCGCTTTATTACTTCCTACTTTTCAACTTTCAAGCCGCAAAAGACAAGCACTGGTAGTCTTCTTCTCTGCCCCCTACCATTATCACCACACCACTCCAAAATTATAATACCAGTTTATGCCATGCTTGCAAATTGTTGGATTTCTAGACTAACTACTTTCACATTGATGGAATGATTTATGCATATAAGATAACACTAAAATTGACAATCTAATTGAAAAAATTAGTTTCCACAAGCTACTCAGCACGTGTGACCAAGACTTCTCATGATTAAGACTTCTCTTAAAGAAACAAGAAGTGTAAGATTTAATCTTCTCTTAAAGAAGTAAAAGAAGTAAGAAGTGTGAGATTTAGTTTCCCTCTCTATCTTATTTCTGCTAATTACTGACCCATATTCATGTACAGATTATATTATACATATTTATATTACATTCCACTAAGATGAACAATCCTTAAATGACTATATAAAAGAAAAGGGAGTAAGTTAGGTGATTGAGGATTGGGTTAAAAGCCCGTGCACCGACTGGCAATTTTTCAGAGCAAAATACTTAAACTCTACTACACCACTCAATACTGTTCGTCATCCATGGACTCCCTTGACCCTCGCCCTGTGTGCGCGTGCAACAAAGATGTACAAAAGGGGGTTTGTGGGTTGCCCCTCCACTTATTCATCTCATCAAATATATCAAAGTTAGTGCTGCGCCCCGCCCCCAACAAATTCTTAAATATTATATTCTAATGTATATGTCAGTATCATATTATGTATTTCTGTTCCGAATACTTTCTTGTAGCCTAGCTACTTTTGCACCTATTTGTTTATGTGAACTTCTTGTCTCCATCTCCCATAGAGAAACAAACATGACTCTATCAAAGTTTGGAATATTCTACTTTTTTGTTATAATAATAGTTACGGGTTATCTTAATGATAATCAACTTTCTTATTATTCTGCCACATCCATACTTGTTTCAAGTGACTACTTTTTTTTTGCAGAAACTTGTAGTTTGATGACATAATCTAATATGTTCTAGGTACTTCTAGGTACTTGATGTTGCCATTACACTTTCGAAAATGAAATTTTCCTGGTTTACTTTACATTAAGAATAGAATCAAGTAACTTCGTTTAAGGAGATTTGATGATTTGCAATAGATTTGCCGTGACATATTTCTTAAAGGGTATTGGCTATCCGAAATTAAATGTACTTCTGGCAGAAGATAGCAAATCGAATGTTTTTTTTTTTTTCATTAATAGATATTCAAGAGCAAAATCAAGCATATCACGAAGTTGCATCAAATCAAATGATGTTTCATGTATGGGGATGAGCATATAAAAACCCAACTCCTGCAGATATAATCTGACAATCGGATTTATTACCATGATTCCCTTTTAGAATTATATACATAGATGCAGAATTTTAAATGAAGCTATAACTGGTGTCTCAGCAATAACCCTTGTCATTATTGTCCAGTATGGATCGAGGAACACCCTCCATTAAGCAGGAGACTGGTGGAATAGTGAGAGTTTGAAGTTCTCCATAAGCATTCCAACAAAAAGGGTCTGAAACTATGTCCCCAATAGCAGGAAGAAGCTCAACTTCAGAGAGGGTCAAATTAGTGCATGGTATGGAATCACTGCAGCCAAAATGCATTGGTGGACTCCGGACATCATAAGTTCCTCTTATGTTGTCATATAATATGTCTGATACAAATACTGCCGAAGTCTGGTTGGGGCAGTCCTTACTCAGGCAATAGAATTGGTCGATTATAATGGGATTCCTTACATTATCCATGTGAATGTTGCTGAATGTTACTCCGGACACCACTCCAGATCCACCTTGCCATGTCTTGATCCTGACTCCGTTGTTTGACACCTTAATCACCGAGTCCTTTACTGTAATGTTCGAAACACATGCCCGCGAGTTGTGATTGCCTAGACTCCCAATGCTGAGAAAAGAAGAGAAATGAAAAGAATGTTGTAAGTGGAAAGGAGAGACAAAACTCAATTCTTTCCAATGAAAAGGAGAACTACCTGATTCCATGACCAGGTCCACATGTGATGTTCCTTATGTCCACATTGTGACAGCCTGATCCAATTGATACGCAGTCATCTCCTGCACAAGAGATCACAAAACAACTAATTAATTTAACAGGCTTCTGAGATCAAATAAAGGAGAGCTAAAATTAGTCGTGTGAGAGTTTAGCCTAACCATTCGAAATCACTGAATTGTAGATTTCAACGCCATTCGTGTTCTCAATGTGAATACCATCAGTATTAGGACTCAGGGCAGGGGCTGTTATGGAGATGGATTCTATATGAACGTTCTGGCTATTATCGAATCTGAAGTTGAACTGCGGGCTGTTCTTGATTTTAAGTCCTTGAACTGTCAGGTTTGAGCTCATAAAGAACCTGATTGCCTGCACCAAAGTTCAAACGTTGGTGTTGAATTCAAGTGCTAGCTTAGCATGAATTACAAATACAAACTGCAATCATGCAACTTACAATGGGGCTATCACATGGTCCAGGCAATGTAGCCCCATTTATCCCCTGTGTAATACAATACATGGGATCAGCAAATACTATTTCTCAATCAAGAAAATTTTAGGACAACTCCAAATAAACAGAGCCATACCTTGTGGGGTTTGCAGGGAAGATCCCACCATTTCTCTCCCCTCCCATCAATTAGACCACCTCCTTGCAATGACATTTCATTGATTTTGTAGAATACAAGCCATTGGCGCCTACTTTCGTTCTTAGGCCAGGATTCAGGTCCATCAGGAGGCATTAGAGTTCCATCAACCTTCTCAATCAACATTATGGAGCAAATGACACAAACTAGTTTGTCATTTTTCTCTTCTTCCTTTCAAGGCCTAAAATTGACTTAAATGATAACCCAAAAAAGATCCCAGAATAATAGCATTACCTGTAATACAAGGGCCCCTTTACAAGGACCCGTGAAAATTGTGGATTGTATCATGAAAGATAATCCCTTGGGAACAATTATAACAGCAGCAGAGTCACTCTGGCAGGCCGTGTCCCATGCCATCTTGAACGCGTCTGTATCATCTGTTACGCCATCTCCAGCAGCACCGAATTTTCGAACATCAAAAACTTGACTTGAATTAGATGGATCCCCATCATTATAAGGTGGTTCAGCTGGCTCAGGCTCGGGCTCAGGAGCTGGCTCCAGTGCAGGTGAACTTGAAGGTGGTTGTGAAATGTGGGATCCTTTGTGATGGTGAGTATGTTTGTTTTTTGGATGGTGCCTTCTAGCTTGGGTCAAAAGGACTAAGCAAAGCAAAGAAATGCATAAAACAAGAAAAGACAAACGGGAATACTTCATCTTTAGGCTCACTAAATTTGAAGCCTGAAAAAAATGGGAACGAATCTAAAGTATGCTGCCAGTCACTGAAATTCAGAAAACCAAATCTAACACAAATGACTTTCGAGTGTCAAAAGGATTATGAAAAGAAGCAGGGTGTGCAAGAATGAATGCACCAAAAATTTGGGAAGTGGAAAGGAAGTGGCTAGTTGCTAAGTTCCTGAGAGTGACCACTATGTGAGTAGTAGTAGAACAACTTGCTCAAGTTTAACCAAGTTTAACTTGGAAATGCATGCAGTTCTCCAAAGGCTGAATCAGTACATATAATACACATAGTTAGTGGAAGCTACTTCAAACTTTTTATCTACACCTTACGTTTGTGTGTGTGCGTGTTTTCTTTTTCAAATATTTTTGGGGGCGGGAACCGACCAATTCCATAGGCATTCACTTTATTTTTATTTTTTTAGCCTTCTTTTTTGGAGAAGGTGGAGTCTGAATATGACAGGTTCAGGAAAAAGGTAAACGGAATAAGAGGAAAATGTGATGGAAGGGCAGTCAATAAGCCACCCATGTTCTTCCCATAACTGTCACTTTCTTTGGTCCCGAATGTGGTTCTTTGTTTTGTCAAGTGTTTAACGGTATCGACTTATCGTCATGTATTAGCATAAGCACAAGGACATTTGCATATACTTGACACTAAAATCACCTAAGTCCGATGAAGATTCTACAACAGACTACAAGTACTAGAATCAAGCCCTCACCAAGTACCAGGTATAGAATAATGTACACACTTTGAAAGAAGGCATATAAATGCATGAATCTGAATTCCGAAGGATATTATTATTTTTATATCGTACATTTGACATTTTATTCAAATTAAATTTTATATTTTGACTACATCAATATTAAATTTTAGATTTAAAATTTGTTATAAATTTATACTATGATAATAATTTAAAACAATTAATTTACTAAGATGCTGATTCAAAAATTAAAAATAAATTATATAAAAATTGATTAAAGAATAAGTTTATTAAACTATAAATTTGTAACAGATTTTAAATCTAAAAGTCAATGTTGATCATAGCCAAAATACAAAGCATAAATTAAATAAAATGTCAAAATAAAAGGTATAAAAATGATATTATCCCTTCTTCATCATAGAGAAACTATAATTGAGATTAACTCAATTTCGCAATGTAGTTGATTGTAAAACAATAATAAGTTATGGACTTGTTTTACAATATTTATAACTTCTGGTGTTTTTTTCTTTAAGTGAAATAATTTCAATAATAAAAAAAATTTCAAACAACGTAATGAGAAAATCTTCACTTCTTTTACCACTTGTAAGAGCTAAAAACATAAATATTATTAAACAAGCTTTAGCCTAAGCGATTTGATCATCGTGGATGCGGAGAGGATACAAAATCATCAAGAAGATGGATGGAAAGAATGGGATTCAAGATGGAGTCTAAATTTTATGAAGGCAGTTCAAATGATAAGTAAGTTTATAAATTTAATGGTTTGGGATAGCCAAGCAGCCGCTATTGTAATTGATTTTCCAAAGTGGATAAGTGCAATAGGAGGTTGACAATATCCATATGTTTAGTTGTTGTGGAATTGTGGCCCTGAAGCCTGCAACACAATTAAAATAATAATAAAAAGAATATTATATACAGAGAGAGAAGCATGCATGAAATCAACTTTTATCCCAAAACCGACCATTGCTCATTGGCATAGGATTGATAGTATTATAGCATATAGTTTATATTTAGTTTCGATTTTTCAATAATGAAATGAAACTGTGGCTTGGCCGAAAAGTTAGCTGGTATCATTTTGTTTGGGTTTGGTAGCCCATCACCACTTGAACCCATCTTTCGGCGAACTTCCTGCATGTATGCCTCTCTTCTGGGTTTCTATCGCTTGCTCTCCAAAAATGATTAATGACCACTTCCATCTTGGATCTCCTTTTTGGCCTCGGATTGATTGGTATGGTTACTTAAGTTTGATTACAAGTCACATGATGTCTTGAGTTTTAAGCTTTTGCGTTCGGAATTTAATCCAAGTTGCTTCTCAGTTTTCTATTCTTATATTTAAATCTATGTTAATCAATATAATTGTCCAACATCAAGGATCTACTGCTGTTTAATCATAAGCACTGTCGCATTCTATGGGTTACATTATAAGAATTTAAGAAATACCAAAATCATTCTTTTTCTTGCTCTTTTTTATGTTCTTTAATCTTATTATTATTATTTGAAACGTGAGTTTCACTATCTAATTTAATATTTTAATAATACAATAAATCATAATAAAATCTACGTCAAAGTAAAATTATGAGAGTGGAAAAGAGAACTATGCTAACATTCCTATGAGAATTTAAGGAGGGCATATTTTAGAGAAAAAGAGAGATACTGCATTCAGTCCGTAACATACATATCCCAATCCCCCGTTATAGTTTATAATGGTGTAAACGGGGCTACAAGATTTTCAACGTTGGATTCCAATTCGTACGACCTTTTGTTATGCTGCTTTCCAAGATGAACATCCCACCTTTGCATTTGTGAATAATTGAAGATACAGAAGAACTGAAAAGAGATTTGGCTGCAAGATGTAGTAGAAAATGTACCATACTGCCGCCTCTAGTACAACTAAATCAAATGGCCGTCAAGTTTGCTTCTCTTTCCTCTTTTTCTTTTTGTTCTTTTTTCTTTTTGGCTTATTAGTCGTGAAATCTGTCTGTGAAAGACTTCTAATAATTTGAAAAAAAATTTATGTAAATTTTTAAATATCAACTTAGAACACTGTTAGTCTCTAATTAAAAAAAAAATGAAAAATAAAAGGGCAAGGGTGACGAAACCCAGATGACGCTTCAGCAGCACATGAAGCAGAACCTTCTCAGTAGGCCTACTACGTACAAATAAGTATGATCAACGTATATAACACGATGGAACAACAAATAAAAGTAACAAATGAACAAGGAGATCAAAAGAAACCGGATACCCCAGCTTAGATTTGATCAAATAGATATTTTTTTGGAAAAAAAAAAAACACTTAGCTACTTTTTCTACAATAACTTTTCTGCGAGAAGCAGATACCAACTACGAAGAATACAACCCATCACGACCCGAGGAAACCACACTGCTTTTTAGCATGGTCTGGAATCAGCTTTACCAACATCTCCACAGGTACACCCTTCAGTTCTGATTGGTGGCAACACCGTCAACTATAGTAATTCCAAATCCACATGAAATAACTAAAAAGTCCAATAATCAGAGTAAAGGAAGTTGCCTCTTACCATGCGACTTAAAGTTGAATAATGGGGGAAGGAAACGTCCATTAGGCAGGCGGGTGTTAGGATCACGAAGCTCATCGAAAAATGGATGAACTAGCGCCTCAACCTGCATAATAGTTGAGTACTCATTATAAAGCTTGAGAGCATGAAGAAAATTACTAAAAGAGCAGTTGCATCTATATTTATCAAAACAAAAATAGTAAACCAAGTTAGGTACAAAATCGATTCATCTCAGTGGAGGAAGAAACAAAGAACATAGAAGACTCCACAACAACATGAATGCCATAAAGGAAGAGAAGTATGAAGAATCACTATGACGAGGACAAAAATCAAATACTCACAGCTGTGCTTCGAAGGTTTGGAGAGTACTGTAGTAGCCTTGAGACAAGATCCACAGCTTCAGGGGGCATGCGCTTGTGGAATATCTGATATTCCATGAAAACTTTAGTTTCAAATTTTCAAAAGAGAGAAATTATTACTGTTCTTCACTTTGCTGAGACATATCTAAATGATATTCCTTTGTACCTTGTGCCACGGATGGGCTTTAATTTGGGGAAACTTGAACTCTGTGTAGTTAGGATTCATGCACTTGATTTCCTCCCTTGTTGGGGTACCTAATATCTGCACAAGAAATTTAAAAAACACGTCAACAGTTTATATTCAGATAAATAAATCACCACGTCCAATAAAAAGTATCCGCCATTATGAGTAACTTAAGGTAACTAACTTAAAAAAAAGAGGGTTCACCTTAATTATTTCAACAAGCTGGTCAACTCCACTTTCTCCGGGAAAGAGAGGCTGACATATCAGAAGTAACTAGTTAGCTTCTTCATATTTAAGATCCCACCATAAAAAAGACAACCACTTATAACCAGAACACCAACCTGTCCAAGCATAAGTTCAGCTAGGACACATCCAGCAGACCAGATGTCAATGGCTGTGCTGTACTCAGTTGCCCCAAATATAAGCTCAGGTGCTCGATAGTATCTAGAACAGATGTAAGATATATTCGGTTCCCCTCTAACCTGCCAATTCACCCAAAATTCAGTATCATAGATCATCAGCCAAAATACATTAAAACAAGTCATGATGCATAGGAACAAACCAAGACTTTAGCACTTCCAAAGTCGCAGAGTTTAAGTTGGTGAGTGTGGGGATTGACCTGTCGAATGGAAAAAATAAGGTTCAAAATCACTTGTGCCAATTGCCATACCTTGTATATGCAATTAGACTACGTGTACACTTGTTTTTAATAGCTAAACTAGGTTAAACAAACACGTCCAAAGAAGATAATTAAAGAAGCATGGACTTTTTAACTCTATAGCACGTATCCATGTATAACTTGGTGTTCCTCAATAGCCTTTTATGACTCCCATCATAGATTACCAACAATGTTCATTTCTAGATAAGATTCTCCGTCCCGTTATGTAAACACGTAAACAATGATTAAGACGACTGCAAGAACAAATTATAACACATACCAAAAGATTTTGAGGTTTTATGTCCCTGTGACACACTCCAATGCTGTTGTGAATATAATGTAGTGCTCTACATATCTGGAGCATAACAAAAGAAAAAATCAAGATTTAACGAATACCAACTTTTACACATTTAAAAATAGAAAGAATCATGAAAAAGCAAGCACAATATTTAATACTCCAGCCCACATATTGCATACTAGACATCAACTACCCCCCCCCCCTTTTTTTTTTCTTTTTGCCATAATTGAATATCCAAGTAACTATACCTGGTAAGAATAGAGTTTAACATATATCAAGGGCATCCTTTGGTTCATCTTATTGTAGTGTTTTATCACCCGATTGACTGTCTCAGGTACATACTCAAGCACAAGGTTAAGGTAGAGCTCGTCTTTTTCGGTAGTTGAAAAGAAACAGTGCTTCAGGGAAACAACATTGGGGTGGTCTAGAAGACGCATGGTTTGCAACTCTCGATTCTTGTACCTCTTGTCTTGGAGAACCTTTTTGATAGCAACTGTCTCCCCAGTTTCAAGGCACCTTGCCTGCAGATATTCAATAATAAAGTATCAAATCAGGATCTTTTAAAAAAAAAAAAAATCATGAAATCGAAATTTACCCAATCACAGCTTCAGATAAACTCAATAAAGACCTCTACCACATGTCATTTAGCTACGCACCTGGAAAACTACTCCAAAAGAACCATGTCCAACAATGCGCTCAGCCATATAGCTTATTGTCTACATTAAATGACAGCATATTATATTAGTATACTCCATAATTTCATCATCAAAAAAGAGTCACAATAATAAGAAAAGATGGGTCAAACAAATAACCTGTTTTGTCTGGCCATTTTTACCGCCAATTGTAGTGACAATAATATGACCGGTCTCTGTCCCATTGCCGTCAACAACGGTTGCTTCCATTTCCTATACTCCAAAAAAAAAAAAATTAAATAAATAAATAAATAAAACCCACTTCAGCACCAGTGATTTATTGCACTAACATGAGACAATGACCAATGAACTAAGCATGTTTCTTAAAATTGAGTCATACATGAATGACTTAGGATAAGATTCAACATTTCACCTTGTCATCTCTAATTTTCATGTCATTCATCTCATCGGGCAACCTATCTACAGCTGCGACATTCCCGTTGGATTCTCTTCCTAACCCGGATGTGGGAACCACACTTACAGAAGCCATTGGGTCAAAGACAAAGACAAATGCTCTATCTTTTTAATATATAAATAAATTCCTTCTTCAAAATTAGATCAATAAATTACCTGCACCAAAGTCATTAACAAACCACCCATGATGTAAGAGTAAGCATATGACAAACATAACTAAAAAGGGGAAGAATTGAATTAAATCGACATACATGCAGCCAATACATCACCAAGCAACACACAAATGCATTATATTTTACCAAATAATAATAATAATAATTGTTCAAAGTTAATGCAACTTTATTTGGACGTATAAGGGAAAAATAAAATTAAAATCTAATGTTACACCGAATTAAGATTTAGCAACTTATATAATATAACTTTGTTTTAGACAAGTATATGAAATCTAAGAACCAGTTGGAGGAAGAAAACCCTAGAAAGACGAATACGAAGGGATCGGCGAAAATCGGGGGTTTAATGTTAAAGTTAACGAGAAGAAGAACAAAACCTGATCCAGAAGCGAAATACATGACAAGGAGGGAAATAATAATAATAATAAATCGAAAGCGAAAACCAAAAAGAAGGAGGAATTTACCAAACGATGGAGTGGTGTCAGCCCAATGGGAAAATTCATGACCCCATGATGGGAAAATGGATCTGAGTATCACAAACTGATTGATTTATTGATTGATTAAATGGCTTCTTCTTCTTCTTCTTCTTCTTCAAAAGATTGAATATTTCAGATTAGCGAGAGAGAAATAAAGAGAGAGAGAGAGAGAGAGAGAGGATAGAGATTTGGGTTTGAGTTTGGTGGACAATCAGTCAATAACACACACCGAAAGGAGCCGAGCCAGTGGACAAGAGAAATCCCCCCCACTCCATATGTCCCCTTTTTTTTTTTTTTTTAACCCAAAAAATAATAATAATAAATATATATCACTCTCTAAGATTTCAACTTTCCACAGTCTTCTCCTTTTTGACCGTTCAACCCTTGACCCCACCTTCATTATTGTTTATTTATTTCTTTTTCTTTTTTCTTTTTTCTTTTTACTTTTTATTCTAATTGGCTTAGACCGCGCTGACCAAAAATCCTGGACACAAATGTGAAAAGACCATTTTGGAAATTAACTATGCGAAGAACAGGAATTTGAACAAAGCTGGTCTGTGGTCTATGGTCTATGGTCTAATCCAATCCTAATAATCTAATCTCCTTTTGTTCCTTTTTTTTTATTATTATTTTTTCTTCTATAATTAAAATGTTGATTGTCCTAAAGTCACCGTCCCCCAAAAAAAAAAAAAAAAAAAAGAAAAATTGTTGTTTGTCCTGTTGGTTGTTTCCGTAGAATTCATATGCGTTTCTTAAGTTTTAATTTTTGTTTGATTATGTTTCACCTACCGATTTATTTTTATTTGGTTACTAAAAGTTATGTTTTGTAGAAATCTTTTCCTACCATTATAGATGGGTTAGATATTAGATAGATTCCAATGTACCGTGTGTCACACACACACACTCGTGACTCCTACGAGGTGGGATAAATGACATAAATTAGATGAATAAATTCTAATAATTGTAAGGAATGTAATTATATGTCTCAAATTGTTGTTTTAAAGATTGTCTTATTTTGAGATATTGATAAATAAGTAACAATTATTTTTTAATGAATGTCCCTCACGTCTTATAATAATACTAGTAGTAAATTTTTCAAAAATTATAATAATAATAATAATAAATGGATACAATCCTACGACTACGAGCAACTGTTTACGCATTTTCGATATTAATGTGTTAGGGATTAACTTTGAGCCTCTTAAGTCATTCATCCGTCCACTTGTGCAAATTATCCTCAATAGATAAGGTAATAGATAAGTGTCCTGAAATTGTTGGTAGAAATTTGACTCATATACACAAATAAGGTACTTACCTTTATACTTTTCCGGAAATCTTTGTTCTGAACGACCAATTTGAGTTTTGGTTGAATGGAAACGAAAGGAAAAAGGGTCCTGAGGTTTCAAATGGAAACCAATTACTTGAATGGGAAATTTTAGTAGTTCCATGTCATGACTCGAATTTGGTTCCTTCCAATCACCTACCCGAGATATATTTAAATTTCAACGAGTTTAGTTTCATCTAAATGACCAATGACTTGAATTAATGTTATTAATAAGAAAGTTATCCTCATATTTTTTGAAAAATCTTTATTGAAACCACGAAATCAGATAAATATACCAAATTGAATTAGTACGGATATCAGTTATGACACATTTACTAATTACAAAAGTAATGTAAAAGAAAGAAGGAAAAGAAAATTTTCAATTTTATGTGTTTATTTGCAAATACATAATTTATTTCATATCCGCCATTCCAAATTAAGTTCCATATTGACCAAAAAGTGGTACACACGTAAACATTGTAGGTTGATCGTTGTTTTCACAGAAGCCAGAGAAAAAGCGACTCCTTCTCCAGTCTTCCTTCTTATCGCTCATTCTCCTCATTTTTCTCTTTCCCGACCTCTCTCAAGGAGGAATTTTTTCAAATTTCTTTTAGTTTTTTAAAAGTTTAATTCCAGATATGTTTTGTAGTACTACTTTTTATATATATTTTTAAATCCTTATAATCATAATATGAATCTAAGATTTTATTTTTTGATTAAGATTTATTAGGTGAATGAATTATTTTCTTTTCAACAAACGCAAATTTTAATCAGTGTTGGAATCATATTAGTCTATTAAACAAAGAATGTAGTCTAAGAGCAAGTTTTAAATGCAATATTTTGTTAGTGACCATGTTATCTTATATTTTTGAAGAATTATGATAACTTACAAATCTTAGCATTATTGTGTTTATGATCTATTTTTCGTCATTTTTTAGGAATTTGAAATTATAATTATTATACTTGTACTCAATTGATGCTCTTTTGCTTGGATACTTTGAGTAATTATATTCTCGGTTTTATTAAAAAAAATCCATACTATGGGTTAGGAATTAAATTCATATGGCAACTTGAATTTACTGATTACATCTTAAAAAAAATAATTTAAAAAATAAAATAAAATAAGGTATTTTTGTAAATAATAATAATAATGTAAGTAAAAGGGCATTATTGTAATCAACTTATTTTGGCCTAATGGACTTACTAAACAAAATAATGGGAATTAAGTTACTCCTAGTCCAATTGAGTATTTGTAAACACTATAAACGAATCCTTAAATTCCAATTCCCTTAAAAAATTTCCCTTTCCAATTCATTAATTAACAATTTAATGGGGTTAATTGCGATTACTTTCAATTACGAACCTATAAACGTACAATAGATGAATAATTTAAAAAATAAAAAATAAAAATCCTATTAGAAGTCAAATTACCTAATATTATTTTTCTATAAATACATAAAAGCACCTAATTTGTTATATGTCCCATAGAAAGCATTCCATATTTTTGGTAAAATAATTTTATGCTGAATTAAATATAGCAAATTCATCCATAGTTGTGGGTTGTGGGCCTTATGGCTTAGTCCGTAAACTAATTTTAAAAAGGAGTATTTTAAATTTTATAATTTCCAAAATGATAAGTTACTTACAAAACTCCCACCCACTCAAAGTGGGCAACATCCAACTAAGAGGGAGGGAGGGTATTTGTTTCATAATGTAAATGGACAATGTCAAAGATATGGTTGTTCATTCTCTAACAAGCAAATTAGGATCAACATGCACATTGTTGAGGTTGAAATCTAAAGTCAATTGAGTGAAGGCCTATAATGATCGCGAAGCTGGAGATTTATTGAAAACCTTCAAAATACCACTAATCCAAAAAGTATTTGAATTTATATACAACTCCAAAAAAAAAAAAACATTTTTCGATAATTATAAGATAATACAGATTTGTTTTACATTTAGATACCTTTTGAGTTTCAACACTATTATAACATGGAACCGACAATAATGATATGCTTGAAAGTCCGAATGATTGTACTGGAAACGAAAAACTCTTTATAAAAGTATATATATGTTGTAACATAAATAGATAAAAATTTAGTTAGAGATAAGTTACATATTTCCTTTATCCCAAGCTCCAATATTAAAGTTAAGAGATAAATTTCATTTTGATGCAATCCACGAGGAATTGGATAAAGACCAAACATAACTCCATCCAATCTGCTATCAGATTCACAATTTCACGCACAGTGCATTTGTTGAAAGTTAGACAACTTTAAAATTTTCAGAAAATGGACTTGGACCCCTTTTGCTTTATTTTATGTAGTTTATGGTTAAAGGATGCCAATAATGACCATTATATATCCTTCAAATTTAGCACTTTCACGTTAGCTGACCATCTCAAGTCTCAACCATTGATTTGTTCCAATGTTTCAACAGACGTTAAAGTTGACGGTTGTGGCTGAGATAATTGTTTATTACTTGCATAGGGTTCACACTTCACACACACCATAACTTTAAAATATTGTCAATAATGCTCTCATTATTTTATGGATTCTTATCCTATAATATAGATCCATAGACAAACTGATGATCAGCGCGCGGCTATTATTAATAATAGTGATGTTCACGTTTAATATAAGATATTCTTCTTCGTAAATTAATGTGTTGCATATCATATTACTCCAAAAAAATCCCTATCCCCGGATAAAAGACGGGACGCCCCATCCCTTCCTCCATATATTCAACTTATTAGCTAGCTAATGTATGACACGCAATTTTTAAATATTTGTTAATCAAAATTTTCAAACCCCAATATAATATTATGAATATATTTTTCACCGACTAGACGTATTCAATATTGAAATGAAACATAAAAAAGAAAATATAATATATATTTTAATAAATTTGGTGAGGATTAGGTATCAAGTTCCACCGGCCGTGGAGAATCCATGTCTCTCAATTCCCGACCTTTGCAGGGACAACGGTGGAGAAACCTACGACCTCAGGCCCTCTTACATAGTTACATTCTACTACAACAAGTTGTTCTATAGAGGTTTTTCAGCCATTTTTTTTTAAAAAAAAAAAAAAAAAAAAAAAAAAGGTAAAAAATGGAGGACGGTTTTTAAATGCTTCAACAAAAATTACAATTAGCATGCAATTGGTAGAAAGATTCTCTCTATTATTCTAAAGGACTTTTTGTTTCGTTATCATACAAGTTTGTTATCGACTAACGGACTAAGAAAAGAGAATATAACTATTTTGTTTTACACACATTGTGAAGAACAAACAGTCACCCACTTCCCCCAACCCAAAAGAAATGCGCACAGTGAACATGTTACGCTCTTCAGTATCCAGCTCCCTCTCTCTTTTAAGGGGTCTTATAACAATATAGAACAATTTTTTAGCCTAATTTAAGTAAATGTCTGTTTTTTAAATATTATAATAAAATATTTAGTATATTTATTTATATATCAAATATGAAATATTATACATTCAATAAATTAATTAAAATTAGTAGATAAGTATATCTACTAAATAAAAATATATATATACTTAGATATTTAATTATAAAATTTTAAAAATATATCTATTTAATCAAATATAAAATGTTAGTTATCCTTGTTCTTTAAAATTTTTTTTGGGTCGAGGAGGACATGGACAAATGGTTCGGCGGCCCAAAATATATGTTTCTGCCTAGTTGGGCTTAAAGGACATGGAGAACATAGACAAAAAGGGGTGAATGAGCAAAACTGGTTTGTTCTCGAGCACTTGGGCTGAAGTCCGATTCATATAATATCTAGACATTTTGTTTTTAGGGTAACGAATCTGTTATTACAAAAAAATGCATCTTACAATGGATTGAAAGACAAAAATAAGCTAATTCCACGCTCCTAAAATTATCCAAAAATTATCCTACTCAAACTTAAACTTAATATAGCTACAACACCCGGAAATGGAATAAAGGAAAAAAAAAATAAAGCTAAATTCACAATAATAATTACTGTGAATGCGTTTGACTCTAAAAACTGAAGATTTTTAGTCAATATTCTTGACCTATAGAGTATTTATAAGAAATTTTTTTCTAAATCAATTTAAAAAAGGGTTATTTTTTTATATTATTTAATAAAGAGTCTTCTTATAATTTTATTTTGATAAATGGACATTTTTCAATTGATCTATTTTTCAAGAAAACAAATCACTTTTACAAAAAATAAATCAATTTTTTTACGAAAATATCAATTTTATAGAAAATAAATCAATATACTTTGACAATGTGAACTGCAAAAAAATATTATGAAGTGTTATACAATTTAAATTCTTATGTTTAAATTCTGCAAAAATAATACTCAGAGATTAATAATTTGCAAAAATTAATATCATAAATTTACTTTTTGAACAATTTTAGTTACCAAAGAGAGTAATATTGTCTATCAAAACTATATTAGACCACATTATTCTCATTAATTTTGAGAGTATTATTGTTTTTTACATATTAAAATTATTTAAAAAGTCAACTCGAAATATTAATTTTCAAAAATCGCTAATATCAGTATATTGCTTTACATAATCTAAATTTCAGAATTAAAATTATGAAATACCTAAATTTTATGATTTTTTTTTTTGTAATTTAATCTAAATTTACCTATTAAATATGAAAAAAATAAATCATTTTTCATATGTAATCCAAAATTCGGCGATTTCGCTCAAAAGCCATACAGATTACTGGTTCGTTAGGTCCATGGGTCATCATGTACATTGTACGCTCCTCCAATTCCAAAGGACCCTATCAAAAGCGCATAAAAATACCATTATTCATAGGTAGACGAGACGGTTAAAGGTCTCTCTATTATCGATCCACCATAAATGTTCAATCTCCCATCTTTCCCTTATTGGTCGTTTTCAACAGAGAATCGAAGATACCAACACGTATTACTCTTCTTACAGAGAAATAGTAATAATTTATTGGAAAGAAAAAGAAGGGAATAATTGGAGGTATTCCACTCCTGCTTTCGACACGTGTCAATGCTGATCATCGACAACTTTGAGCCACATAAGAGTTAAGAAAGACGACTTGACTGGCCAAAAACATAGCAAGCAAGTAAAGAAAGAGTTGCATGCGCATAACTACCAATGTATAGCTTTTTGTGCTTTGGTTTTGTGCCACCTGTTTCCTTTGCTTTTCACCACATTACTATTATTGTTTTGATCAATTCTTTATTTTTGGCTTTTTGTTTTCCCAAACTTGTCTTGAAACATCAAATTTTGAGCAATAAATCGATTATTCTCAAAAAATAAAATTAAAAATAAAAGAGTCTAGAAACGTCTTCCCATATTGTTTCTACCATTGCCAACCATCTTCTTAATAAAATTCCCTAAAAGCTTCTGGTTATTAATTTTGTTGTTTTTCATCTTTCTAAGACCATAAACTATCCAAATCTATCAATATATGGAATCCCTCCTCTTCAATTGGATTTGAAACTCTATTAAAAATAAGTAGGAATTAATAACAATGGACAAGTAGCAAAGTGATGGAGTTTATGTAATATATTAATATTAATATAGTAATAGTACACATAAGGCAGCTAAGCAACGGAAGCTTTATCGAAGACGTAGAAGGCTCAAATTGGATTAACCAACGATGGCGGCAATGCTTGGGTGAGTCACGTATAATTAGGATTAGTGGGTTGACTAGTTGGACCACCAAACCCACTTCATCAAACTTTGCTAATTCCTAATATATACTGGGTTGATTAAAATGCGCCTGTGTGCGCTTAAACAATGGGGACCCCAATTATTGTTGTAACCATTCATTAATGATGGTATTAATTTGGTTATAGACAGAGCCATGCTTTAACACTTGGCAGTGTCTGCCATGTCCTCCAACACCAACACCAACACCAACACCAACACCAACATCCTTTCAAATTATTGGAAAACCTAATCACTAATCAGGATAAGATCATCTAGATCGATGGTCAGGCAGGAGCACATGAGACCAGGCTTAGCCAACCACATTTTCAGGAGCTTATAAAAATTATTCCTAGGCTGCTATCTGCCAATTATTATATACATGTCAACCTTCGAATATCGATTAATATAATTGAACCCCGTTTATTAAACTGCGAATGTATCACCTACTCGATCGCTGGCAGTCTCAAATGAGTTGAAATGATCAAATAAAATTGTAGGACTCAGCTGATCATAATTTATCCGTGGAATTCACACCTCTCTACATGCATCTATTGTATCTGAGTCTTAACATTATTGTAATTTATGACGTTACTGATTTGTGAAAGTCATTGTTAAACAATGAAATATGAAGGTGTGAGAAGAAAGAAAAAGAAAGAAAAAGAAAAAAAAGAAAAGAAAAGAAAAGAAAAGCTAAGCACTGCTCGTAATTACTCCAATAGTGAACCACAGGCCATCAGCCTGCTTCACCGTGTCTGGACCGTCGTCACGATCGGGACCCACCATCAGCGCGTCTGGACTTTCCAAACGAATTTTCACGCGCATGATATTTCCTAGAAATTCAGGGGTATTTCCGTCCATGCACAATCAGGTTCCTTCCTCCAACGCGCACACACCTATGTCAGCAATGAGGCAGTGTGACTACAGAATACACGTCGGTTCAATCCCGAACTGCCCTTATCAAACTCACCCGTCAAGACATAAAAGAGGGAAGGGCTTTTATGTCTTTTAATGGAAGCAACCCCTCCAAATACTCGAAAGGTCACGCGTCGACCTGGAAACGGTCACGTGTCCGTAAAGCCTTAGGCTCCTCATGTAGCGACAGCACTACTACAGTTCCTCTAAGCCTAAACTTATGGTCTCCCAACTCACACGTGTCCATCAACCTAACTACCGTACCGGTAGCCACCGGTTTCTGGTCTCCCTGCATAAACTGACTTATAAATACCGGTTCAACTCCGCCATTCTCAAATTTTCTAGCTTTCCGCGAAAAGGAAAGAAAATCAAAGAGAAAAATCTGTAAGAAAGAAACATCTGGTATTTGCTGGGATTTCAAGTGCTCTTGTTTGAGGTTGAGGAAAGTAGCTTTGAGATATTTGCTTGGTATGATTGTTGGAGAAGATGGGAGCTGAAGCCGAAGTTGTTTGCCAGCAGAGCGTCCCAGTTTTGGAGGTGCAGTATTTTGCTGCCAAAGGGACCAATCTTTGTGAGGTCGTTGAAGATGGTGGTGTAGTTTCAGTGCCTCAAACCCTTTCCATGGCGAGTTTGGATAAATTTCACACTCCGGATTTGGTCGTCTCTGTTGATTTAACCATTTCTCGAGAGGTGAGTTCTTTTTATCTGATCGGAGCTTTTGTGGATCGCACTTGTGCCGTTTCTTTAGTTTTCTGGGTTGTGAACCAATAGTGATTATGGATCATGGGTTTTGTCTTTTAGAGCTTAGATTTGTTTCTAGCGTTGAATTTTGTGTTTTAACTTTTGAATTTGTGGTTGTACTAGACTAGAATATGAGATTTACATGGATCATCATGGGAGATGGGACATTGTTGTTCCTTTCTTTTTTTTTTTTTGGGAGAATTAAGTTGAATTTTCTTTTGTTGGCTAATGGGTCAGAAGATATTTCTTTCATGTTTGTTGCTTTGTGATAAAAATTGAAATATTGGCTTGGTATACCATGTAAGATTCTAGGCCAAAAGCTTAACATTCTGCTCCTTTAATTTTGTTTTGTAGAGTGTGGAAAAAAATCCAGATGTGGCTCTGGAGTCGGCTGTTATGCAATTTGTACCTTGCATCCGTTCTGGTAGCTTTGCGGATATCGGACCACGGAGATACATGGAAGATGAGCATATTCGTATAGATGATCTATCTTCACACTTGAGGTCCCTTTTCCAGTTTCCCACACCAAGTGCTTTCTATGGGGTAATTCACTTTCCTGGTTATGGCCTCTTGATGATGGTTTTGTTAGTCTATAGTTGATTTATATGATTGTCTTACACAGGTATTTGATGGCCATGGAGGTCCTGAAGCCGCCGCTTTTATCAAGAAAAATGCGATGAGGCTCTTTTTTGAAGATGTCAAATTCCCCCAGACATCCGAAGTTGATGAGATCTTCTCAGAAGAGCTCCAGAGCTCCCTACGAAACGCATTTCAGCTGGCGGACCAGGCCTTGGCTGATGACAGTAATGTGAACAGTTCTTCAGGGACAACAGCACTTACTGCTATGATATTTGGAAGGTATTATTCTTTTTTTGTTTTTCCTTAACACCCTGCCGAGATAGAGATACCCTATGTAGCCTTTTGTATGAAGTAAATAACACTGATTTCAAGAAACCATTTGCTTAAGTTTTTCTCTTTAAGGAAGGATGCTTTTGTACATCGCTAATTTCTTATTCATGATTGGAAAGTCTTGCTATTACAGACATACAGAGCGAGAGATTTTTCCTTTTTGTGCTGATTCAACGTGGTAGATGGTTTGTGAGGACTTAAGTAGTCTATTTTCTGTTGCGTTTCTCTTGTGAACTAGCCTAACCTAATTTGAAGCTATTGGTGTTCTACCTTCGTGTATGCACTGCTTATTGATCAGTTTTGTGGAATCGACAAGATCACTACCAAGAATTTTCGATTCTGACATGGACTGTTCTTTTGATAGGTTGCTAATGGTAGCTAATGCTGGCGACTGCCGAGCAGTTGTCTGCAGAAAAGGAGAGGCAATTGACATGTCACAAGATCACAGGCCAATTCATCCACCGGAAAGGAGGCGGGTTGAGGAATTGGGTGGCTACATCGACGACGGGTATCTGAATGGTGTCTTATCAGTTACCCGAGCATTAGGCGATTGGGATATGAAGTTCCCACGTGGTTCTCCTTCACCTTTAATTGCAGAGCCAGAGTTTCGACAGATGGTTCTAACAGAGGATGATGAGTTCCTGATTATGGGCTGTGATGGGATTTGGGATGTGATGTCAAGTCAGCAAGCTGTGAGCCTTGTTCGACGTGGGTTGCGGAGGCACGATGACCCAGACCAGTGTGCCAGGGACCTTGTTATGGAGGCTTTGCGCCGCAACACATTCGACAATCTCACTGTGATTATTGTGTGCTTCTCCCCTCTTGATCACCGGGAAGTATCGCCTCGGCAGCGGAGATTACGTTGCTGCAGCCTCTCTGCAGAGGCCCTGTGTAGCTTGAGGAGCCTCTTGGATGGCACCGACAGCCGTTGAGGATACATTGTTCAAATAAAACTCTCTTTTCGTCAAGGGGAGATCATGTTTACTGTTTTTAGGCTGCTTCAGTTACTTGAGAGA
Source organism: Parasponia andersonii (assembly GCA_002914805.1). Taxonomy (NCBI): domain Eukaryota; kingdom Viridiplantae; phylum Streptophyta; class Magnoliopsida; order Rosales; family Cannabaceae; genus Trema; species Trema andersonii. The sequence goes on from JXTB01000375.1 coordinate 39,540, forward strand.
AAAAGCGGCTGCCAGTTTTGTAGGTGTTGTGTCTGAGCCATACACTTGGCGATTTCTGGATTGATGTAAATAGTCAGCGGCCGGTGGAGGGTGGGTGGTGTAAAGTTATGTGTGCTGATACGTGGGTTCTAATACTCGCTAATGGATTCTTTTAGAAACAGTTCAGTAGTCCAGGGGTGACTATTACTGCCCATTGATGATGTAATTTCAATTCTTTTGCGTGTATCTTATGCCGTACATTCTCAATAAAAGATCTTCCTTTTTATTAATCGCTTATATTTATCTTTCCCTTGCGATATAATTCAGCATTTAAACAAGGCATTCGAAACAATTCATAAAAAAGCTTAATCAGTATTAGTACAATAGTACTATCTGATCTGAAAAAAACTATGTCAGCATTGGTTTTTTGTTGCTAGGTGAATAGAAAATAGATCAAACAATGTTTTTTATGTTCATAAACCAGAAGTACTTCAGCAAATCATTGATGGCACTTTATAAAGAAACAAAAGATTTGATGCAATTGTTTGTATATTCATTTACTTGAAGCGCCGTCAGAGAAAAAAAAAAAAAACTCGAAGCAAAGATTACACAAATGCTGGCCCAATACGAGATGGGGCAAGCATACAGTAATACTATTTGCAAATACTATCAGCAAGATCTTCAGCTGACATTTCTCTGGATCAGGGAGGCGCCATATGGGCCGTTTTTGGATATGAACAATTCGATCGAGCCATATTTCAGGCAAAGTTTCACATGAATTGAACAAATGATGGTCTTTCAATCTGAGACTTTTTAATCTTCTAGAGAAAGGGTTAGTCGTACTAGTAGCTTTTTGCAAATGTTGCGAATCGCTCTAAACCACGTTGAAGCAAGTTTTCAAGAAATGGTTGCAGTGCCTGCATTGTGTTCAAACCAAAAGAACGAAATGAGGGGTTACTGCATGACACTTAAGAGCAAAGACCAATTTCTTGTATGACAAATTTGTCTTCGTAAGAGATAAAAAAGGAAATAATTAGCACTTCAAAATTTTTTCATCATCCTTCTAATTTGTTTAAAATGATGACAATTTTGTCTTGCTGTAGTAGACCTTTACCAAGTGCAGGACACGAAAATCAAGGTTAGAATACTTACTGATGCCACTGGAGTTAAAATTTGAGGAACTTCGTAAGACACAGTTAACTGAAAGAGAAATTTTAAGATATAAAGTGAGTAACACGAATGGAAGAGACAATGAAGAAAGATGCACAAAACAAGAGTGGAATTTATTAATCTTCCCAATTTATACTTCTCCCGCTTCCGCAATTAAGCCCGGAAGAGGAATCAAATTGCAAGGAAATAAGAACAGGCATATCAATTGTACTTTTAGTCGAACACATAGATGCTCCTCCAGGAAGTCACAGGCGATGAGGAGTATAAGAAAAAATCACATATTTGATAACAAAAACAAGAACATCAAACTTTTTGGATATCGTATTAAGCAGCCTTACTTCTACTGTGCATGACGAAGGACCCTTCGGATAAAACCGAACAGCACCTCTGCAATGCAAGACATCAGTTTATCAAGATTCTAGCATCAACTTGATATGAAATATGACACAGGATTTTCAGCAGCTTAATGTAAAAGAAAGATTTTGATGGCTACTGTGCTCAATCATTGATTTCCCATATTGTCTCGGCATTTAATCCCCATCTAAGGATGATAGTTAGTGACTGTCGTAAGCTACAAGAATAACGCTGGATTCTTGCCACAGGATTAAATTAGTTAAAACCCAGTCAACGATAAAAAGTGCAAAGTTGTTCCCCATGGTTCAGTTTCTAGTGCTGCATTTCATAAAGCTTTGCACCATATGATTGAGCAAAAATGTTTCTAAAGCACGAACTTTGCCAGAGTTACCTGTTAGGAAGACCCTCCAGAGATCTCCAGTGGATTTTCTGATTTGGAATGGGCTATAAGGAGATAAAGCACACCACAATTTGAGTAAAAACATGGTACAAAGAAAGAAAATTGCAGAATGAGAAAGTAGAAACTAAACTGTGAGACAAAGAAATAACGGAAAGAGAGGTATATGATCTTTACCTGCATGTTTCTCGCAAGCCACGAGAATTCAATATCACGACCAAAAGCTTTATACTTCAGTGACCACCGTGATAGATCAGGCTTGTCTTCCAATATCTAATAAACAAAAACGAAACTTGAATTCCTCAGAGACTTGAATCCACGATAAGCTAAACCAAACATATTAGTTCTACATGAAATGCTCACAAGGAAACAGTTGTCAAACAGCATTCACAGCAAAAAATCATCCCAGACGCCTATGCTTAGTTTGCAGCCAAATTTTCTTTCTATTCAGAATTAGCATACTTGACAAAATTAGTTACATTGTGAGGCATAAGTAACTTTTATCTGAAACTTCCGTGTCTAAATACCAGAATGCTGTCCAACATGAGGAAGGGAGGTACTCAAAAAGTTTTCAAGATGTTTTCATCACAAAGATAACATTTGCTTAAGAAAGGAAACAACCTAAATATGTGGAATGCTAGAAAATTCGGTCATCCCATAATCTAGACTGTTGTTACTCGGATTCTAAGGTGATCTAAAGTGTTTATTTGGAGTTCCGTAATGCGCACCTTTACAGTTGAAATAAAGGGCATCCAACGAGGAATGGCTTCACGATCAGAGTAACAATTATAGGCAACTGAAGCGGGCACGTCGATTTCCATCTTAACCCTGCATTATGTTGTCTTAGTTAGTAGCTGTAAGCAGCAGTTATCAGCTTTCCTATATTTGCTAAGAACTGTCTAGTCGATAGAAGTCACACTTTATTAGATCAAGGGCTAATCATTAGACCAGGATTAGCACAAAAATATAAAATGGGTGTCTCTGCATCATTCTAGGACCTTAAACACAAAAGCAGATAAGCTTTTCCTTGTTACTAATTGAAGATTATGAACAAAAGCAGCCAAATGTAATGAAATCATGAAACAATCAAATAGTTTCCTCTACATTCAAATAGAAATTCATATCAAGACATTAACATTAGAAAAAAGCAAGATGTTAAGGAATAATATCTTATAAAAAAAAAAAAGAGAGAGAAGGGATTTGCATTACGTGCAATCCTGCCACTCCATGAGAGGACAAACGGGTCGAAACCCTGTGAGGACTGAACTTCTCTTGCCAGAGGCACGTGGGATTCTAAAGAAAAGTCTGTAAAGTGATGGCCATGGCCTTAAGCTTAAGCTTAAAGAGGAGCTTCTTCCCCAAGTGGGACTGGCGCCAAAGAGAGTGACATTTTGGGTTCGAGTCGAAATATAGGTGGCTGCCGCTGCTATGGTCGTGGAAGAAGAAGAAGAAAACATGGTCAACGGTCAAAGAAGAAAGAAAAGAATTGAAAGATAGAGTATTGGGTCTAAAAGAGTGACTCAAAGACCACAAACTCCAGCACAACCATCGATTGGGATTCCAATGGCCGCGAATCGGCTTTCTCCGGCTGATTATAGCTTGTCGCCACGCTGTTATTCTGTGTCTGGCTGTGAGAAATGGATTAAAGAAGACCAGTCAAGTCTCTTCTTTTGTTTTTGTCTGCTATTTCGGCCCAGTTTTTCCAAAAAGCCCACTTTTCCACTTTTACTTGGAATGGGCTATTGGTAAAGAGATCAAAGATGAGAAAATGACGTAGATACGACTAATTTCGGCCGAAATGATTTTTTTGGGTTTGTATATTTTTTAAAAAATGACACTTTTAGATGTCAAGTTAAGTTCATCTTGTACTATGATCAAAAAGTTCTTTGACCATAACAAATCCTAAATAATATTTTTTTTTCATGTTCACGAAACTCCTAATTATAGATCAAAATATTTTTGACACTTTTAAAAATATCATTTTTTAAAATATGAAAAAAAAAAGTCATTTTGATCTAAATTAGTCTCATCCATGTCTTTTTCTCCTTGGTAAAAGAGAATTTGAGCCGTTAAGCCATCAATTTCAATTTTTAACAATGGATAGGGACCCACTGGAGGCATTTTTCTTCACCCTTTCAAATAAGGGTATTCATGGCCGATTTGGACAGTTTAAATTGCCAATCCATAAACTAATTCGAATGTATGGTTTGGCCTGTTTATCAATCCGTGCGGTTTGAGTTGGTCAATTCAAATTGGTCAGACTACACCTATATTTTTGCAGCCGGTTTAGATGGTTTCCGTAATTTGAAAACTTATGAAATTTGAATTAATATAACATCAACTAAGCTCATATCATAATCATATTTTATATAAAATATAAAGTCTAAATATAAAACAAAATCATAACATAGTTAAAAGGTACAACCAAATTGAAAGTCCTAATAAATTTAAATTTTAGTTACAACTTACAACCTAATCAAAAGTGAATAGCAAAGTTAAAGTTTTTAATCTTAAACCCATTACAACAACAATATTTAAAGTCTAAAATATCATAAGATTCTTAAGTAACATAGTCTTAAATAAGCTAAGAGTAATCATTGTTCAATTAGAATGAATGAGCTTAAATTTTTAACTGTTAATATATACATTTTAAAAAAAATACAAATACAAATTTATTAGTTGATTCAGTTTGAATCCAATCGAATTTGTCAAAAATCGAAAACCAAACTGACCAAGTTAATTTTCATATTTTCTAATCTGTAACGGGTCATTTAAGAAAATAAACCGCATATATTAGCAGTTTAGACTGAATTGGGCAGTTTTTACAATTTGACAGTTTTTTTGAATACCCCTTACCTCTAAATGTCTTTTTTTTTTCTTCTTATTTTTTAATACAATCTTTGTGTAGAATGACCTTTCTAATCTATTAACATATTTTGAACTTTCTAATCTATTATACTATTTTGACTTATTGCATTGTTCTTTTTAAATAAAAAATAAAATTTACTTTCCAATATTGCCTTTTATTGAAAATTCATGAGTAGTTTTCTTTTTTTTTTTTTATTTATAGTTTATTATTTTTCCTCATGCTCTTCTCTCATTTTCTCATCTTTTTCACCTTTCTCCTCAAAAACAGCGTTAGCTCATGGGTTAGGTGAGTAAGACACTCACCTAAGGCCACTTGAGCAGAGACCCAATTTTTGTATTTATTATATAAAGCTAATTTTTTTAATATATAATAAAGAAAATACTTTTATGATATATTTTAATGAGAAGTTGTACTCATGAAGATTCCATATATATATAAGTTGGATCAATAACTACATTTTAAAAAATCAAGCCTTCTTAAGAGTATGTGTGTATATATATAAACAATCCAGTAGGTATTTATTTTTTTTATCTATGCATAGATATCAATTTGGTCAATGAAAATTTAGTATGCATATTTTTTTATTGTAAAAAGTAAGAAAAAGAAGAGCATTAATGGTGCACGTCTTTTCATACACTTCATTATAGTCATTGGATCACCATCTAACGGTGATTCAACGGCTAAAAAAAATATCTACCCACGGGTAAAAAAAAAATACCTATTGGATTTAGCAACCATATATATATATATATATATATATATATATATATATATATATATATAGGTCGTTAATCCGATATGTATTTTTTTTTACCTACATATAAGTATTTTTTTAGCTATTAAATAATGATCTAATGATGATTCAACAACTACACTTAGGTGCATGAAAAAATATGCATTATTAATGTTATTTCTCTCTCTTATTTTTTACAATAAAAAAATATGCGTAATAAATTTTCATCGACTAAAATGATATAAGAAAAAAAATACTTCGTAGATTGGTACCCATATATATATAAAGAAATATAAATATAATTCTAGAATGATTTTAATCTTATTTAACCAGTTTTATACTTAATAATCTACTCTGGTATATGTGGAGCAGTATAGTTTGAAAGTCATCATGGTGTCTAGTATTTAACAATTCTTCTTGAATTTTCTTTTTTGAAAGCATTTCTTCTTGAATTAATTATACATATTTTTACATTCAATATAGTACCGCCTTATTATTATTGTTACGAGGCTCTATGAAGGAATATTAACTATGATGAAACCTTTTTATTTTTTAACATCATAACATATTACAGTTAAGAATGGTTTTATTATTGAAGAATATAAAAAATCTCGGTTAATAGATGTCCAATTTTGCATAACTATTAACCTTATAAAGAAATATTTTTAAAAAAATGTAAAAAAAAAAAAAGAAAAGAAAAGAAATACATACAAAAATTTTGATGGGAGATTAATATTTAAATAAAAATTGTATTAAATTTTTGCCTCAGGTCCCCGACTTCCTAGAGAGCCGGCTCTGCTCAGAAGTTATTTTGCGGCAAATCTCTTTCGATTTTTTGCCATTATTAAATTCTATTTTAGCTTCAAATTAAATATTTGTTTGTTCGGGATTTTTTTGGTCTTTTTCTTGGTAATTAATCTTTTACATTTCACCCAGGATTATTTTCCTATCGAAATTGAGGAAGTAATGTTTGTAAGAGATCAAATTATGCCAATCTGCAGATTATTGTCGTCAAATTTGCCTGTGTTTCATATTCATCCTATTCATGTGAAAAATGTATAGTTGATGCATTAAAAAAAAACGTTGTAGTTCATGTATCACAAAAAGATCAATGTATTTCTTGCATCTATAATAAGATATACTTAATGTATCACTGAAAAAGCAATATTGTAATCCCACACAACTTAAAGAAAAACTCGTTCATACATAAATATTTGTTAACTCTAATCATATGTAGTGATTGAAAATATTCAAAATAATATATACTCGGTTAATATTTAAGCATTTAATTTTTTTATGTAATTTTTGAAATAATATCTAAAAACAACTCATATATTTTGTTTTCATTTTATTTTCAAATACATTATCAACCACGGTTTCATTGTATTAATTGACTACTTTTGCATATTTATATTTAAAAAAAATGTTAATGGTGATCTCGGAAGACCGGAAAAATACAAATTAAAACAAAAGTGCAATAACTAGTTACTCTGATCCATGGACAATGATTAAATGAAATTTTTGTAAGTTGTATTTACGGGGTATAGATATAATGAAAACGAAAGATATTCGATATGAAAAAAAAAAGCATGTTTTCAAATAACCCTTTTATCTGGATTTAGTAGGGATAAGAAAGGGGATCTATTACTACTCGCTTCTCTACTCTCTCACCCTTAATTTTTGTATAGGAAGTTATCTCTAAAATATTTTTTGTTTTAAAGAAAAGTTAAAAAAAAAAAAAAAAAACTGTTTTGGAGAATTGTTATTAAAATACTCTGTCTTAAAAGAGTGTCAAAAAAACCAGTATATTATTAAAAATTTAAAATGAATAACTTGCATTTGAATTATTAAATTATTTGATATTTTTGACCTGTAAAGTCTTCAAAAAATTTGGTGAAATTAACATTTTATCTCTTATTATATTACCTTATGATAAAGTGAAATAGAGATTTTTTATTGGATAGAAGAATGAAAGAGAAACAGAGTAAAAAAAATAAGTGACAAGTATGAACAGGAAAAAAAAAAAAACGCGATAGAGCAATGAGTGAAAGGAGAGAGAAAAACTGTAAAAAATTGGGAGTGAGAAGATAATAAATAAATTAGATCAACGGATAATCTTTGAAAAAATAAGAAGTAGAAAATTGTAGTTAGTTTTAAATATTATTTAACCGTGTGATTTAGAAATACGGTGAGAACAAAAGACCAAAAAAAGTGATAATAAGCCCACCCAATTTCAAGACACTCATTANAAATACCTTAAGTTATCGCCCAAAAATGCCGATCAAGTATTATTATGTGTCTTTGAAAGTGTTGAAGTTCGGGTTGTGTTTGAGGAGGCAAAACGAGAGGGAATACCAAGGCGGAAGATGGGAGGGAAAGAGTCAAATTTTTTATACTGAAATTAATTTTTGTTACTTAAGATTTCTAACGAAATGGCAGTAAGATAATTTTGGAAGTCCAACTATTTTCCTCACCAAAAAGTCAAAAACTAGTCCTAGAAAAGTCATTTTCAAAAGACTCGTAAAAAAAATCATTAGCTCAAAAACACTACAAGTGAGGTCTTCTCATTAATTGTATAATTTGTATCTGTAATTTTCTTGAGTAATTGTTAAAAATGTAGATTAACTTCCGTTTTAAAGAATTCTTATTATTGTGGTTTGACTATTAAATTGTTGGCAATAAAATTGTAACCAAATTTAATGAACTTAGAAGTTGGAACTACACTACCCTTATCTCAATACTAAAACGAAAGGAGGCCCAGAGATTCCTCCATCTCTATTTTTATTTACTAAAAATGACTCAATTGGCTATCTTTGAACGGCCGGGCGGTTCAATTTATTGGAAGTTTGGAACCAAATAATTTTTTTAAAAAAAAAAAAAAAGAAAAGAAAATAAACGGAAGCAAATCTGTTGTAATTGTTTAGCACAGCTGGCTAACTCTTTCAATAGTCTCAACGCAGCCAAGCCGTTAGCCCGTTAAGCATCATGGTGTTTTCAGTCCACTCCAGACTCTCATGTACCATTCTCTCTCTCTCTCTCTCTCTCTCTATATATATATATACTTTGGTTATATTTCAACATTTTTTTTAAATATATGTTATTATAGAAAACTAATATTAAGAGATAACTCAATCAAACATATATATTTTATTTTCAAATACATACCTGACATGCAAACACAATTTCACATCATTTAAATTAAACAACAATTAAAAAAATATATAGCAACACATTTTTACATACAAGTTTTCTTTCTGAATTTTTGGATTCTTAGCTAAAATATACCATATTCTAATGACCCATTTTCCAAATCATGAATCAAACGAATTTCAGACCTTTTTATAGGGGTAATATTGTATTCTCGATCAATTAATCTCAAATTTGTAGTCATAGAAAACTTGTGATTATATAGAGAAGGCATCTTTATTGTAAACAAATAGACTAGAAAAACAATTGAACCAAATCTACAAGTAGATGACTAATTCAGCCTTCAATACACCCTATTCTTTCATGGATTGGATTGGAGGGTATATGAATCAAAGAACCAACCGTCTAATAGTATACTCGTATTTTTATCTTTGTATTGGAAAGTTTTTTATTGTAAGGTAAAAAAAAAAAAAAAAATCGTTAATTTTGGCATTATATATGGAAATGCACTAATGTCTTTTCTTATTCATACTTTCTTGGTAGTAGTAAGTAGTAAACGCCTAGTGTTATATTTTCTCTGTTGCCTTTATGAACTGGTCTGATGAGACTCATGGCCACGGGGGTCGCGTGGGAACGAGTAACAAGGGGTGTATTATGGATAAAGGGGTGAAGCCGTCCTTTTATTTAAAGATTTTGTTTTATTTTTTTTTTCTTTATTTTACCAAGTTGTCCTCTTTTTGGTCCTTTTTTGTAACCACCCAAAACTTATTCACCAAGTCTTGGCTTTCTTTTAAAAAAAAAAAAAAAAAAAAAAAACTTGCTTTATATAGAGGCCTTAATCTGAATGCCAGAGAGGGAAAGCACAGAGTATTCTTCCTTTATCTAATTTTAGTTTTTATTTTTTTCGATTTACATTTCGCTATCTCTTATCCATTTTTTATTTTAATTGGTTGGAACAAGAGAATAATAAAGAAAAAAGAAAAAGAAAATGCGAATCCGTTCAGTACAGCTGGCTAACTGTCTCAATAGTACGGCTAAGGCTGGCAGCCCATGCGAAGGGCGATCGATAGTCCATTTCTCTCCACACTCCACAGTCACTCATATTACCATTCTCTCTCTCTCTCTCTCTCTCTCTCTCTNTCAATTAATCTCAAATTTGTAGTCATAGAAAACTTGTGATTATATAGAGAAGGCATCTTTATTGTAAACAAATAGACTAGAAAAACAATTGAACCAAATCTACAAGTAGATGACTAATTCAGCCTTCAATACACCCTATTCTTTCATGGATTGGATTGGAGGGTATATGAATCAAAGAACCAACCGTCTAATAGTATACTCGTATTTTTATCTTTGTATTGGAAAGTTTTTTATTGTAAGGTAAAAAAAAAAAAAAAAATCGTTAATTTTGGCATTATATATGGAAATGCACTAATGTCTTTTCTTATTCATACTTTCTTGGTAGTAGTAAGTAGTAAACGCCTAGTGTTATATTTTCTCTGCTGCCTTTATGAACTGGTCTGATGAGACTCATGGCCACGGGGGTCGCGTGGGAACGAGTAACAAGGGGTGTATTATGGATAAAGGGGTGAAGCCGTCCTTTTATTTAAAGATTTTGTTTTATTTTTTTTTTCTTTATTTTACCAAGTTGTCCTCTTTTTGGTCCTTTTTTGTAACCACCCAAAACTTATTCACCAAGTCTTGGCTTTCTTTTAAAAAAAAAAAAAAAAAAAAAAAACTTGCTTTATATAGAGGCCTTAATCTGAATGCCAGAGAGGGAAAGCACAGAGTATTCTTCCTTTATCTAATTTTAGTTTTTATTTTTTTCGATTTACATTTCGCTATCTCTTATCCATTTTTTATTTTAATTGGTTGGAACAAGAGAATAATAAAGAAAAAAGAAAAAGAAAATGCGAATCCGTTCAGTACAGCTGGCTAACTGTCTCAATAGTACGGCTAAGGCTGGCAGCCCATGCGAAGGGCGATCGATAGTCCATTTCTCTCCACACTCCACAGTCACTCATATTACCATTCTCTCTCTCTCTCTCTCTCTCTCTCTCTCTATATATATATATATTTATATATTCCACTTCCCGTCTCTCTTCTTTCTCGCTCTATACTCTTCGTTCTAGAGAGAGAGAAGAGAAAAAGGAGAGAGAATGGTGCTGGAAATCAGCGTGAGTAAGGAGGAGGAGAACCACCCCAAGGACCATCACTACGAGCACGTCGCCTACACCGTACACGTGGACGATCACCGAATCCTAACCGTCGCCACTGACTGCTCCAGAACCCTCTCCCAGTGGCTCAAGAACGTCCTCAAGTCACCCTGCTCCAACCTCAAGGGCGGCTCCGGCAATGGCACCATCCTCGTTGGCCTCTCCGCCGACCGCGATGGCGGCCATGACGAGTCCTCCTACGACCTCCTCTCCATCTGCGTCGGCTCCCATTGTCTCATCTACCATTTACCCTGCCGATACGACTACAGTCCCAATCCCGCCCCGAAATTCCTCAACCGCTTCTTCGCCGACCGGAGGGTGGTGGTCGTCGGCATCGGCATGGCCGCCGTGGCCGGCAATCTCGAGAAGCACCACGGCGTCAAGATCGGGAAGGGCGTGAAGGATCTCCACGATGCTGTGGGCAAGGATGACGCTAGGAAGTACGATCTGGATGGACTGGCGAAGGCGGTGGTGGGGAAGCACGTGGACGTGGCGAGGGCGGAGCACAAGGTTGAGTGGTACATGCATCACTGGTACTACTACTGGAAGAATAGGGTCCCTCGCTGGAAAACTATGAGCCTCGAGAAGATCAAGTTCTCCACCGTTGATTCGTATCTCTGTTACTTGATCGGCTCGGAGCTGCTTCAGAGGAGGAATGTTGTTGTGGATGTGGATGTGGATGTGGATGTGGATGTGAATGTGGTGGAGGAGAAGAACGACGTGGGGGACTCGCGTGCCGAGAAGATCAAGGAGAGCAAGAAGAAGAAGAAGGCGTTCAAGAATATGAAGGTCAAGATGAATAAAGGTTACGTGGAACATGCTCTTCTCTTTTATGATGATTACTGATATATATATATATATATATATATATATATATATATATATATATTCGTGACAGTTGATCGATCGATCGATCGATGATGGAAATGGGATCGTTCGTTATGGATTAATGGGTTTGCAATTTCAATTTCATTTTCGCTACTCTCTTTTTCTGGAAAAAAAGAAAAAACAAATTGGAATATTATGTTTGATCTGATCTAGTACTAGTACTGCTTTACGCTTATAGTAGGGTTTAAGCGGGGGTTAATATGTATTTAGTCGAATTAATATCTTTGTCTAAGTCTTTGTCGACTTAGCTACTAATTAGTAATGAATGATCAATACGAATGATATTATGCTTAATTTCTCTGAATTTCATAAATACAAATTGATCATTCGTTTAATATATATATATATATATATATATATATAATAGCAAATTATATTATTAATGCAAGCATTTCAATTAGTTCGATCGTTTACTACTTCACTGAATATTGATATTTGTACGATATGGTGATTAACTTGTAAGATTCACGCGCGGGTGTTATAAAAGTCTAGACTGGCAGTACTAATTGGGGCTGATCATCGAGAAAATTTCTCATGCCCGGCCGAGACTTTCTCGGGAAACAAACACACGAGCGTTGCTTTGGTGATTCTGCTTGTTATGAGTAGTGGTGTATAAGCATTGGTTAGCTAGGCCTAGGTGTTGGGCTAAGCTCATTGTATTTTCAGGGCCAATTAAACATCGAGACTCTCTCGATCTCGTGTTGACTCGTAATTTATTATACCCTCTTCGACTCTCGTCCAAATGATCAGATTATTAGAAACTAGAAACAAATATTTGTACGGTCAAATCATGTTAGTTTGATCATTTAGCTAATTAATTTAGCTTTAACAGCTGCAAATGCCATCTGCCAATCGAGATCAGTCGGTTGATCTTTTCTATTTTTTCGTCCTCCACTGAGAATGAGATTGCATATTAGGAATAAGCCGTCGGCTTTAGTCACTCCTACAGTAAAGCAAGGGAGCTTTACTCTAACAGTACTGTTTGTTGGTCCGTTTACTGAATATTTATGAATTAATCAGGGAAGGTCTCAACCTATGAAACATTTGGGTGAATGATATTATATATATTTACATTTTAAAAAAATGTTCATGGTGATTAAATCAAACCCAAGTTTCTAGTGATTAAAAGAAAAGTTTTCGAAGTTTTGTGTTTTGTGGGTGTGTTTGGGGGAGTGTAGGATATCATTTGATTCAGTGAAAATGTTGCAAGTCCATTTTGGCGCAAAATATACCTTTTGGGTCTTTGTCTCTTTTTCCCACCTTTTTTGGCTCCCAGATTACTCGTTTGACTCTCTTTGAACTCTCTGTGATTTAATTTATTGTAGAATAGCAATAATAAAAAGAAAAAGACAAATCGATTTTAACTGTTGGGGGACAGCTGACTAATTGGCTCAACAGCAAGTGTTAAGGCAGCGAGGCCGTTAGTCCGGTCCGCAAGGCATTTGCAGTCCCACTACTCTCTCTCTCTCTCTCTCTCTATATATATATATATATATATATATATATCCTTGCACTCCCACTACTCTCTCTCTCTATATATATATATATATATATATATATATCCTTGCACTCCCACTACTCTCTCTCTCTTTATATATATATATATATTGTTAGAAACTTAATATTGGCATTTCCTATTTTCATTCATATTTTAAAATTTGGACGTCTATAACATGCATAGAGTGTGTACAAGACACGTTACCTTAAAACATGCACCTAAAAACCAAGAACATCAATCTTCCTAATACAAGGAAAAACAACTTATTTTAACACTCTTCCTTAAATTGGTACATACCAACTTGCGCATAAATTTTTAGAATAATTTTAGAAATCTCTTGTGCCATTACTTGAGTTTCACAGCAGATGGCACATTGGTGTGTAAAATTTTAGATGCCATACTCAAAATTACATATGTTTCACAATACCAAATCTAATTTTAGAAGCTTTACATCCATTATCATAAATTTTATGGTATAAACTTCAATTTCAAAAATTTCACATATCAAACTCATATTATCACGAACTTCATAACATAAGCTTCATTTTTTCCTCAATACCATAAGAAATCATTTGCAGTTGTTGTCAATGCTAAGACACTTTTATCTTCTTCATCTTATGTCTTCGTCTCAATGACTACAACACTAACTAACTGAAGTAGAGGACTACTTAGAATTCTCTTACCATAGATCACAAATATAATTTACTATTCTAGACGGAGATATTTTTATGAGTGATAATTATGAATTGTACTATTGTCACTTTTATTTAATGTATACCATTTTTTTTTTATTTTTTTAAACTATATATATAAGAAACAAAAAAAAAAGAACTATACTAACACAACCTTACGGATGCTTTAGTTGAATTAGACCTCCCTTTGTTATTTTTATTTTTTCCTTTTTTGCCCAAAGAAAATTCAGCCTAAAGAACTTTTGGGTCCAAAGACATGGATTGTGAATTGTGATATATATATATATATATATATATATATTTCAATTTTTTTGTTCTTCTTTTTTCCACTAAAACAATACCTCAAAAACTAAACTTTCAAGAAAGTATAACGGCCTTGAGCATGGATGAACGGCGGCCTGGGTACGGGGGAACCACGACTTGGGCACTTAGGTGTAGCGAGCTGGTGCGCATGCGAATGGTGAGCTATGACATAAGTAGATTTGTAGTGTAGGTTGGGCGGAGGCGTGATGAGCAGAGACGCGATAATCTGCATTGAGTCCGAATATGTGATGGGTGTTTTGTGAGTTTAATGCAATTTTAGATTTTGGTTTTGGAATAGATCAAATGGTTGGCTTTTATTTTCTGGATCATTGTTGAGAGAAGTAGCAAAATTTATTTTATAGATTTTGGGGTTTTTTTTTAAGGAATGGATATTAATTAGATTTAGCAAAAGAAAAACGATTCAGCTCTGATACCACCATAGAAACTTCATATTGGCTACATTTCTTATTTTTATTCATATTTTAAAACTTGGATGTGTACAACATATATAGAGTGTGTACAAGACACAATACCCTTAAAATATATCCCTAAAAACTATAATGAACAATCCCCCTAATCAGTGACGAGCCAGGATTTTGGTTTAGTGGAGGCTAGAAATACAATTTTTTTATTCGGAGACCTATTTCATATTTTGTCTATTTTGAGAGGGGGGCTTTCATATACAATTTAAGTCTAAAATTCTAAATAGATATAAATATTTGGGTATTTTCTCAAAAAAAAAAATTGAACGGGGATCCATTGGGCTTATTTTGGCTCCGTCCCGAATACAAGGAAAAACAACTGACTTTAATATATATATATATATATATTTTACATCCTCCATATTGTATGCTCAATTCTTCTCTTAGAGAGAGAGAGAGAGAGAGAGGCAATGGTGCTTTAAATCAACGTGAGAAAGGTTGTAATCAGAACACGTGTGTCTCTTTTACAAGCTCTGATTTAATTGATGATCATTGAATTAATGGCCTGAGTAATTTTTGCAATTTCTCTCTTTAAAAATAACTAATTATTATATGTTTGAATTATTGAATATTTGGTCTACTTCTTACTTACATTAGGGGAATTGGTTATTTTGGTTAATGTAGTAGGTAGTCGAATTATAATAATATTGGCCTTAATGATGAATATGATTATCATATCATGCATGATTATGGTGTCTTTGAATTTCATGAATTGATCTTTCGTTTGATTCAATTAGATATGTATACATAGCTAATGTTGCAAGCATTTCAGTTAGTTCGCTCGTTGAACTACCGAATAATATATGGTAGTGAATATATATATTCAGATGTTAATTTAAACATGTACATATGAAAAATATTATTTTCTTTACAATCTCAATTAATTAGAACGTATTTGGTATAAGATTCAAATCATATTCTTTAAATTCAAAAATAATTTTTACATAAAAAATTAAAATTTTTTTTATATAAAAGTTATTTCTAAATTTAAAAAATAGGATTCAAATCTCCTATAAACGAGCCGTCAGTTGCACATGCTTCGGAGAATTATATTTGCATGCATTCACCGCCTAATCTAATATGCTTAAGTCGTACATTAACATGGTCTTCTGTGTTCGGTGTCTGGGCTTTTTAGTCGATCCATTGATCATAGGGGATTAATTTGGGTCTGTCCCAACAACCATTAGCCCAGAAATCGGGGATATGGACTTCAACCCATTTGAGGAGTTAACTTCTTCATCAGCATGTAGAATGGAGCTTAAGATGGTTAGGTTGGGCTGAGCCCATTGTATTCTTTGCCATTTCTCTAGTCCATTGTGGCTAAATTTACCGAGTTGTCCCAACAGAGTCCCCTCCTCCCGCCCCATCCCAACTCGGTAGTGATCAGCTATCTCGTCAGATTCTGGAAACGGATTCTTCTGTATTTGATCACCATGGTTTGTTTATTAATTCAAATTCAGTTCTAACAGCTGCAAGCTAGTGCCTATAGAGGTAGCTGAATTTTATGGCACTATAGTATGGGGATCGGTTAGCCTTCCTTTCCTATTCTGGTGTTTCAAAATTAGTAGACTGCCTCTGTCCAGCTTTATGTAAAAAAATCATGATTGTGTAAATTGGCTGGGATGGGAGGTAGACTTTTGTTGTTGTTTTTCATTTTCCTTTTTGGGGTGTTAGCTTTGTTGAATCATGCCATTTGTGGCCTTTGTTCGTCTGCTAGCTGGGTCGTTTGATACGTACTAGTTAATAATGCTTTCTTTTATAGCACTGTGTACTAATCATATTAATGCTGCATTTTTTTTAATCTTCGTAAGTCATAAATGGCAAAACATGTCCATATGCGAATACCACTTTAAGGAGCAAGCTAGCTAGCTAGGTAGGTAGGTAGGTAGGGAGGTACTATTACTAATTTCAAATACATTCAAACACCAGCCTATATAACCTCCTAGGTAGCTATGGACTATGAGGAGTTATGGACATCGGATTCTGCCATTACTAACACTATACTACCACGCTACAAATAAGCAAGCGCCTTTTTTTTCTTTCTTTCTTTCTTTTTCGGACATGCCTAAAAGATAGGAAAGTGCTTATTAATTTAACCAACACTACTATTTGTGGCAAGTGAAGGCGTCCTCCTTTCGCTTAAGATGTTAATTAATCATCTTATTTATTCATTCATCAAATTCTAATTAAAGAAGTAGGCAACGGTTTGTTGAAGAACTTTTTTAAATTATTATTTTGGGGATTTTTTGTAGCACAATGAAATTTAATATTTACTTAACTTTCATAGTCAAAACCTTTGAGGTGCCAAAGGTGACCATGTGAAGATATGTTAATGATATGACATGTTTGAGTCTAATAAATTATACGCCTAGTTGCATTAGACCTCATTTATTTATTTATTTTTTTTTTAAAAAAAAAAAAGAGAGAAAAAAAACAGACAGAACTTCATGAAGGGCACAAAACTGGATTCAGAACAATGTTAAACTAATAAAAAAAGATGGAGTAGAATAAATTCATGATACACCTAACTATTATTACATGTACGTTTATGCAAGTGTGAATTTTCAAGGCTAGCTGCTGATAACTGTATACACCTATGTATTATAGTTACATATATGCTTATATAGAAGTAGATAGAAGTTTCAACGGCTGGAAATTTGGAGTACTGAAAATTGCTGGGGAGACCTTTGAACGAGAAGTCTCGAAAGCCTTATGTTGAATAATCGCATACATGCACCTTAATATTCTTACTTGTTTGTTTATATTGGAGTAGAATTTTCAAAGGCTGCTAGAATTTAGAATACTGAAAGTTGCTAGAGGTTAGAATTCTCAATGGAAAGATCGAAAAACATGTGTAGAGAATAGAAAGTTTTACATCTATGACCTCATAAATTTTATCCCCACATGGCTCTATGCCTTCAACCAACCGCAGCCAATGGTAAAACCTTAGCAAGTATAGATACATATATTAAATATTTGCATGGGACCATAAGGTATTTTATAATATGTATATATATATATATAAAAGGGAACGACCACAACATATGGTACCATAAACAGCAGACCCAAGGGCCTTAATATTCGGAAGA
This sequence comes from Parasponia andersonii, assembly GCA_002914805.1. Lineage (NCBI taxonomy): Eukaryota > Viridiplantae > Streptophyta > Magnoliopsida > Rosales > Cannabaceae > Trema > Trema andersonii. The sequence goes on from JXTB01000375.1 coordinate 57,357, forward strand.
AGTTAATTTGAGAATTCTCCCTCACCTCAAGTCTCAGGAGAACAGGCCCCTTTCCTATCAATAATGTCTAAGTCAAGGTGAGATTTTTTTTGTTTTTCCCACTTCTTTTGCTTCATCAAAATTGCCTGGATCTGACTGAGCCATCAACAGTGTTCGTTTCAGTACATATGTGTAATAGTAGTACTTTATCTCCATGACCAAATCTCAGGTTGGAAGGCAAAGTGGCTATTGTCACAGGTGCAGCCAGCGGAATAGGCGAGGAGACGGCAAGACTATTCGCTGCGAACGGGGCTTTCGTGGTGGTGGCCGATGTCCAAGACGAACTGGGCCAGCAGGTGGTCGAATCAATAGGCTCCGAGAAAGTGAGTTATCACCACTGCGACGTAAGAGATGAAAAACAAGTCGAAGCCACAGTGAACTACACCTTGGAAAAGTACGGCACTCTTGATGTCTTGTTCAGCAACGCAGGGGTCATAGGCCCCATGAGTACCCTTTTGGACCTTGACATCGAAGCCTTCGACAACACCATGGCCATCAACGTACGCGGCGTCGCGGCCACGTTCAAGCACGCCGCTCGGGCCATGGTGCCACGCAACATCCGCGGATCGCTCATATGCACCGCAAGCGTGGCCGCGTCGGTGGGCGGAACCGGGCCACATGCGTACACAACATCGAAACATGCTCTGGTGGGGTTGGTGAAAACGGCTTGTAGTGAGCTCGGGGCTCATGGGATCAGAGTGAACTGCGTGTCGCCGTTCGGAGTGGCGACGCCTTTGGCATGTAGAGCGTACAATCTGGGGCCTGATCAGATTGAGGCTAATAGCTCTGCGGTGGCCAATTTGAAGGGCATAGCTTTGAAGGCAAGCCATATAGCAGAGGCCGCTCTGTTTCTTGCTTCTGATGACTCTGCCTATGTCAGTGGACACAATTTGGTTGTCGATGGAGGATACACAGTGGTTGCTCACAGTTAAATATCGTCTCAAACTGCGGCCCTGTTCAAGATCATTGAGCAAAGCAGCCCATCCTTTCTTCTTCTTCTTCTTCTTTTTTTTTTTTTTAAATAATTCATTTGGCATGGTCTGGTTCGGCGTTTCGTTCGTAAAACTCGAATAATATTTTGTTTTTGTTCAAGTCAAACTTTGTTACCAGCAGTTGCCAATGGCATGTGCATTTTCCTTGTAATCTGCACGAGTATTATCCTTTTTTTTTTTTTTTTTGGGTATTAAATTTCCAGTTCATAAAGCCATCATCTTGTCTGCCTGTATATTCGTATTCATAGCTCTTCCCCTAATTCCCAGCGTAATTTTCTTTATACTAAATAAGATCTGAAACCCACAAATCGATGTTAATAAATGCAGTATCTCTATAATGTCCTTGATCCAATTTACGTTGTAATTAGCACCGGGAAATAGGGCTATTGCTTTGCTACTTTGATGTCAACTCAAATTTTATTGGATTTGAAATTGTGTATCTAAAGTTGGTTAGTTTTTAAAAATAAAGTAGTGATTTGTTCTTGATTAGTCAAAAAGCATGGTCATAGTTGACTATTCAAATTTTAGTTATGTTGGACATCCAAAAAGAGAGATATAATTTACCATTATTAGTAATAATTATAGAATCAGTAATTAATAGTGAATTAAGGCGGATTCTAATGTGGGACATTCGTGAGTCCGAGTTTAATATTGTATCAGCGTGTAGTGTCAAGTGGGAATGAGAGTGTCAGTGTGTGCTATATGATGCATCATACATCTTATGTTATGTGTGATATTCAACGCTCAATATCTTACTGATTTGATCTACTATTTCACCTTTTCTCGATGTTTGATAAATTGGGCTGGGAGCTATGAAGTGTTGAGATCTTTTTCATCAAACAAGTACGTTGATTTTGGGCCTTTTGGGCCTATTTAAGTCCGTTGTATAGTACGATTACGAGATTCATGAATCTGTCCCACCACCTATATTTCGGAACCCAAAATCTTGATAATAACATCAATCATCAAATCAAGAACGATCCATCGTCCGAGTTCTTACTGGGAATAATATTCCTGGCAGTGTTTGCCGGATTTTATATGCCAAAAGCACAATTCTCTTATTTTTTTGAAATTGGAACTCCTTTTTCCTTTTTTCTTTTTTCTTTTTTACTTTTTCTTTATCAAATTCTCACAGCTGCCAATTTCCATTCTTGTCTCAACATAAGTAACGAGTCTAGTACAAACTTTATATTACAAAAATATTGACCAGACAGTCAAAACTACCAGTCCATATCAAACTATGTAACTACTCCATTCCAACTAAACAATGTCCCAGAAACATCCCATAAGGATCCAAGTCTCCAAGATCTTCGTTTATGATTTTAGAGATTTGGGTTAGTACTCCATCTTCTAAGACTTGGAGTTCACGAGAACATTAATTGACATGGCACTGCAGGTGTACTGGTATGATTTTGTATGTTTTGGAATTGTAGCTGCTTCCTTATGCGGTGCCTTATGGGTGATTTGGAGGAAAGAAGGCTCATCCTCGAGACTCGAAGACAGCAACATGTATGACAGCCTTCTAGTGGCTCGCCCCAACAGCGAGGTGGTGTTTGTGGGTGCATTGCCGAGGGGTCACGTGAGCAGCTCCCAGTTATGGACCAGTTGTTGGAAAGGAGTGCACCCCGGTTGGCTCTTGTTCACTCGAATCCTCTCCTTTCTGGTCATGGCTGGCTCCTTGGCGTGGGACGTTGTTGAGTGGGATGCAACCATTTTTGTCTACTATACTGAGTAACTTCTCTGTCTGTCTCTATGGTCTTTATATATAATTGTGGCATATATATATATATTTATGTATACAAGACTGATCTCTTTAGTATGTTGTTCTGTATATTTGTTTTTCACTCTAGTATGTTGTTCTTTAGACAAATAAACAGCTGTACTACTTTGAGCGTTTTAGTACTACTTTGAGAGTTTTAGTAACGAATTGGGGACATACAATTGAGTAATAGATCCGTAATGGAAGACCAATTTCTTCTCTGATTTACTCCGAGTCTTAAGTTGAATGTAAAAATCTTCTTTCCGAAACCGAGTATTATGACTACTCTGTTATATCATTATCTTGCAAATAAGACAGGAAATTGAGCAAACAAGTTTAAGATCCTGATCACATTAGTTAGGTTCCATAAAATTCAACATGTTAAACCATGTTCAGAAATGAACCTTAATGTTTGAGACTGATTCATCCTTTTTGTGAGTTAATGTTCTGTCGAAAGAAGTGGCCGAATACCAAATTTATCCAATTTAACTAACCTGCAGGTGGACTTTTGCATTAGTCATTGTCTACTTTGCGGTACGTCCGGCTCTTTAATCTCATACTTTTACCGTCTTGTTGTTTTGATCTATAAGGTTAAGAAAAACCTTATGTTTTCAAGTAAATAATAAATCTAATACAACCATACTCATCAAAAGCAGCTCTTGCTTTACATATCATGAATAATACACTTCTGTGTAGATAGGGACTGTCGTATCTGCGTATGGATGTTGGCTGTTATCAAACCAATATCCTTCTGCAAATAGGGAACCCACCGAGTCTCTGACAAGTGATTTGGAAGAGAGAAGAGAAACAAAAGTTGGAACCAAGTCACAAGGCCACTACGCTCAAGAAGATATTCAGCAAACAGCTGGTTTTTGGGGATATCTCATGCAAACAGCTTTCCAGGTTAGTCTATTTGGATCTCAATTTCACAGCCTATTGTTAAGATATTGCAAGCCAGAGTGGCTTAATATATTCCTGCACGTATTGAGGTATGCTTTTCACAAGTTGGGGTAGAAGCTAATACTAAATTCATACACCTTATTGAAACAGACTTGTGCAGGCGCTGTTATCCTCACAGATATTGTATTTTGGTGTGTCATTGTTCCATTTCTATCAAACTCCCATCTTGGACTAAATGTGGTGAGAGCCTACACCTTAAAACTATCTACCATATTACATATCAATTAAAGAATGTTATATCTAATATTTTGTGTACGGAAAATACTAACTTGTTGATATGCGAATCAGTTGAAGTTTCTCTCAGCCGAAGTAGAATGTTGGTGTTGCTGTTATTTTATTCCAAGTCTTCCTAGTTATCCTTATTTTTTCACTATTCTAAACTCGACCTATGATTGGCAGTTGATGGGTTGCATGCATACATTGAATGCGGCTTTTCTTCTGCTGGACACTGCACTGAATAGCCTAGTAAGTATAATAACACAGACACTGTGATGCTCCTTCTGGCCATCAAAACTACTGATTGCGTCTTTTCTTGATGACCAGGATGGTCTGCCATATGTCTAGCTTTGCTAGAGACCAGTCCCTAAGCTCTAACGATGCTATATTCTTTTATCTTGTTCTTCAGTCTTTTCCTTGTTTCCGGCTCGCATATTTTGTGCTTTGGAGCTGCTTGTATGTCATTTTCCAATGGATCATCCACGCCTGTGGAGTTTCATGGTACGAGCAAGTTTAACATACTTTTTTCGGTCGAATTGGATTCAAGATTTAGTCATTTAGTTATGGATTTCTTCCAGGTGGCCATATCCTTTTCTTGAACTTGACACTCCTTGGGCTCCATTATGGTAAAAGCTCCTTCCTTTTTTCTTTTTTTTTCACGTAGAGTTATGATTGTATGTATAAGAAATCTAAAGACAAGTGTTTGTTTATTATTGAGCAGGTATTTTTGCTTGGCCGTGGTTCACATACCCTGTTATGCGACATACGCACTGATTATAAAAGCCAAAAACACATTTCTGCCCAGATTGTTTCCCCATGCTTTTGTGAGGTCCTATTAGTTTGACTCTTGTCATCGAAAATTTAAGTGGCATTGAAAAGTGGTTTTTGGTTTTATGCTATGTTTCTCTACATTAACAAGGGAGAAGGCCTCAGATTTATCCCTTCTCTAGATCTGTGACAGAGTTTCACAATTTCACATACCATGTTTCTTTTTATATAGCTACGTTGGATTTCAGTATTTCATTATTTCCTTCAGATTCTAACGGAAGTATTCCTGCAAACCTCTCTTGAGCCTATAAAGAATTCTAATAAATCAACCACGCTCAATCTAGACCTGTGGCATATCTAAATTAGTAAAATTCCTAACGCTAACGTTTCCATATTCAAGATAAATTTATATAGCATTTATCTTAGACAAAATATTCAAAATGAAATTGAAAACAATTATTATACCATTGGTACTAGAGTATTGCGATGATACTTAATATTATATGACGTCTCTTCCTATCATAATTAATATATTAAGTTCTTTCATAAGTATCAACTAATATGTTATTATAATCAGCCAAATAAATATATAAATGTGTTAGGCGTACCCATAGCAGTGATCTTAAATGACATGAAATTTTCCGAGGAACAGACACTTGTCTGTCTAGGTAAGTGCCGCTTGATGCAAGCAGAAGGCAGTCCAAGATTCGACCACGAGGAAAACACAACTAAAATACAACTTATGAGACTATGACAAATGTTATATATAAAACAAAACAATGGGCCTATAAACGACTCCACGGAGCCCGATGTCTGTGGACAGGAATTTAGGCCTGTAACTATTTAGACTTGTCACACGCTTGAAAGGAGGCCATTGGACAGCATCACGACCAACTGTTTGTCACGAACCACGGCGATCAGTTGAGACTTAAGTTGAGTCACAGTAGAGTGTTTTTAGCTGGACTTTCGATTGATTGGTTGTTATTAGACGATCTAATTAATAAATTTGAATTATAATTGTAATTAAGACATAAAACACTGATACTGTGGTGCTGGTACCGTGTACCGTGTCCATAGCATTACTCCAATTATATGGTCGTCTCATGGTCCTCAGTCCGCCTCGTATTCTTCTCAACTAACCAACAATCTCTAAACACTACTCAAAAAGATTTAATATCTCCTAAAAAGCATAAGCGAACAATTTGTAGCCCCAACAATTAGTCCTTTCCCAGAACAATTCTACAGGTTTGGAGTTAATCTGGGTCTTTGAAATCATGTCAAAGCAAGGCTTTGAGTACTGGGCTCAATGGCAAGTTCCAGTCTGTGCCTTGATCTTTATCATACCAGCTGTGATAGCTCTGAAATATGTGAAAAAGGAGAAAACAGTCTCTCTAAGATCGTTTGATTTGTGGAATTGCTGCTGGAGACAGCTCAACCCTCTTTGGCTTCTGTTCTACAGAGCCTTTGCCTTTGTTAGCTTGGCCTGGATGCTCTATAGCATGGTCGCCATAACCGGACCTTTTGTCTTCTTCTTCTACACCCAGTAAGTTTGTTATTATCACAATTATGTAAAATTTTCTGGGCAACGGTTATTTCAACAATCAAGACTGTCTTACCTTGTATTTGCTGTGAATCGACATGCAGGTGGACTTTTGCATTAGTTATGATCTATTTTGCGGTATGTCAGGCTCTTTAACACTAAGCCCCAGTGATATAATTTCATTTTTTTTTTTTAAACAAATGCATGTACTTATGGAAAAAAGAAACAAGAGCTGACGTTATTCTGACTAGAAAATAGGTCTTACTTACAAGTATTACTAATTTGTGTGTAGCTGGCAACTGTTATATCCGGTTATGGATGTTGGATGTCCACGAAGAAACCCTCAACTGAAGATGGGACTACAACTGACGGGGAGGAAGAATTCAAAGACAAAATCAAGTTGAAAAGCCCTCATGCTCAAAAGGAGATTCTCCAAAAAGCAGGCTCTTGGGGATATCTAATGCAAGCTATGTATCAGGTTAGTGCATCAAAATGTCATTTTTGTGGCATTTGCTTAGACTTCTGTCACATAGTAGATTCTTTTTTAGTCATGGCTTGCTTTGTATATTCTATAAGGTTTAAGTGTGTAGGGACGTTTCCAGCCCCTTCTTTTCGTCTACATAGTTTATTAATTTCGTTTCCTTTTTTATTGATTACTGCTAATTGCATGTTGAACATTAGATGACTATTTACAACGCAATGTTGTGGCCCAAAAGCCTTGTGGATACATGAAGCCAAGAGGCATTAGTAGTTTAAGTTTAAATGTTTTGATGTATGGTTGAAAAATCTGATTGAAACTTGTACATTAATTATGTAATCTCTCTATGACAGACTTGTGCAGGCGCTTCTATCTTGACAGATCTGGTATTTTGGTGCCTTTTAGTTCCACTGCTAGCCAACGTGCAGTTTGAAATTACCCTGGTGAGTGCCCTTCTCTTACATTCGGTCTAATAGCTAACAAAGATCATTATCATAATCTACCATTACTAGTTCCATGAGATTGTTATTGAGTCATGATCTCCTTGTATTGATCGGACTTTGAATTTTTCTGTGCTTCATAGTCACTATACTTTCCAAGCAAATCCATTGCAGCTAGCAGTTGCATATGGCTTTTCCCTGTCTTTGTGTGTAATTAGAATTGGTTGGAGACGGCATATATCACCCTGTAATCGCTGTCCCGTTTCCATTACTGGCTGGCCTATAAAGTTTATAGTTGTCCTGTTCAGAAAGACTTGCAGGGAAAATTTTGTGCCACTTTCTTTACTGACTTGATATTGAACTGTGGTTGGCAGTTAATAGGTTGTCTGCACACTGTGAACGTTGTTTTCCTTATTGGGGATACTGCACTTAATGGCCTTGTAAGTACCTACATGATATGGGAAAAAAGAAACTACTTATACTATTGAAATAATGACCGTATTGTTTATAGTTACTCCTTGACATCCGAAAATGACTAGGAACAACCCCAAACTAATGGCTGTTATGCTTTAATAACCTTCATTACATTATCACCCAAACTGGATTAACCCCCCAAACTGGATTAACCCTGGAACTCCATATATTTCTTTTCCAGCCATTTACCTGGTTTGGCTTTGCCTATTTTGTGCTTTGGAGCTGCCTCTATATTACTTTCCAATGGATTGTTCACGCGTGTGGCTTTATGACATGGTAAGCATGACTTCCTTTTTTTTTTTTTCCCCTCTCATTAATCAATTACAGCGCTTTTAACAGCGTCCGCTATTACTGACGCAATTGGCTGAAGAGCTAGAATCATATGTTGTCTCTTCTCTTCCAGGTGGCCTTATCCTTTTCTTGAGCTCAATACGCCATGGGCGCCCTTATGGTACGTTCCTTTGTGCCATTTTCACCACCTATTTGCATATACAAATGCCAAAACTAACTCATCACTTCATTCCTACAGGTACTTCGGAGTGGCCTTATTCCATGTTCCCTGTTATTGGATATATATAATAGTCATCAAAGCAAAAAATTCTCTTCTCCCCAGATTGTTTCCCCATGCTTTTGTGAGGTTGAATTAGTGAGTGTGATTGTTGTCCAGATAATTGACTTTCCAAATTCAGTACAAGGATACAATGCCTAGTTTGGGTACATAAAGAACTTATTTAAGATATCTTAGACATTGTTGGGTAACACCTTCCGAGTTTCTTCACGAATGACTTTTCTATTTCTTACAAAATGTTAGACCGGACTGGACATAATGCTAAACAACCCAAGTGAAAGCAACTTACGAAAGATCACGCAGAAATTCTCTACAGTATAGAACTTGATCTAAGGAAACCGAGCCATCAAGCAAAGTAAATATCTACCAAGCCGAGAATAAATTACACGGAAAATTAATGCAACGTATCATTACCACCGCAGTCGCAGATAATAGCAGTATTAGTAGTAGTAACTGGTACATAAACATAGTCAATAATTCAATATCAGCGTTCAGCAACATGGACAAGGGTATGTAATGCTAGTGCTAGACAGTAGATAATTAACGTAGATCTTAATCGAATAAGCTTAAACTAGCACGTACAAACCTTTGAAGAAAATCAATCATATAATCTAAATATTTCAAGCCAAAAAAAAAAAAATTACATAATCTAAGATAATAATAGGGAATTTGACTTGAATAGCAATAATTTGGACTAAAATGACTTTTTCAAAAGTGTTTTGGAAAAAAAAAAAAAAAAAAAAAGTAGGACTAATCAAGGTGCAAGAGTCATAAATTATATGACTTTTGTCAGATAACACTGTAACAATACCAAAAATGTCATCTTTCAAAACTCTAACAAAAATCATTTAACCAAATCATGACTAGTCGTTCATTTCCTATAATAATGGGTACAATTAATAATAATACAGGGTAAAATGGACCCAGATCGGAGTTGAGAGAGCCCAATGCCCGTGGAGCCTGGACAAGAATGGGCCTATTTATTCTCGGACGCGCGCTAACTGTTGTCAGTTGAGTTGTCGTAGAAATTAAAAGGTGTTGTCTTGAGTTGACCCCTGGCTGGACCCTTGTATAGTCGTAGACTCGTATCGTATGGTCATCGAAACTCAACTAAGCATACTGAGGATCTTCAGTTGTTGTGGGTGCTGGTGCTAACCATCAAACTCTCTCGACACTCATCGAAAGCTTTAATTGAATCTCCTGAATAACATCCTTGTCAAGCTGGGTCTTTGTCTCTGAAAAAAAATGTTGAAGCAAGGTTTTGAGTTTGAGTATTGGGTTCAATGGCAAGTTCCAGTATGTGCTTTGATCTTTATCATGCCAGCTGTGATAGCTCTTAAATATGTAAACAAGGGGAAAAGAGGAGAGGCTCTAAGATCCTTTGATTTGTGGAATTGCTGCTGGAGACACCTCAACCCTCTTTGGCTTCTATTCTACAGAGCCTTTGCTTTTGTTTGCATGGCTTGGATGCTCTGTCAAATGGTCGCAATTGATGGACCTTTTGCCTTCTACTTCTACACCCAGTAAGTTAATCACGCCCCACTCCTGTTTTTTTCAGTTTCAGAGAATATCTATACATTTTTTGGGCAATGATTTTTTGAACAACTATAAGGCTTTGTCTAATCTTTTATTTTCTGTGAATCGATATGCAGGTGGACTTTCGCGTTAGTTATGATCTATTTTGCGGTAAACTCAAGCTCTATATACTGACTACAAAGTGCATATTGCTTTACAAGTATCACTAATTTGTTGTTGGAACAATAATTTTAGCTTGATCTATATTTGTAGAGTTTGTATATATAAATTCACTTCTTATTTTCATTATTTTAAGTTTAGGTAGATTATTTTATGGATTTGAATAGGTTTGGATTACTTCTAATTTCTGTAGAAATGTCTCTTATTTATCTAGGAATGTGGGATCTATAAATATGTGGCTTAAAGTAGGGTTTTAGGTGACGAGAGTTGTGAGGAAGTGAAGAGAGAGAGGAGAGAAAGATTTGAGCAGTGAGAAGTGAAAAGAGACCGGTTTTGTTGGCTAAAGTTTTCTACCTTCTAAATCTTTGGATATGCAGTGGAATGACTTTGTTCCTGTGTTTGTTATTTTATCAAATCCATTTGTGTTTGTTATGGTTTTTTAATGGATGTTCTTAATGTATGTGTGCGCTTCAGTTTAAAATTTCCAGACATTTGTGTGTAGATGGCGACTGTTATATCCGCCTATGGATGTTGGACGTCCACAAAGAAAACAACATCTGACAGGGAGGAAGAATTGGAAGACGACATTAACTTACGCAACCCCGATGCTCAAAAGGAGATTCACCAAAAAGTGGGATCTTGGGGATATGTAATGCAAGCCATGTATCATGTTAGTCCATCAATATCTCATTTTTGCAGTATTTTGCTTCTATTTCTCTGACCTGCTAGATCCCTTAATTCATGCTTTAGTCTGCATACCCTCTCTGTGGAGTGTAAAGTCTAAAAGCAAGTTCTTTCAGTCATTTGATGCCAATATTTTGTCTAACCAATTTACTGATTTTGTTTCTCTTGAATTGATCAGTGCTAGTTGTATGCTGAACTCCATATGATCATTCACTATGCTGTCTTGTGGCTTGAGACTTGTGGATACACTAGGCCAGGAGAAATTAGTATTTTATGTTTGAATGTTCTAATGTATACTTGAAAAATCTGATTCAAACTTGCACATTCATATCTATGACAGACTTGTGCAGGCGCTTCTATCTTGACTGATCTGGTATTTTGGTGCCTTTTAGTTCCACTGGAAGCCGGTGAGCAGTTTGAACTAACCCTGGTGAGTACCTTCTCTTAAAATCAATCTAGTCATTGACAAAGATTGTTGTCCTTATTCTTTGAACCATATAAAGTAATAGAGGTATGAAATTGTTGAATCATAATCGCCATTCTTCTGAATGCTCTGAGTTTTTACTTACCAATGCATCCTAGTTACTGCAAAGCATATTTTCTCCATTAGCATAACTTTATACTTTCCAAGCAAACAGAATTCCAGCTAGTAGTTCTAAGTGGTTTATCTTCTGTCTTTGTGTGTAATTAGATCTACTTAGTTCCTGCAAATGAATACAAATGCCTGAAATTCCATTTCCAACCAATGAATGCTAATTATACATACTCGAAAACTAAGTAGTTAGTTTTCTTAATTTTAATATCTGCTTCAAAATTTTGAAATGATGTGGTAGTTATTCACTGGTTTGATAAGGAAATAAGAAAAGTGATCTCCACTAATGGCATATTTACTAAAGAGCAATGGGAAAGATATATAGGGTAATGATTCCCATTTAAAGGTTTATTAAAATATGAGAAATGAGAAAATATGTGGGGTCCACACAAATTTAAGAGAAAAGAATGAAAATGTTTCCCCCACTAATACCCTAAGAAATGTGATTACCTATAAATACTCATTTTTTCTTTTTTAATTATTAAAATTGTAAAATATAATTTTATCTCAAAAAATCAATCTATTGTAAACCATACATACATTTAAAATGACAATTTAGTAAATATAGCGCATTCTCATTACTTTTCTTTGGTTAAGTAAACAAATGTATAGTATTCTAATGAATTTGATTATCTTTTCTATTAGTTTTAATAAAAAAACAGCATACAAATGATGAATCTCATACCCTTCTATTTTATTCTCACTTATTTCCTCTTTTATTTATTTTGGTTACGGCGAGGTAAACGTGCCATAAGGGCAAATATATATTCAACTGCTGTCCTGTTCAGTATGACTTGCAGGGAAAGTCTGGTTTAATTCTCTTCACTGACTTAGTATTGTCATTTGGTTGGCAGCTGATGAGTTGTCTACACACTATGAACATTGTTTTTCTCATTGGGGATACTGCACTCAATAGTCTTGTAAGTATCTTATATCCACATGAATTTTAAAAACCTACCAATAAGAATGATATATTGACCTTCCTATGGTTTATAACTACTCGTTATCATCGATAAGCGGCCAACAACAACCCAAAACTGTTTAACATCTTTAATTGATCTATACTACATTAGCACCTAAACTGGATTAACCATGGAAACTCCACTTACTATTCTTTTTCAGCCATTTACCTGGTTCGGGTTTGTTTATTTTGTGTTCTGGAGTTGCCTCTATATTACTTTCCAATGGGTCGTTCATTTGTGTGGTTTTATGACCTGGTAAGGATTACGTTTACTTTTTTCTTGTCATTTTTCAATTGCAATCGCATCACTAGTTTCGACCAAATTTACTCGAGCTAGAAATCAGAATAATATGTTTGTCTCTTCCAGGTGGCCTTACCCTTTTCTCGAGCTCAATACACCTTGGGCGCCCTTATGGTATGTTGCTTTACACCATTTTTCACCAACAAATTTCCACACACAAATAATAAAACTAACCGATTACTTCATGCCCGCAGGTATTTAGGAATGGCCTTATTTCACGTGCCCTGTTTTTGGATATATACCATGCTCATCAAAGCGAAAAATTCTCTTCTACCGAGATTGTTTCCTCGTGTTTATGCGAGATTGAACTAGTTTCACTAATGTCTTTATAATTGACCTGCTGCTTGCGCATCTAAATCATATATAGTGATACTATGCTTTACATTTAACCATAAGGAACTCTACCCAAAAAAGAAAAAATTTACAAGAACTTCAACAGAGAAAATATGACAAGGAACTTGCGTCAATTATCTTGGAAACTGTCGTGTCTAGAGCTTTTAAAGCCGAAAAATTGTTTAGTAACTTAGAAATTACTTCGCATACAACATGCTAATTATAGACACAACGCCAAACAACCCAAATAGAAGCTAGGATCAACTTCGAAAAAATAGCCTAACTAGCAGCAGAGTGAAAGGGTTCTGCAACGAAGAAATTCTCAGATGACAAAGCATGATCTTAGTAAACTGTACTGTATGATACAGTTCTGTAAATGAATAAAAATCATTTGTTCAGTTTTTGTGGTACTTTGTTGCCGAATTATATTTTCAACTGGCTAAAATTGAGTGACGTATAAAGATTCAATTAGGACACAGAATGAAACACGAAAAGTGGGCACAAGCCTTGCTTCCAAACAAATATCCACAGAAGTACGGAAAAACCGGATGCATCATCCACCATCAATCTCGCAACAAGCAAAGACTGAAGTGGACTTCATATCAATAAAACTAATCATTGACACAACTAAAGCCATAGCAAATATAATGAAGTTACAGCCCAGTATGTATTATTAACCAATGCAATAAATGGAGCTTGATAACTGTAGACTACTGACGACTCAAAAGCTTACAATCATTTCCTTTGCGCAAGAACCACACGAATAACGTCAAACTAGAATATATGAACATTTGAATAAAAAAGTATGACTTTCATAATCAGCATGACCAACAAACTTTCTTAACGTATTGAAACAACTTTCATATTCTACAGCACTAAAAATGAATTGCGACACAATGCAAGCCAAGATACAGAAAACGTAATCACAGAATATTTTGCCTAAACAAATCTGTCCAGTTTCCCAACTCAAGAGGGTAAGATTCAAGTTGGCTGGTTCTCAAGTTGCAAAGTAGGAGTGGAAAGAAAAGAATCGAGAACTACTACAACTAAACGTAAAGGATAAACTATGGTGTAAGAAGTAAAATTCTACTAGACAAAATTATGACTCATTGCTGTGATAGAATCATAGAAGACGGAAAATACTCTGGAGAGCGCTATCACCTAACTCAAAACCTTGACTAAAAATATAAAACAATCAAAATACATTCATTCAGGCACACAGATAGCAATGCCACCAAAAGAGACCACACACAAAGAAGATAAATTTCAAAAACTATCATGAAGTGACTAAAAAAGAAAAAATAAAGGGTAGAGGAGCCCTGTGGAGAATCACGACAGCCTAACATACATCAAATTCTTATGACAGAGATATGTAACTAAGTGAATACAAACTTCCAGTTCCATGAAACCTGAGTTTCACCTCAATTCAAAAATGATGCTCGATAAACGAGACTTATTTTCAAATTTCATAGACATACAGCTTCAATTACAGCTCAAAAATTTCACCCAAAACATGAAAACTAAATTAAATTCAAACCATAAATCCATAATATGGAAAATTTAAAATTTCAACCATAAAAAGAAGGGTGAGTACTGAGTAGCATGAAGAATATAACCACAACAAGACCCATAACATAGTTCCAAATTCTAAACAGCGTTATTAGGAATTAACCCAATACAAAATACTACAACTAGGACAATATTAAACGCAACAAAATCGAAACTTTCTCGTTCATATCCCATAAACCAAACTCAAACTCTAGTCTAATCGACTCAATCGCCTCCGGCCTTCTGATAAACGTAGGTGAGGCCACACTTACCGCAGTAGTGCCTGTCGAAGTGGTTGGCCATGAAGGTACCGGCACCGCACTCGGCGTTGGGGCACTCCTTCCTGAGCCTCTGGACCTTCCCAGAGTCATCGACCTTGTAGAACTGGAGGACGGCGAGCTTGACCTTCTTCTTCTTGTGCTTGATTTTCTTGGGCTTGGTGTAGGTCTTCTTCTTCCTCTTCTTGGCTCCTCCCCTGAGGCGGAGCACGAGGTGGAGGGTCGATTCCTTCTGGATGTTGTAGTCGGCTAGGGTTCGGCCGTCCTCGAGCTGCTTTCCGGCGAAGATGAGACGCTGCTGGTCCGGGGGAATGCCCTCCTTGTCTTGTATCTTAGTTTTGACATTGTCGATGGTGTCAGAGGACTCGACCTCTAGAGTGATGGTCTTGCCCGTTAGGGTTTTCACGAAGATCTGCATCTTTCCCCCCTTGACGCAGACTGATGAGAGATTCGGCTACTGCTAGTGCTAGGGTTTGGACGCAGACGACGCGATTTAGGGTTTTGTCATTTCAGGAAGCGATTGAATTTACCTTTTAGTCCCCATACATCTCCGTAAATATCTCCATGGTTAATCTAATGTGGCGATCTTTTAATGGACCTTGGATTGCCTATCAAAGATTATAGTCATATTGTCGTCATCTTAGATATTTGTCGTTCGTACCCCCCTTTCGTCGTTTTTTCAATATATAATCATTTATTCCATTTTATTGTCGTTCTTTTCGTATTAATGTCTTTGTTTCACTTTATTGTCTTTTTCCTTTTCGTCGTTTTCAACCCCCCTTTTTTTTTTCTTGTGTCGCTTCTTAAAGGTTTTTAGGTTTGTCCCTGTTTAATTTTTCATATTATTGTTATAACTTCATCTGAAGGTCGTTTATATTTTCCTGTCGTTGGTTGCTTTTGTTGTCCTTCATTTTTAAGTTAGTGGGTAATTTGTATGTTTTTCTGCAACATCGTACTTAATTTTTCAGATGTCGTCTCATATTTTAAGTAGATTATGAAGTTGTCGTTGTTTTTGACGGAAGTTGTTGTCGTTTTTCTTTTTTTTTTCTTATTTATTTTTTCCCTATAAAGCAAAGAAAATGAAAGGAATTGTATGTTTATGACTTTGAAATTACCACGAAACACGCAGTAGAAAATACGGATTGGGCGAGTCTACGCTCTATGTACAACTAGCTATAAATTTTCTTGACCAACGGCTGTGAACAAACATGTTGAAAATTGATAGACTTGTTCCGGTTTGAAAAATGGATACCGTACGATAGCAAACATGAATTGTGAAAAACTCCGACGAAATCAACACTAATTAATTTGGGCATATATACTTATTATAGAATACATAGAATACTCTTGTTTCTATAAAACAAAAATGGTTTAATATTGCTTAATCAACATTCACTTGCAAAGCAGATCAACAATATGTTTATTTTAGAGATGTAGCTAGTAGAAATCCACTAATTTACACTTAATCATACGAATTTCAAACAAAAGAAACATTAATCAGGGCGACAGAAATCGATTAATTACACTTGCAACGAATTAGAAATAAAAGAAGAACGCAAAGTATCCGGTTGACCACAATCCAAAACCAAAGAGAATAATATTGTTTGTCAAATCATGTTGCTCAATTAATTCACCACGCTGCAGAACTTCCTGATTTCACCCTGAGAGCCCGTGAGGACCTCAATGGAACCCATGCGCACCATCGCCTTGGCGAACTTGGCAGCCCACAGCGATCCATAGTGTGCATTCTTCAACACCATTTTTGATGTCGACCCGCTACTCTGCAATGTCTGGTCCGAAGTCAACAACCCTCGGTGGTTTCTCAACTCCACGTAGTACTTGTTGTCAAGTTGGAGAGGTGTACGAGAATCAAGCGCCACCGTTGGATCGCTCCCGCCATTGTTACTTTGCGGAGGACACCTGGTCTTCAAAAAGGCTGCGTATTTAGGATCCATGGAGGGATCCTGAGGATGCGTGGCGTTGAAAGAGTACAAGCGGTTGGAGAAGGAAGAGCAGTGAGAGATGCCAATGGAGTGTGCTCCTGACAGGGTCACCATCTCATCCGCGGACAACCCTTTTCGGGCGAAGCTGTCGATCAGTTGCTGAGCGCTGAAGAAGGGTGGTGGTAGATTTTGGCCTGCTTCGTTGATCAAGGAGACACGCCCGTCGCGGCGTCCAGCTGGCACGGCGTAGTTGATGCGTCCGGCTTTGTAGGCGCTGTCACGAGCGGCGAAAGCCAGGATGTCTGCGCAGGAAACGGTTTTGGGGCATATGTATTCGATTTGAGCCTTGGCCTCTTCGATCACCTCGAAACCTCGCAAGCTTGGATTGTTGGCTTGATGTTCCCTCTCGGCTGCGTTTCCAGGTGTGGATTGTAGTAGGACAGAACCATCACAACCCTGTTGATGCAACATGTTTTGTAAATATTAACGTAAAGTACGTAGTTTATATATTTTCTAAATATAGGGACGACTTAAGAGTTGAGTATAACGTACCCTGACAAAGCAGTCATGGAAATGCATTCTGATAAGGCCAGCGGCTATTCCAGGATTGACTGACACGGCTTTGTTTACTGCTCTTCTCACGATTGACTCTGCTGAGGGGCAGCTCCATTTGTAAAATCCCACTTTGAGGGACGACGCTGAAGCTGAAGTACTGAAAGCTGACAGCAATACAAGCATCATGCAATACGGCAACATAGACTTTCCACAACCCATTGTATATATGATTTGAAGAATCAAAATAGATATATCTAAATATTTATAATATAAGGACACAATTAGTGAGAAGGTGATGTCTGAAATGAGCTAGGAGCCAACTAGAGAGGAGTGAGACAAGGGAGGTAGAGATGGAAAGAACGGGAGGCTGTATGTGAGTATTTATAGGTGGGAAAATGGAGAAAGCTAGAGATCGATGTTAAAGAGTGCAGATGGCTGGTTTTCGTTTTAAAATGGAAAACGTGTGTAGTTGTTATCATATAAGGCTAAGTTGAAGTTTTCAAACTTGTAGAGCTCTGGCTCCCAGCTGCTCTGCTAAATTTGTTTATTATAAAAACTCTCATCTTGTTCCTTTGCATCCTCCACTAGTACTATTCTACCTATTTATTATTTGAACCTCTCATGAATATTTCTTGATCAGCTATGTTCGTATTCAAACTTAGAACTGGCTTCAAATGTATATCGTTTTGACTTGGTACAATTATTATAGCAGCTTTTCAGTACGGCGAAGAAATAAGTGATGTATATATAATATTGATTTTTTATGCTTAACTTGTGGGTTGATATTTATGACTTATACCGTACAACAGGACTTGGCATTCTCATATATTTAGAACATAACTTAACAAATATTAAACTCTACCAGGACTAATTACACAAATTTAAGGGATTGCAGATTGGTAAGTTTACAATCGAAGAATTGGGGTTGGTGAAGTGAATCTTTTAACTTATGGTTTATGTAAATATATATATACAGTGGTATTTTTTTTAACATTATTTTATCTAATTAAAATTCATTTTACACAACTTAAATGATAATCGTTGTCATAGTCGATCTCTCGTATCAGACTTTTGTATACAATATATTTTAAAATTTTATATCGCAAATGTTTTTATAAAATTATGATTTGGGAGGACGGCTACATATGCTTTAGAATAATGAGTACACATGATTGATCAAGTCGTCGGGCACGTGTTGACTTGATTGATTGATGATGATGATTACTATTATATTATATTATATTACTATTTATTAATTGCAAATATTTTCATGGTCTTTGTTGGAGACAGTATACTTCACATATCGTGTGGATACGTAATTAGCTGATTAGATAGGAATATTTACAAGACGAAACACGACAAATTGAGGAGAGAGAGAGAGAGAGAGAGCAGAGTTTAAAAAATAATATTAGAGGAAAATGAATGGTTTCGTTGGTGTTTCATTCTGAATTGATGGCCGGAGAGGCATTGGCAAATGGCAACGCCAGTCAAATGTCAAACAACGAATTAAATTTAAATGTTAATTTGGATTTTAATACGTATTAGTACGGACACTTGTCATCTCATGGATTTCCATGCCACTGTAATTAGACGTCTAAATATGACGATTGATTTTCCTTTTCTTTTTTCTTTAAAAAAAACCATGAAACTTGAAAATGGCATGTGTCCGTACAACCAACTGGTGTTAATAGGACTTACGAGCGGCAAAGTAAACCGCAAATCAGAGGTCTCAGGAAGTGATAGATTGATTTTCCTTAAGTGTTTTAGAAAGAGACAGAGATTATCAGGCTTGGGTTTTTTGGGTATAAAATAAATAGAGTACTTATAAAAAGTGTCCTTTTTTCTAAATTAATTTTAAAAATAACTGTTTTTCTTTACATTGATTAATGTACGGTTGTTTTATAATTTCATTTTGATAAACAGTCTTGTCTTTTTTTTTTTTTTTGGTTGATCTATTTCAAAATAAATAAATCAATTTTATACAAAATAAATCAATATATTTTAATATATTAAATATGAAAAGAGTCATTTTAAAATAAGTTTCAAAATTCGGCCATTGTTTAAACGTATTTAAAAAATGATCATGTTTTAAATAGTGATCAAAAACTGTGAAAATGGCATCTAGTACGACTTTTTCAAAAATAATAACAAAAATAGGATCTTTCTCCTATCACTTATTTTTATACATTATCTTCGATAAGAATACCACATTTTTCCATTTTTTTTCATGCTTCCTATATATATATTTCTCTCTCTCTTTAAAGGTAGGATATTTATTGCAGAATAGATCGCTTACGCTGAGTCCGTTGAAAATTTGCACATCTATTATAACACGCACTCATTAGACATCGATGCCGAGGCCAATCTCCGGATAGGAGAAGGAATCGTCAACATCAAACTCGACGCTCTCTGTGGTGCTATCAATTTGATTTTTAAGGGGATTTTATGCTTGGATGTTGATAAATTAGTTTTTTTTTTTCTTTGCAGATTTGAGTTTTTGGAATATTAAAATCGTAAATAGTTTTTGGACTATCCTAATTTTTAATGTTTTTTACTTTATTCTCAAGATTATAGATTAAACTTTTAGCTACTAATTCATAATTTATATATTACAAGTCATGATGTTTTGCTTGTTAGAAGAGGGACATCGTGGAATTTTTCAGTTTCATTAATTATAACAAATATGATACTATGTGCATTGTTATTAGTTTAACGATTTTTCTAAATTTGATTTTTATAGTCCGTGAAGTTATTCATGTTTAATATAACAAAAAACAATAGTTTTATCAAATTGGTGTAATATAAGAAAACAAAATTAGTTTCCAAAAAATATTTGTAATTTTATCTAATTTACTTATGTACAAGACATTCTACTAAAAGGAAACCAAATTAGTTTCCAAAAAACCTTTATAGTTTATTGTGATTTACTTGTGTACAGGGCATTCTACTAAAAATAAACCAAATTAGTTTCCAAAAAACCTTTGTAGTTTTCTATAATTAACTTACGTACTAATATTCTGCTAAAATGAAATTAAATTGGTTTCTAAAAAACCTTTGTGATTTCCTATAATTTACTTATATACCGAGCATTATGCTAAAAGAAAACCAAACTAATTTCTAATGATTTACTTACGTACTAGACATTATTCTAAGAGGAAACCAAACTGGTTTCTAAGAAATCTTTGTGGTTTCTTATGATTTATTTACGTACTAAATATTCTGATAAAAATAAATCAAATTAGTTTCCAAAAAATCTTTGTGGTTTCCTATAATTTACCTAGATATTGAGCATTTTGCTAAAAGAAACTAAATTAGTTTCTTGGTTTCCAAGAAATTAGTTTCCTGCGATTTATTTAGTTACAGAACATTTTATAAAAAGGAAACCACGATGGTTTTAAGAAAATATTTGTGGTTTCATATGAGTTACTTACATATAGGACATTCGATTAAAAAAAATCAATCTGGTTTACAAGAAACTTTTGTATTTTTCTGTGATTCACTTACATACAAGGCTTTTAGCTAAAGGAAATCAAACCAGTTTCTAAGAAATCTTTGTGGTTTTCTGTAATTTACTTACTTATAGAATATTCCGCTAATAGAAAACTAAATTAAACTAAATTGGTTTCTAAGAAACTTTTGTAGTTTTTTGGAAAAAAAAAAAAAAAGATGACTTGTTTACTAAAATGCCATTGTATTTTATAGCTTTCAAAGTAATTAGAAAATACCATAAAAAGATCGTAGAAATTTTTATTATTTTTAAAAGATCGTAAATTTGGTAATATTTTTTGAAAAATAGTTATAAGTGTCCAAAACTCTTAAAAATCCGGCTATTTGACTTAAAAGCCCAGTTAAAAATGATCATGTTGTTGGTAGAGATCCTATTTGTTTTTTCTTTTATAATTTTTTTTATGGAAAATTTTTTCTTTTAGGAATTGGTAGCCGCATATTAGCAATGCAATTATTATTGTTTTTGGGCTTCAAACAAAATAGCCTTACAACGGAAATCTTGATTTAATAAACATTATATCTCACTTAATTTATTTAATTAATTATGAGATTTAATATCATTTACCAAGTTGTCTAAATCAATTAATACTTTGAATCATAATTAATATGCATCATATTATGATAATATTTGATGGCATTTCTTATTTTATATGGCATGTTATCATGGATTTGCAATGATAATAATATGATTAATTGCAACAATAATTAAAGCATTAAATACATATTTTATAGCCATAATTATCTCTAAAATTTAAATTACAAAATTTGGAAACAAAATGATGATCTTGATCTCATATCTTTCAATTTTGTAATCCCGTAATCTTCAATATTTTTTCTGTAGAATCTGTTAGTGACAAATACAGATATTTAATAAATAAAAAATTAGAAAAATACAATATTTTCTTTTCTTTTTATATATTCTCTTAATTAAAATTCAAAATCTAGATTAATTTCAAATTTTAAAAGAGAATCTTTTCATAACATATCAATTTAAATGATCTAGAAATTAAACATTAAAATATTTACCCTAAATAAAAAATATTTAACAAAATCTTTTATTAATTATTTAAAAGATAATTATAAGGAAATAGTCAGGTTACTTACAAATTCAGAATTGTCAATTTCTTTTTCAAATTAAAAAACTATTAGGTAATGCACAAAAAGGAGACAATAATTTGAAACGATTAACCATCTATTATTTTCAAAAAATATAAAAATAAATATATACTTTAATTAAATATATGGGAAAGACACCGGGGTTGCCACTGGTGGCCTGACCATGCCACCCGACCAATATATATATATATTTTTTAACAAAAAACAATAAAACATAAAAATAAGATAAAAAAATAAAAATAAAAAATTTGATTCTTTTTCCTCCATTGTTAGCCTTCAAGCTTTTCTTCCATTGTTATTTTTCCCAAAAAAATTACAAAAACTTAATTAGATTTATAGTATTTTACAATGGAAAAACGTAACACTTAAAAAAAAAAAACTATGAAATAGAAAAAACATGATGATAATAGATCATCCTCCTTGTTACAGATCAAACAAAAAAACATTACACCATAAATTCTATAACCATGGCTAAGGTTCATAAAAACCAACAAATCTATAAACTATCCATAATATAAAAATTAATATCCATTCATCATCGTATAGATACAAATTAATTAGTCCATTTATAGAAATATACCTATCTAAAAAATTAAAAACATGCATATATCATAAAGATGATCGATAACAAGCCATATAGAAGGAATTAAAGTAAATAGATCATAACAAAAATTGTGTCTCTTGTACCAATTATTGGTTAAATTTTATAAAAAAAAATGAGACAAAATTAAAGATGAGCAAAAAGCGTAAAAAACAAAATTTTTCCAAATTTAGTTTTTCCTAAAAATAATTATGAATTTTGTTATGGTCTAAATATATATATATATATATAAGAGATTACACCTATACCAAAGAGTCTTTGTTCTTAAGCATTAAATTTAAAACTACAAAGATATATGGTACCTTGATCTTAATTAATATTCAAATGAGAATCTATGAACTCCAATAACTTTCAATGATGCTCAAAGAATTTCTCTCTATCTCTCACTCTCACTTTTTTCTTACAACTTCCAAACAAATATTTCTATCAAAATTAAACGGGATACACAAAGGATATGGAAGAATCTCATATAAGACTCTTCCTCAAAAGGAAATCGGCTAGCCATATGGCACAAAGGCAAGCCAAATTCCAGTGCCCTACAGGGCACAATAATGGGCTCTAAAAGTCCATTATTAATTCAGCCTAATTCTTTTTTATGTGTCTAATTATTCAGAAAATTTTGAGCTTAATTAGGCTAATTTTATGTAACTTGAGATGTTAATATAAATTGAGAGCCAAATTATAACAATCCCCACTTCAAGTCTCTATTGGCCCGTTGCAGCCCACATATTCGTGGCTCTTATACATAGATCATCGTTGTTATTACTCATGATGTGATGTACCTTGTGGGCCTCGTAATCTTTAATGATTTTATTTCGCGTCCCTATATTATTTGGACCTAATACTTCTATTTTTAACATGACGTCTAAGCTTTAACTAGTACAAAGTATTGTTAAGTGATAAGAAATATGCCAAAAAAAAAAAAAACAAATACATGATCATTTTACTTACATTTTTCAAGAAAATGTGATAATTTATCTATTTATAATTTTATTTTATTTTTTTTGTAGCATAAATCAATCGTCTTTTATTTACGTAAATTTTGATAAATGGATAAGTCATTTATGATAGAAATTTATTCTACTTTATTTTTCACCAAAACCCTTTGTTTTTAAAAATGTGGAAAGTCTCATTTGTTTGATTTTTTTTTTTTGTAATTTAAAGTTTAACTACCTCTCAAGTCTACTTCTCCAATGCCATATTAATTGAGAAGTTTGCTGAAAATTTGTAAAGTTACTTTTTTTTTTTGAACAATAGTTTCAGTTTCACATTAAATTCAATAATTATGTACATTAGTTTTAGACCAATTTTAGTCGTTTTAAACAAGCTAATAACTCAAATAAGTGATATAGCGGTTTCTAAACAGTTTTTTTATCTATCAAAGCACATAGTAAAAATGAAACTTAAAAAAAATAATAAAAAATTAGACAAGAAAACTTTTATTAATAATTCAAATCACCCGCTACAATAATAGCTTTGAAATTCCCAAAAGTATAATCTAATTTGAAGAATAACAATTTAGCAAATGTTGAAATTATAGCAATACGAACCACTATCAATCAGACTCAGTAAATAAAAATATGAAACACCTTCAAGATAGTTCATCATCGAAACAATATTACTAAAAATCATTTTCAACAAACTACTATTTTAAATTGAAAATTAACAAGTTTAACCCATACTCTATGTAATTTTGTAATTTTCTCAAATTTAACTAATGTATGACAGATATATTTAAGTTTATTGCAACAAATTAAGAATCAAGGTTCTATTGGAAGTTATTAATGTTAAGCTATTATATTAAAAACTCCATCTATAATTCATTAAAAAAAATGATTGGCATTTCGTTGAAAAACACAACAATATGAAATATAATGATTTGTAAGAATGTATATGGGATAGGGTCGATTTTCCAGTTACCATCCCCCATTTATTTTGGCCTCATTCCTGCACCAATAACAATTTATTTTAATGAGAGGAGATTTTGGGGAATTCCCATTAGGGTACCGGATTAAGGAGTTATTTATGGAGCACTTTTTATTTATTTATTTATTTTTAAAAAATGAAGTCTTAACTAATAATTATTATTTTTTATAAATTTAAAGAAAAATAAAAACTCAACCTCAAATACTAGCCCTCAGTGTACACCTTTACTTCTATTCAATATAAACAACTTAAATGAGGTAGCTATTTTACATCGGAAAAATCCTCTCTATCAGGCTGGATCACTGTACCAAAGAGTTGGATCGATATCATCGATAAAACATTTCTCCTTTGTGTATGTAATGGTCCGGAGGCGTAATTTCGATATCATTGTCCCCGAATAGAATATGAAGTGGTCGCAGCCAAACAAGCCTAGTCGGAGAAGAAGCGGGTTCCAAGTTCTCAACGACGCTCCTTAGTTGGCAGTGGCAAGCAGGGTGAAGTGAGAAAGAAAGAATGGAGAAGCCACGCTGCAGCTTTTGGCTTCCAAAAAAGAATCGATTTTGCGCCAACACTCGCATCCACGATTCCTTGTGAGCTATTTTTCCCTCTCTTAATTGGGTCTCTTTCACTCTCTGATTTCTCATATTATATATATATATATATATATCATCTTTATCAATCTGTCATAGGTTCTGCGGCAACCACAATCTGAGGTCTGATCACCAGTGGATTCCCTGCCCTATAGACCCTTCCCAGTAAGTCTTCTTCTTCTTCTTGATTTTTTTTTCCTTCTTCTTTTTAATTCAAGATAGTAACCTCTTGCCAAGCTTACTCTCTTCTCTGTGTCTGATTTTTCGTCAATATCTTACCTTTTTTTTTTTTGTTTTTCTCAATACTTTGTGTGTGATTCAATAGCTCTGTACTGAAAGAAAATCTTGAAGGTCATTTAAAAAGATGCCCATTTGTCAAACAAGTTCAGTCCTTGACTGTCCAACCTTTTTACCAGAAGGGCATCAACTCTGGCATAGAAGAAGGCCCAGAAGAAGACGAAACAAAAAGACCCGCGAAAGTTGGAAACTTGGCATTGGCTGATAATAACAATCCAGATTCGAGGTTTTTGGATCACGTTACTTCGGAGATGAAGAGGAATGCTGTTCATAGCATGAGCTTAGCTGAATTTTGCAAACTAATTGAGAAGATAGAGTCTGTTCATGAATCAATGTGTAGGGATATTCGTGACTCGTACAAGATCCCGGAAGCTTGTGGAATATGGATTAAAAGAGAAATTGACGTGTATGTATAGGCTGGAAAGTTGTGTGTTTTTGTTAGACTAATAAGGGGTCGTTTTGTTATGTGAGAAATGAGTAGTTCTTTGCAGGAAATTGCCGTTTCAAGAAAAACATGTCACGCAACAGGCATCAATTCTTGGGAACTTGGAAGAATTTGGGCTAGTGAAGAGTCCTATTGGAAGTGAGAAGTGTGATCGTGATGGGTCTCTTGGAGATGACAACGTTGTACCTGCAGTGGTGGAGTTTGGAGCAGGGAGAGGGTACTTGACACAAATGCTGGCTGATTGCTACGGCATTGAGAAGGTCTTTTTGGTGGAGAGGAAGTCATACAAGCTTAAGGTTAGTTGGATTGAACACGAAAATGCATCCTTCAGCCTACGCTGAGATACTTATATTTTCTCTAATAAAAGTTACATGATGTTTTCTAGTTTGGACCTTACTTTATTTATTGTCTACTTCATGCCAATGCTACTTCTAGGCTGATCGATCCTTGCGACAGAAAGACAGATTGATATTAGAGCGTTTGAGAATTGACAGTAAGGTTTTCCCAAATGCTACTTTTGTAAGGAAGTCTTGTTATTCCATTTTCTTCGCACCTTCATCTTAGTTTCATTGTTCGAAATATTGTGTATATAATGAGTATACATGATGTTTCCTAGCAGAAAAAAAATAAAACACAAAAATATTTGATCTGATGCTTGTTGTCAATATACATTACGTGCTTCTTATACACGACTAAAGCCTGCCTTCATGTGAAGTTACTTTTCCCTCCAATTAATGCATTGTTCTGAGGAAAGGCATGGAATGTTTTACTTTGCTAGATCTTCTCCCAGTTTAAGGAAACTTTGCAGACATTAGTGATGCAAATATATACAAGAGTATAACTATTATGGTTCGGGTTTTGGAATTCTTCAGCCAACCATATATTTGCCTGCCTTTACTGACACCATGCTTATGTCTTGTCACACTTCATGGGATCCTATTTCTTTTGCAGTTGAAGATTTAAACTTGAGTGCTGTTGAGTCTTTACAGGGTGTTCCTTACCTTGCTATTGGTAAACATCTTTGTGGACCAGCAACAGGTGATCCTGCATTTCATTTAGAGATTACTTATGACGTCCATGATAATTGTCAAAGTTGCTGCAAATAACAACTAACTGTAAATTTACACCATTGTTCCAGATTTGACTCTGAGATGTTGCCTTATGGAGCACTGTAACCAAGTAAACGTTGCAGGGTGTGGTGTTGAGCTAGACCTGAGGGGTCTAGCTATAGCGACATGTTGCCATCATCTTTGCCAGTGGAAAAACTACATAAGTAATGAAACTCATCTTGTTTACAAAATTTATTGGCTAGTGGTGAGATATCCTTTTTGGCTGGAACTGACTGGTTGTGAGACATCTTGCCGTGCTACAGATAAGACTTACTTTGCAAGTTTGGGGATCACAAAGGAAGAATTCCATGCAATAACATGGTTTACCAGTTGGGCAGTAGATGCTGATCATGGTTCAGATCTCTCTGATGTAACAAATTGCAGCGTGCATCCACAATCCATGTATGTATGCTTACTTTTATTTCATCTTTGGAATACTTTGAACAGTTAGCGTTTGGATGGCATTTCCTAGTTTCCTTAATAAGCTTTGTAGCTCTTGTTTGTTTACAAATTGGCACAATATATTGTGACAGAGGAACCGACTTCAGTGGGAATAATGGAGTTGAGGACATCATAAGGAATATGAAAGCCGTTGAAAGGGCAGCGCTGGGGTTTATGTGCAAGCAAATTATTGATAAGGGTAGGATGGTGTGGTTGAGGGAACATGGATTAGAAACTCAGTTTGTCAAATACGTTCCACCAACCATCTCTCCTGAAAATCATCTACTCATTGCCAGGTACATCAATCATATGTGAGATTTTGTCATTATTATCTTTGACGGACTAGTTAATTTGTTTGGTTGGGATTCTTTTTGAGATTGTAATGTTAAGATCTTTTCTCTTTTTTCTTTTTATTTTTTACTTTTTTTTTTTTAATTTTTTTTTGAGCTTTTCTAATACGAGGGTGTTTGGAATCGACGAGCTAGACGGAACTTCGTGTATGAGAAGTGAGAACATTTGGTTAATTGTCCACATCTTAAGCTAAGTTTCAAGTTGCCAATATACTGCAAAAGTTAGTCCGTTTCCTGAAACTGTAAGCCAAAGTTGTGGTGGTTACGTCATTCAATAATCAGCAGTATTTTTAAAATCGATTCAAAAGGATGGGGTAGTTCATCCTTTGCAGCTTTGGTTTATCTTGTCAAGTTAAACACTAAACTGACTAAACAGCTTAGCATTAATATCACTCCTTTGTTCTTAGAAAAAAAGAAAAAGACAAGTAACATTATGCTGAACAATCCTCGGTCTTCACGATCATATCGATTTTCTTAATACATTTTTATTTCTTTAGTCAACTAGAAAGATAAATATTATTTCCTTAAGGAAAACCTCGTAAAGTCTGACGTTTGGAAAATCACGAAAAAGAAAAAAAAAAAAAAACATGAAAAGGGAACTTTTCTTGTCAAAGAATCAGGTTGAATTCTTGTCTATTTATTCTTATTATTAATATTATTGTTACTGAGAATTTGATCATGAATTGACTTCATGCGCGCATACTATAAGGAAAGTTTTTTTTTTGGTTGGCTGTGATATTATAAGGAAGTTAGGAACAACAGCCTATCAAAGAAATAAGCATCGTGGAAAAATACCTTACAATAATAATAAGAAGTTGAGGATTTTCAACAACAACAACAATAACAATAATAATAATAAAAGGAAATGAACACGTGAAGTCGCAAAATAAGTCCAGGAATTAAATTGTTTACAAAAGCTTGAAAAAAAAAATGTAAAAATGATAGAGATGGTCTGATGCTGTGGGAAAAAAAAAAAAAAAAAAAAAAGAAGAAGATTCTAAAGAGATAAGCCAGCGCCTGCAATGCAACGTCATCTCAAATGCTCCATATCTCAACACCTCCACAAACTCATCAGTCACCACTACCAAGTTAGCCTTATTATAATTCCAAAATTACAGTGCCTTCTCCCCGACTTTCGCCGCCTTCCCAGACCTGCTTTTCTTCTGCCACGACTATTTTCTCATTACTCAACTCCCTTACTATCACTCCCACTCTCAATGGGAGCCAAACCCAAAGGCACCATCCTCTTCACCACCGTGGGCAGGACCGATTACGGCTTCGACATATTCTCCCTTCAGCTCCAACGTCCTCAACTCGGCCCCGAACGCCGCCTCACTGATGCCCACTCCATCAACTTCAATGGTCAATTCATCCTCGATCATGATTCTCGCGGTACCAGCCCTACCCTCGTCTTCATCTCTGAGAGAACTGGATCCCCTCGGATCTACCTCACCCGTCCGGGTCTTTCCCACCCGAAACTGCTGCCTTTCGTACCCGAAAGCCTCTTTCACGACCGCCCCATCCTCAACAACGACACACTCTACTTCCTATCGGCTCACGAGAAGCCCCATCAAATCTTCAGGAGCTGGTCCGCTTTGTACTCCACCTCTCTTAATGCAAGTGAAATTACCAGATTAACCCCTCACGGATCCGTCGATTACAGTCCTGCTCTCTCTGCCTCCGGCAAATTCGTCGCCGTAGCATCCTACGGGTCTCGTCCTTGGGGCGGCGAGTTTCACGAGCTCAACACCGACATCGTCGTCTTCGACATCTCCGATCCGGTCAAGCGCGTAGTCGTCTGCGAGCGAGGGGGTTGGCCTTCCTGGTCTGCTGACACCGCCGTATACTTTCATCACCAAGCCCGTGATGGCTGGTGGAGCATTTTCCGGCTCGACTTTCCCGGGATTCTCGAGGCTGATCATCAGTTTCCAATCGCTCCGATTAGAGTCACGCCCCCTGGGGTCCACTGCTTTACTCCGGCAGCTGCGCACGATGGCAAAACAATCGCCGTCGCGACACGGCGGCGCGGCAGCAAATTCCGTCACATTGAGCTTTTCGACGTTGAGTCGAAGACTTTTCATCCAGTTACCGAGAAACTCAACCCGAATACCCACCACTACAACCCGTTTGTCTCGCCCGATTCCCAATTTCTCGGGTACCACCGTTTTCGAGGCCAGTCGACAGACGGCGTTAACAAGATTCCGCACCTCGAACCCGTCACGTCCGCGGTGGAGGAGCTCAGAATGTTGAGGGTTAACGGTTCGTTCCCGTCCGTCTCACCTAACGGTGAACTCATCGCGATTAACCCCGACTTCGAGGATAACGCTGGGTTGAAGATCGTGAAATCCGACGGTTCAAAGCGGTGGTCTTTACTCAACGGACGTGTAGCCTTCTACAACTCGTGGAGTCCAGCTGAGGAACACGTCATCTACACTTCACTCGGACCAATCTTCGAGTCGGTGAAGGCGACGGTCCAGATTGCGCGAATCACATTTGATCCTAAAGATCTTGACGGTGATGGGGAGGACGAGATCCCCTGCGATGTAAAAGTCCTCACTAGAGAAGAGACCGGGAATAACGCCTTCCCTTCGTGCTCCCCTGACGGCAAATCCCTCGTCTTTCGTTCGGGCCGTTCCCGTCACAAGAACCTCTATATTCTTGACGCCGTTAACGGTGAGTTTGACGGCGGTATACGACAGTTGACGGACGGTCCGTGGATTGACACGATGCCTAGCTGGTCGCCTAAGGGCGATCTTATTGCTTTTTCCTCCAATAGACACAAGCCGGATGACGCCAGCGTATTCAGCATCTACGTCATCAGACCGGATGGATCCGGGTTGAAGAGGATCTACGTGGCGGGGCCTGAGGGGTCTGATGAGGTGGATAGGGAGAGGATCAACCACGTGTGCTTTAGTGCGGACGGGGAATGGCTGCTGTTCACGGCTAACTTGGGAGGCGTGACGGCGGAGCCGGTGTCGTGGCCGAATCAGTTCCAGCCATACGGGGATCTGTTCGTGGCGAGGTTGGATGGTAGTGAGTTGAGGAGGCTGACGTGGAACGGTTTCGAGAATGGGACGCCAACGTGGATCTCGGGGGTTGATTTCGACATAGGGCGCTTAAGTTTGGGAGATAATGAAGTTGGAGATGAGCTCAGGGGTCAGTTTGAGGACCCTCTTTGGATTACTACTGATATATAAGTCTGTAGCCTCTGGGCCTCTTTTATTGTGTGTGGCTACGATGTGTTTGTGCACTGTGGTGTGTGTTTTTCATTTCAGGAATAACTTACGTATAATGACATGATTAAACGCTAGAACAAATATACATTTTTGGCTAAGAAGAAGAATAATAATAGTTTAGCGTTGTTAATATTTTTTTTTTGAATTAATTAGCATTATTAATCTTAGTTTGGTGTAGAGAGCTCTGTACGTGTTTTAGCCACTCATTAATTATTGCTTGCATTAAAAACGAGATAGACATATAATAGTAAGAGACATTGGAGGCTAATTAAGTTGGTGTGAGATTTTGGGATACCTACTCTTGTAAAAACAATGTCTGTTTTGTTTATTTATTTATTATATTGAATTTTGTTTAAATTAGAAGCCCTAACGTGAAAACACAAATATTTCTATCAGGAAATCATCACAAATGTGTAATTGCCTATAGCATGTAACATGGTTATTGACTCTTTCATTCTCTTTTTTTTTTTTTTATTTCATCTCGTTTCATTCACATCAAAATCACAATGTTTTGTAATTTTCATTTAAATAACCATAAAACCTCATTTCTTCTCTTACAGGGTCATTGACTCCTCTATTTTTGTTTCTTACTTCATATCCTTTCATGCACAACGGAACCACAATGCTTTTCCTCTAATAATTTTCATTTAAATAACAATAGAATCTCATTTTTCTCTTACAAGGTCACCGACTCCTCCACTCTCTTTTCTTACTTTATTTTAATTTATTCATGGTAGAACCATCATGCTCTCTCTTTTTAGTAATTTTCATTTAAACAACCATTTACCTCCTTTTTTTTCTCTTACGTGGT
Source organism: Parasponia andersonii (assembly GCA_002914805.1). Taxonomy (NCBI): domain Eukaryota; kingdom Viridiplantae; phylum Streptophyta; class Magnoliopsida; order Rosales; family Cannabaceae; genus Trema; species Trema andersonii. Next base: position 88,910 of record JXTB01000375.1, read on the forward strand.
CATTGACTCCTCCACTCTTTTTTCTTACTTCATCTCATTTCATTTACAGTAGAATCGCAGTGCGCTCTATCTCTCTAGTAATTTTATTTAAGTAACCATAGAACTTTCTTTTTCCTCTTTAAGTCGTTTATCTATATATTCAGGTTCTCATTTCTCACTTGCTACCCCACGAGTTAGTAGAAGCTAAAGTTATTTCCATTATTCCATATGTATGATTCACTCTTATTTTTGCTGAAATGATTAAATGCTCACTCTAATACTAACTGTAACACCGTAGCAAATTTGAGTTGAGAAAATATTAATTTTCAACTTTGTCTTATAAGATTAAAGCAAAAAATTAAGTAATTTTTTAAAAATTTCTTACTATTCATTCAAACTAAAGAATTACTTCTTGTTAACAATTTTAATAACTCTCGAAATAAAATTTAAGTATTTACACTTCGTTTTGGTCCGAAAATTAAATACAATCTAATTTGTAAATGTGCAGATTTTGAACACAGAGACAACGTTGTGGTATATTAAAACGACAAAAGAATTAGTAATAATACTAACTTACGAAGCACAGAAGAGATGTCGTTTTCTACAAACGACACAACCTTTAACCGATTGCATCGAAACGACAACAAACTTTCAATCGCAAACTCTCGTGTCTTCTGCGGGGAAAAAGAAGAAACAAAAAATATATATATATATACATATATATATATATATATATATATCAATCCTAACAGCTCTAGGATCTTCTTTAAAAACAGCCATTTTCTTCGCTACACCTAGACGTGGCACGACGTAATTAGAAATAATCCAAAGCTCATGATCTGATCGATTGACCCAAATTCTGTAGTTTGTAACTGTAGGAGAGGAGACTATTACTATAGCTATATATATAAATAGTCGCGGCTGGGACCTTGGTCAGGTTGAATAGTCATATATATATACACACTAAATCTCTACAAATTAAACGACTCGTCTGCCTGCCTTCCCAAATTTTTTGCATTAATTAATTAATTAATTAATATTCTCGTCCGAAAACCCTAGATTTCCCCCTCCCTCCCCTTTTCCGTCGTCTTCAGCGCTTGCAATTGCAATTAGGTTTTCGGTCCGAGCTTAGAAAAGGAAGCCATGGACGACAGCTGTGCCGTCTGCGCTGACACTCTGGAATGGGTTGCCTACGGCCCCTGTGGACATCGCGACGTCTGCTCCACCTGCGTGGCTCGCCTCCGCTTCATCTGCGAGGATCGCCGCTGCTGCATCTGCAAGACTGAGTCAAACCTCGTTTTCGTCACCAAGGTTAGGGTTTAAATGTTTTTAAAAAAAGTCTTGCTTTATAATTGTATTGCCATGCCATGCCATGCCATGCCATGCCATTGAAGATCGATTTCCAATTCTTTTGAGCCTTAGGCGGGACTTGATGTGATAATCTGTTCAATAATGAATTCGAGTTCACAGTTATCAACTTTGTCAATGCACTCTTAACATCTCTAAGAGGAAACATGACTGAATATTTATTATAATTGCGCCTTTTTTGTGCTGTTCGTTTCAGGCCTTGGGAGACTATACTAGAATGATTAATGACTTTTCACTCTTGCCATCCGGAGTTAAGGAGGGTCGTGTTGGATCATACTGGTATCACGAGGACACACAAGCATTTTTTGATGATGTCGATCACTACAGGATGATCAGAGCAATGTGCAAGCTTTCATGCAGCATATGTGATAAAACGGAGGAGCAATCCAATGATGCTTCAAAGCGTCGCCGCACAAGGTTCCGGAATATTGATCAGCTGAAGGGTCATTTATTCCATAAGCACAGGTCGTTCATGTGCAGTTTATGTTTGGAAGGAAGGAAGGTATATTTTTGTTACACCGCATTTCCTCTCTTTATAAATGTCCAAAGTTATGTTTATCCCCACCTTCACTATAAATCGTTTGTCCTTAATATGTGCATTGACGGATTTCGTTTCTATTTGTACCAAACAGGTATTTATTTGTGAACAAAAGCTATATACTAGAGCACAACTGAATCAACATATAAGCACAGGTGACTCTGAAGTGGATGGAACTGAGAGTGAAAGAGGTGGCTTTTCAGGTCATCCTATGTGTGAGTTCTGCCGAACCCCGTTCTATGGAGATAATGAGCTTTACTCGCATATGTCTACTGAGCACTACACTTGCCATATATGCCAGAGGTAAACCAAACCTTTATTTTTATTTTTGCAGAACTGTGTTATAACTTCAACTTAAGTTTTATTGACAATATTTTATGATGTTTAATGCAGGCAGCATCCCGGACAATACGAATATTACAAGAATTATGATGACTTGGAGGCAAGTAGTTATTAGTACTGCAGTGTTATTCCTTGGCAGGTAGTTTTCCACTTTGAATATTTTTGTTGAACTTGTAGTTTCTCCTTGTAACAGATACATTTCCGTCAATCCCATTTCCTATGTGAAGATGAGGCCTGCCTTGCAAAAAAATTTGTTGTCTTTCAATCTGAAGCTGAAATGAAGGTGACATTTTTAAGATCACGAGAGTGATGTCAAATCTTTTGAGTTTTCTGCAAATTAGTGTGTTCTGTTCCTTACTTTTTTTATGTGTTTTTTTTTTCAGAGACATAATACTGTTGAACATGGAGGTCGAATGTCTCGTTCTAAGCGTAATGCTGCTCTCCAGGTGTGTACGCTGTTTCCAATGTATTTCATTTTTATCTGACACTTATTCTTGTGTATTCAAATGACTTGCAGCTGTTGGGTTCTTCCATGTTTTTCTTCATAGGTCGTTTGTGGATTATCTAGTATAAACTCATATAGGTTTTGGTTTCTCATTTCCTTCGTTGAAACTGTAACAGATACCAACAAGCTTTAGGTATCGACGAAGTAATGAACAGGATCATCACAGAGGAAGAGGAAGGACGTTTCGTCGTGAGGTTTCAGATAATCAACTTTCTTTGGCCATTGAGGCAAGTCTAGAGACAGCTATAGCAGAAAGTAGCACATTCAATGATCCTTCATTGTCATCCGTTGGGCAATTTGCTCCTGATATTGGAGATGCAAGTGATATAGATTCAATTGTTCAGCCATTTGAATTATTAGATACTGCTGAGTCCGAAACATCATCTAGATACCTTCAAGCGTTGGGGCATAACTCAAGAAATAAGCCATTGGAAGAATCTTCCTTTCCTCCCCTCTCCACAGGACCTGGCAGCAGTCAATTTACACCTAACTCAAGAAATAAGCCGTTGGAAGAATCTCCCTTTCCTCCCCTCTCTACAGGATCTGGCAGCAGTCAATTTATACCTAAACAGGACTCGGATGGTTTGCCAAATAAAACTATGGCAGTGCATCTTCGGCGTCAAAGCAACCACAAAGCAACTGTTCTTAATTCAGGCCATGCTCGGCCGGCATCTAGCCGTGGACCTTCAGTACCGCCAAATAATTCGGCCGAAGTTTGGCCACCGGCTAGCCGCGGACCTTTAATACCGCCAAATAATTCAGCTGAAGCTTGGCCTGCGATGAATAATATGTCTGGACCCTCACTTGGTTCCAGCCAGAACAAGACATCCACTGGTAATGCTCCTGCTCCATCCACTTATGCAGCTTCTACTCAGACTCGACCCACTACATTTCATGGACTACATACATCTGGTTCCACGAGGGAAAAGGGAAACACTGGTAGGATCATTCACTCTGCATCGGCACCTAATCTGGTTGAGAATGGATTTACTGAGCCTTCCATTCTAGATTTTCCTCCAGTTTCTGTTGCGGCACAACCACGTAAGCTGCCTTCTAGTACCCAGGCTCCACAGAATTCAGAGGAAGTTCACAATGCAAATAAGTCTTTAGTTGAAAAGATTCGTGCTGCTCTTGAGTATGATGAAGACAAGTATACTGCATTCAAAGACATCTCTGGACAATATCGTCAGGGTTTAATCGACTCAGCAAGATATCTGAGTTTTGTGAGGGAATTCTGCCTGTTGCATCTTGTCCTTGATTTAGCTAGACTATGTCCTGATCCACAGAAACAGAGAGAGCTTATTGAGACATACAATGCTAGTGTTCGAAGCAATATTGATGAGGGGAATGATTGGGCCTATGGGGGAAGTGGCCACATGAAAGACGGTAACGGTTCTAGGAAAGGTAAAGGAAAGAATTTAAACAGTGAGGATATTACAAAAGATTCACTAGCAGATAACTTTATAAGCTCTGTACAGAAACTTCAATCAAGTTACAACAAGCCTTTGGAAGAAGATGCAGAGGTATTGTCAAAGGATGGGTATCGTAGTGCCAAAGGCAAATCAAAGTTGAAGATTGATGACCAGCAGGTGGAATTATTGAACAACCATAGTCGAGGATTGATGAAGCCGGGGGGTTTGAAGAATTTGCCATCGACTGGTAGTGGAAAATCAGGGGATGGGGGAGGTGGGAGTAAGCAACGAAAGAAAACCTCTAAATTCCACCGAGTTCGGTTAGGTGATGGTTCGGCTGCTGCACTTTTGGATTCCCATTATTCTGATTCACATTCGGATTCAGATCCAACCCAAGAGGCACTGACTGGTGATGGTAACTCTTCTGGAGGGTTGCCTGTCCGGGGTGTTTGGCGAAATGGAGGAGGTCAAAAACTCTTTTCTTAGCACTTTTTATAGGAGAAATATTCAATATGATGAGTTTTTGTTGTAGATCTCTTTGGTAGTAAGAGTTAATGGTCAATATTCACCTGGTGCAAGGAGTCAGTAGTATCTGGGTTGAGTTCGTCTAGTTTGACTGCTTGCTCGATGGCTTGGTGTGGCATAGTAATTTTGAATTTTGATAGTAAAATCTCGCCTGAAGAGGCTATTGATGCTCTATTTCTTGGCAGGTTTTCATCATTACAAGTGTTTATATGAATACTTTTTTTCAAATGAGAAAACATTACAGTGCAAGGGTTTTGAGTTTACTCTCTCTTTGCGTAATACTTTCGTTTATACCAAGTTAATCTTGCCTTACGCCCATTACAGCAACAATTATTATTACTATTTTTTACTGCCGGAACTTGGCCACATAAACTCATTGCGGGTCTAATTAATCACCATCGAGTCTAGATTTAGGATGTTGGCATCGCTTTGCATCTCTATTCTCCCTAAATGAATAACAAGGCAGGCGCTTTATAATTGACTATTTCCATTTTTCTTCTCTTGCTTGTAACTATATATGCCTAAAAACTGGATCATGGGAATTAGATATAGAAACGTTTCATGAACGAGTGTAATTAGAAATTTCATCGAGTACATTACACATGGATCTGGATCTAGGCATATGAAGCCCAGGCTATCTAGCTGAAGGAGCCTCATGTACTCTACATGCCAACAAAATAAACTATGCATTCGTTCAAGTATTCACAATCACCAAAAACTTATTATATACAGAAAGGAGACGCTGGGTCATCATATTCTGCGTTAGGGTATAGGCATATATACAAGTTCATAGCTAAAAAATCAGACTATCACTAGTACCACCAAAAGTCTTCTCAGAGCTGTAACACATGTACAAAAATCCATCCTCGTCCTTGAAAGATTCATAGAGAGAGTCCATTAAACTAGCTGCATGTAGAAAGCGTGACATGAACAACAATTATGCAAGTTACATTTTAACACAAGTCATAAGATATGAATCCCAGGAGTTATATGGGGAATTTTACCTGTCTGAGGTAAGGTGTTGCTGACAAATGCAAAGAGAGCTTTTCCAGGGCTGAGACGAAGCCTGCTGCTTAATATGTGTATAAATTGCCCAACAGACATGTCTCGGGGAACAAGATATCTGTTTTCAAATAAGTAAAGTAGATGTGTTTTTTGCTTCAACAGGGTTGATTAATAGCTTGTGTTGTAAAGCTAAATAAATAAATAGATTCTAAAATTCTACATACTTGGGGGGACAGTATATGAAATTTATTCTGTAATTCTCAACAAGAAAATAGTACGTGTTTTTTGCGTCAGAAAATAGATGCCAAAGATAAGAGTATAAACCGTGAACATATATAGCTACCAACTAGTACTCGTGCATTTGAGCAAATTTTCAAAGTGAAAGTTGTATTTTTCAAGCTCAAAGATCTAAACTATGCAACTTTAAAGAATACGTAAAGCTGAGGAGCTTCAATTAAGTTCAACATACCTTTTCTTGTCCATCTCAGGAAGGTCGCTTCCTGAATACCTTTCCACAATGACCTGCCAAGCCAAGCCAAACCAAAAGAGAATGTCATGGTTATCAAAGACCATAATAAGCAAGGACTCATCATGGGTCCGTTCCAAACATAAATGCACAGTACCCTTTTCTGAAACAAATAAAGGAAGGGAGATTTGTGGACTTACGGGAACTCGATCAGGGTATTTGGCCAGTATATCCCGTGATTCCTCAACCCTTTGCTCTGCATGTACAGTAGGAGCGGATTAAGATTTAAGAGAGTGAATCCCACATCCTTAATCATTGTATAACTTATAACGATGTTATTATGAGACAAAAACAGGATTTAAAACATACCCAATGTCATTTCCTCCTTGAAAGACATTTTCTCCCTTGAATCCTTGCGTTTGTCTTGATGCAATGCCTAGAATGCGCGATGGCGATGAAGACGAGGATGAACGAACGAAACTACCTACCTAATCACAATATAAATGGCTTAAACATAAATATGCTATTAAATAATATTTTTTGCCGAAGATAATTTCAGGCGGGGATAGCTCAGTTGGGAGAGCGTCAGACTGAAGATCTGAAGGTCGCGTGTTCGATCCACGCTCACCGCATTTAATTTAATTTTTAATTTTCAAACTACTTAAAAACGACAACAATTTGAGAAACGACAATATTCCAAAAGGACGACAACGACCTCAACCAACCGTCTTCACTAATGATACGACGACGATTACGGAAAAAAGACTAACTATAAACGACAACAGCATATATGAACAAATAAGGAAAATAACAACTCAGAAACGACAATAATATGGGACCGAGCAGTTGAAAACTGAGAATTTTAATTTTCATAAGCAATTTCTTTTTTTCCCTTTATTATATTTTAAATTTTTTTTTTTATATTTATTTGTTTTATTATATTTTAAGGTGTTGGGTCGGTGCATTTGGGAACGCGGCCCGTTTGTGATCTGAAGGCCCAAATTTTGGTAAATGTGTTGTGTTATTACAATTAGGATAGGACCCAGGCGGGCTGAAGCCCGTTTACATATGGGCCCAATTTTAGTTCGTGAGCGCTGGTGGTGGTGGTGGTGGATTTGGATTCTGGAGAGTGAAAGGCGGTAGTAGGGGTTTGAAGGGTTTTAGGTAGTTGCAGAGAGAGCAGAGGCAAAGAATAGCTGCATGGCGGTGGAGCAAGGATCATCATCATCATCATCATCATCATCATCATCATCATCATGGCGATGGCGTCTGGAAAGTGGGCAATACATGGGTGAAATCTCAGCACTCTCTCTTCTCAACTTCCCGCATCGCCTCTGCTCTGTCCCTTACCTCCTCGCTGGTACCGCTTTCATATTCATATCTCATACACATAGGTAGATGGATACCTCTACCTCTGTCCATTGTTTTTTCTTTGATTTGGGTCTTTCTTTAACCAAACAAACAGGCTCCGGTTCCCAGATTCTGGTCTATGATTTGGAAGTGGGAAAGATGATCAACTCCTTCTACGTATTCCAAGGCATTCGCGTCCATGGCATTTCTGCTTCTTCTTTAGACCTTCATTCCCACCACATTGCCGTCTTCGGTGAAAGGAGAGTCAAGCTTTTTAGCTTAGGCCTAGGCCTGGACTTGACGCTACTCCACTGCTTGCCACAGTTTCCTAGTTGGGTTTTGGATGTTTGCTTTTTGAAGGTTAAATAAGAAATAACAATAAACATATCCCCCGTCCTTTTTTTGTTTTCACATCGCCGGTCGAATAACCAAACCATTCACTGCTATCCCTTTTTTCCCTTTTTTTCTTTTTCTTTTGTTATCGATGGAATGCAGGGCCATGAGAGCTCCAACTCCAACTCCTCCTGTCTTGCAGTAGGATGCAGTGACAACTCTGTTCTTTTATGGGACATCTCTAACTCTAGCGTCATTCTTCAAGTGCACTACCCAGGTTAGTAAATCTTATATTTATCTGAACCAATTACTATTGTGCAGCTCCAGCTTCATATTTATTTGGATTTCGAGTAGTTGCTTTCTCTCATGAATTTGCATCCTTCTTCACTTCACTTACTTCTTATAACTTCAACGGTTTATCGTTATTTTTTGTGTCATTGTCTGTGTGTGTGTGTGTGTGTTTGACGGGTTGGTAAAGGGTTTCGCTCTTCAAGACCAATTTTTTTTTTGTTTTTTTTTTTTCCCCTCTCTCACATTGTTAATATTGGACTCTAGAACGGAGCCTTCTATATTCAATGCGCTTATGGGGTGACAGTCTTGAGGCTCTCCGAATAGCATCTGGTACTATATATAATGAGGTGGTTAATCTCTTCCCAGAGTGAAAGTTCCTGCAAATTTATACTTGCTTTCAACGCTATTTTAAATTTCACCACTCGATTGAGTGCATTATGTTCGTTATAACCCCATATACGTTCTTTAAGGTTTTGATTGTGGTTAAGTAAACTTACATTCTTGTTGATCACAATGCCACAAACACAAATGTAAGTTATTGTGGCGGAGAGTGGAGACCTACTGTTAGCTTTAATTTTGGTAATCATCATTGATAGTGAATAAAAGATACCACCGTATGTTGATCACCTTTCCTCTTGCTAGTTTTATAATGATTAATGTCGAAATGGCATATGATGTTGGTTGTCTAATTTCCCTGTGCTATTTTTAAAATTGGTTCCTGAACAGATAATTGTTTGGAAAGTGGATCATCAGGATGATTCGATTTCTGGCTCTCTTCAGCAACATTATCAGAATTATAAAGCTATTCATAAGTGTAAACTAGTTGGCCATGAAGGTTCAATATTTCGTTTGACGTGGTCCTCCAATGGATCCAAGCTGGTCTCTGTTTCTGACGATCGTAGGTGAATTGGTTGCCTTAAATTATTTATGATATTCATAGTTTCACATTTAAAACCGATTATATATATTTTTTTCTCTTTTCCTTTTTGTTTCAAATAAAATCTTAATGGTTTTGCTGCACCTACAGTGCTCGTGTCTGGAAAATTTGTGATGGAATAGAAGACTGTAATAAATCATCAGAATCTGTTGGCCTCGTCCTTTTTGGTCACAGTGCTCGAGTTTGGGACTGCTGTATTTTTGACTCTGTGAGCTTAGTCTTTACAAAGTTCTTGAGCTCTTATGCCTTTTTCTGCTCTTTTCTATGTACATTTCCTTGTCTTAGGATCAATGTAGAAGAAAAAAGAATATATTTAACAATGCAATTAATTCTAGGACAAAAGACTAATATTTTTCCCCTTATTACTCTCAGTTGATTGTCACTGCTGGTGAAGATTGCACGTGTCGCGTCTGGGGACTGGATGGTAAACAACTCCAGATGATCAAGGAACACGTGTGAGTATTTATACAGTTCCTCCTTGTGTTGATGATTTAGGATGACGTGACAAAATCAGTCAATTAAACCGTTGTCTTTGTAAATGATAATTCAGACTCTGGATACAGTAACAAAATGATCTTTGAAAGAAGATTATTATTATTGGTATGAGTTTGATAATTGGAAGAAGATTACTTTTGTTAATAGTGTTAGTGTCGTAGGAGCTTTTGAAAGTGTTGTATAAAGCCGTGGTTTTTGACTCTTTTCTTAATTTTGTGTTCTACAGAGGAAGGGGCATTTGGCGATGTTTGTATGATCCAAAATTTTCTATTCTCATTACTGCTGGGTTTGACTCTTCAATCAAAGTGCATCAGCTGCATACTACCCTTTATGGTAGTTTGGAGGGAAATTTTGAGGCAAAGGAGATTGAAAGAACAAATACATACACTATTCGTATACCTAGTTCTTCAGATCATATTGGGCTTACGGATAGGTAGTAATTCCTAATGTAAAAGCAACTTTTGGGTGTCTCTGGTTGTTCTTAACTTTAATATATATATATATATATCATAGCCAGAAATGTTTATTTCCAGAAAAAAATGATTAATTCCTTTCCTGGAAAGAATATTTTGTTTTGTATTTGAATATATGGTCTAGTTTTTTATCTTGTGGATTATTGTGCCACAATATGCTTAGACAAGTTACATGTTTAATGTCTTCCTTTAAGGAGTTGAGTCAACTCTAAACCTTGATCTGTCATGTAACTTGTAAATGTTCCCTTCTACTCCTCCTTAAAGTTTGTTATTATAATTTGGCGATTCTTATATTAATTGTTCACTTGGGCTTCTTCTGTCTTGTTGCAGCAAAAGTGAATATGTTCGTTGCTTGCGCTTTACAAATGAGGATTCCCTTTACGTTGCCACAAACCATGGTTACCTGTACCATGCTAAATTATCTGATAATGGTGACATATACTGGACTGAGATTGTCCAGGTCAGTGAAAAGGTGCCAATTGTTTGTATGGATTTACTGTCAAAACGATCTAAGCCTTGCATTGGGGATGAGGATTGGATTGCTGTTGGAGATGGTAAAGGAAACATGACAATTGCGAGAGTTAGTGATGTTTGCTCTCCTAACGTAGACATAACCTTTACGTGGTCAGCTGGACAAGAAAGACAGCTCTTAGGAACCCACTGGTGTAAGCCACTAGGATACAAGTATGACCATTTATTCTTCTCTAATGATAACCCTTGTTCCAAAAATATAGAGTATTTGTGGAGACTATTAATCGTTGCTATGTTTATTATGTAGTTACGTCTTCACGGCTGATCCTAGAGGAACATTGAAGCTATGGAGACTGTGTGATCCCTCACTATCTTTTCCTTATAATTCTGCGGGTAGTTGCAATGTCACTCATATAGCCGAATTCACAGCTTGTTTTGGAATACGAATCATGTGTTTGGATGCCTCAATTGAGGATGAGGTATTTGATTTTCATTGTTAACTTTTCCTCTGAATGTTGATCATTTTTGGGTGTGAACCCGTTGGTTGTCGGATGTTTCTAGAATCCTATTGTAATCAGATTTTTAGGAATTAAGTTTATTTTGTTACCTAAAATAAAGGGATCTCAATTTCATTCGATTGATTCCCTATCTTCTTTGTTTTATTTTCCCGATTTAGCTGCTGATTTCCAGCAGAGTAGTTTTCTACTTTTGGTTATTTGAGTCTGTAATATTGGTTGAAAATAATAAGACGAATTAGAGGGTTTTTTTTCTTCCAACTTACGCTTCAAATTATTTTGGTTGTATTATCCGTTTTGTTTGTTGGCTCTAATTTCATATAAATAAGATTTTTACACGTAACTGGAGTAGTAGAGATGTGCACAGATCTAGTTTCTTTCTTTCTTTTTTGTTTTTGAAAGGGAAAGTTCGACTGACACCTCATGGTTATGCGGATGATACTATGTGAGAGGAAAATCCTTTCTGTATACTTGTAGGAACAGATAAATAGACTACTATGATATAACACAATAACTGCCGCTGAGATTCAACTACAAATTGTTTTGTCACTGTAAGAGTGGAGTGCTGTTGTTCAATATAAGCTCATATGTTGTGCTGTTAAGTGCAAAGCTGATTGTATTTCATTTATATATAGTTTTCTTCTACCTGTTTATTGGTATTTGTAGGTGCTGGTATGTGGAGATAAACGTGGTAATCTTGTTCTATTTCCTTTATTAAAAAGTATGTTGGTGGGCACATCTGCTGCAGCTATGAAAATATCTGCATTAACCTACTTCAAAGGTGCTCATGGAATATCGAGTGTCACCACTGTTGCTGTTGCTAGACTAAATTCAAATCAGATTGAAATACAATCGGTATGATTAATTTGTATAAATTTTGTGTGGGTTAATTAAAGGATAACTAAATCCGTGCAGTGACTTTATATGAACCTTTTTTGTCTATAATAAAATAATATTTGAAGATAGCAATATTGGCATAGACTTTGTGTAGCTAAACGTTTTGCTTGTGTGGGTATATTGTTTCTACGTCAGACCGGAGGAGATGGGTGCATATGCTCTTTGGAATATGACAAAGATAGACAGAATTTGGAATTTATTGGGATGAAACAAGTGAAGGAATTAAGTTTGATCCAATCTGTTTATACTGATAATTACTCTGTTAAAGAGTCGTCCATTGCCCACTTTGCAGCTGGTTTTGCATCTGTTGATTTTATGATATGGAACTTGAAAACGGAAACAAAGGTATACTTTTTCTCTTATCGTGTTACTGCTTAATATAAACAAAATGAATTACTTTTATTGGTGCCTGAGGGTGGTCCATATTGGAGCAGGTTTTGCAAATTCCATGTGGTGGATGGCGGCGTCCTCATTCTTATTATATTGGTGATCTCCCAGAAATAAGGAACTGCTTTGCATATGTAAAGGTTTGTTTGTGTCTGCCTGTCTGGACTTGACAGTTTCAAAAGCTAGAATAATTATCTTTGGAAGTTGGACTTGGACCTGAAGTAGGTGAAGAACAATTCATAACAGCAATTTTATTGACATTTTTTAACCATTGAAATCAACTATGATATCTTTGTGCACACCTAAAGACTTTCAAGAGTCAAGACATGTTTTCTGTTCTAGATTTGAGCAAAACCAACTTTTCTTGTGGTTCTTATTGGGTGTTTAAAATTGATAATTACGTTGATACTATGCTATGCTATTAAACTATTTGCAGTACCATTTCATATATCCTTTCTCATATTTTTTCATATTTTCCATCTTTTTTAATTTTAAAGATCCGACTTCTTATTTATTATGACCATCGTTCTGCTTCCTTCTTGATGAGACATAGCGTTGAAAGAGTCGTGAACAATTGTTTTTCTCCTTTTAATGTGCAGTTACTTGTCAATTTCGTAAAGTAGTTTTCTACTAAATTTATCTGCACTATGTCATTTTGTTTCAGGATGAAGTCATTCATATTCATAGACTCTGGGAACCAGATGGTTTCAGGAAAATATATCCCCAGAACCTGCATATGCAATTCCATGGGAGGGAAATTCACTCCTTATGCTTTATCACGGAAGAATTGCATTCTGGAGCAAGTGGGAAGCACAATATCTTCTCTGGAACTAGCTGGATTGGTACTGGGTGTGAAGATGGAACAGTGAGGTTGACTAGGTATGGCTTTAATCAGTTCCTAAAACCTGCTTTAAATGAAGAAGCCGTTCTGCTTTTAAAGTATTTAATTTGAAATAATGAGCTGATCGTATATGTTTTACAGAGCAATCAATATTGGCCTAAAATTTGTAATTCCTAGTGCCACCAGTCTTTCCTTCTTTTGAAACCACTTTCTAATTTCTTGGCTATGAAACTGATAAAGTGTTGCTATGGTTTGATGCGATCAGCTGATTGTTACAACTTTTATGGTTGACTTAGGTATGCTCCAGGTGTTGAAAATTGGTCTGAATCAAAATTGCTGGGGGAGCATGTTGGTGGATCAGCTGTGAGGTCCATATGTTATGTATCAAAGATTCATGTAATTCCATCTGATGTGTCTAACAGTACCGATGGAAGAAATGAAGGGAACGTGTCTGGAGAGAACGAACAGAACCCATTTTTATTGATTTCAGTTGGTGCAAAGCGGGTCCTAACTTCTTGGCTATTAAGAAATAGGAAGCCTTACAAGATGGAAGATACACCTGCTGGTGAGCAGCATAATGCAGCAGGAAATGGCAATTCTTCTGAAATGACATCTTCCATGTCATTCCAGTGGCTGTCCACTGATGTGCCACCCAAGTATTCCAGTTCTGATAAATGTACCAGAAACACTGGGAAGATGATCGAACTAGCTGAGAATACGTCTAGTATGAAAGCTGATGAAGATGCAGAAGATGGGAAGATGGAGTTGAAATCCTGCACTAGAGACAAATGTGAAGATGATTGGAGATACCTTGCTGTCACTGCTTTTCTGGTGAAATGTGCTGGTTCCAGGTTGTTGGAGATCCCTAGTATATTTGTCTTGCTTATTGTACTTTCACCTTGAATCTAATGTGATTCTTCTTATTCTTTCATTCCTTTCAGGTTAACTGTCTGCTTTGTTGTTGTCGCTTGTTCAGATGCCACACTGACAATACGGGCTCTAGTCTTGCCCCATAGATTATGGTATTAATAAGGGAACCTATGTCTTGTTTGTGTAATGATTTTATTTAGCATTCGCCATGATTTTTCGTTTATTTCTCTAACTGGCATTCTCTTTGACGTCTCTCATCACATTGTAGGTTTGATGTGGCATTGCTGGTTCCTCTATCATCACCAGTTTTAGCATTGCAGCATGTCATCATCCCAACATGTCTTTCTTCTAAAGGTTAGTCCATTCTTGTAATATTCAGGGAAAAACCAGTGCCATTGAAATTTCAACTCTGCTTCTGTTAAGTGTGTGCTACTTGTACCTGGGAGCCAAAAGGGTACAAGTACTTATGAAATAAAGAGGCCTCTTAATTTGTGTATATAATTTTTTGAGACTTCCATTCTGAGTCTTTTTTTTTTCCTGTAGCAATAATATGAATTAAAGAGGCCTATTCCATGTGAAAGCACATTCTAAATTTCTGTATATATTTTTAATTCTTCCGTTCTTAGTCTTTTTTTTTCCCTCTAGCATTTCTATTGCTACTGTCAAATAACATTCATGGGAAACTTACAACATATAATTCTTCTTCTGGTTTGTGTGTCAAAATCTGAATGGTTAATTGGCCCTTGGCTTGAATCTTTCTCTTTTTAGTTTTCACAGATCGAAGTTATGAGTATTTGTGATATACATAGTAGATTTTGTAAATTTGACTCCATTTGTTTATTTTCATTATGTTTCTCTGGAGTATTTGATTCTTATATATACATCTCATTCACAGAGAAAATCAAGGATAGAAGTGTGTATATTGTCATTAGTGGAGCCACAGATGGAAGTATTGCCTTCTGGGACTTAACTGAAAGTGTTGAAGCTTTTATGCGGCGGGTATCAGTTCTTCATGTGGAGAAGTTCATTGACTGTCAGAAACGGCCACGTACCGGAAGGGGAAGTCAGGGTGGAAGATGGTGGAGATCCCTGGGTAGTAGCATGTCAAAAAATAGAGCGGGCATTGAGTCAATCCCTGTAAAATCTGGACCAGCTGCTAAACACAATCTCCTAAATTGTATTGCACATGGAATGTCATCAATGGAAAATAATTCTGACAGTAGCATGACGACTTCTCAATCTATTTATGTTGCCTCCGATAAGTTGGAATTAAATACAGATGATTCTTCATCTGAGATATGCAAAATATGTCCTTTACATGTTTTGGAGAACAGTCACCAATCTGGTGTCAATTGTCTTCATGTTTCAGATGTGAACGGTTGCCAAAGTTCTGAGACTGGTTTTATTTACAGTGTACTTAGTGGGGGTGATGACCAAGCCCTACACTGTCTTAGATTCGATTTGGAATTGTCATTAGCGGGACAGGAAGCTGAGACAATAACACCAGAAATCAAAAATTCAATTACTGGACTTGGGAACGTTAAGAATTTTGTTCAATCCTGCCGAAACCAACAGAAAAATTATAGGATCAGATTCTTAAGTCGTGATAAAGTCCTCTCAGCTCATACCTCTGCTGTAAAAGGTTAGTTCTGAGTATTTGAACGTCAACATTTCAATCTTCATGTAGATTTACATCTCATACTAATGTGTTATCTCACAACACCAAAAAGAAAGCAAAACCTCTTTGCCAAGTGTTACAGGTGCCTGTTTGTCTTTTAATCTTTGCCTTTAATCATTGCTCTTTTTTCCCATCTTATTTGCTAGCGATGTCTTTGTAACTTAAGAACCAAATAGTCCGATGATGCCTGAAATTGTTGGATCACTTGAGTTGATGTTTTCTATATGTGCTTAATATCAGTGATTCTTGCAGACCTTCCCTCTATTTAGCTTTATTAAGATTATACTTTTCTCTACACAAAAAGTAATTAAATAAGTAATGAAAAATAAAATAAAATCACCCATCAGGTAAATTTAGTTCCGTATAGTAGATCTATCAATGGTGACAGATTGAACTTTCAAGTTGCATTTTTCTTATCAAATTTAATTTCATGAAGGTATTTGGACAGACGGCTCTTGGGTGTTTTCCACTGGTCTTGATCAGCGCATTCGGTGTTGGCGTCTTGAGGAGCAAGGTAAGATAACGGAGTACGCCTATGTGATCATTAGCGTGCCGGAGCCCGAAGCATTGGATGCCAGAGTCTGCAGCAGGTATATAACATGCTTCATATAGAATCTTCCTTGATGTTTGTCCGGATTGAAGAAAATTATATCATTTAAATAACCGAGTTCTTTATCATAAAGTTCATCATTTTTCACTCTATATTTCTTTCTTTTTTCAATGCAGGGGTTACTATCAGATTGCAGTAGCGGGGAGAGGAATGCAAATGGCTGAGTTCTCTGCATTTTGTAACATGGATCCATGAACAAGAGAGACTTATGCCCTTTGGCTTCTTTTGCGCAATCGGTCATTCCTGACATGGCCTTGGGTACCTTTCATTGCCCAGTTACTGGAAAATCTTCCTTCAACGTTGACTTAAATTTATTGGTTCCTTATATTTGCTTATTCTTTTTTAAGTGCAAGAGATTCGTGCACTATCTTGACTTTTTGACCTGAAAGACTTTTCAGTGCCTGAAAGTAAGTTAGATTGGGCAAATAAATTTGTAAATTTCAGGTTGGCTTTTTAAATCTGAGTTGTGAACTGTAATTCACTGCAACATGTAACATTGTTTCCATAGTAGCATGATTTTCTCCACCATGTCTATGTGTACAAGAGGACTTTTAAGAGGATAGACAGATTTTTTCCTCTTTCTTCTGTTTTGTGTGGGTAGATGTGACTAGGTGGTTTTTACTTCCCAGGTACAAAGTTGGTGGCAGAGGCCCATGCGTTGTTGTTAACGGGGTCAGCAAGATGATCAAGAGGACCCTTTCCAGTTACTATGGCCTGTACAAAGAAGCCAAACATTGAGAACATGGCAAGCCGCCCATTCTTGATTTCTTTCACTTTGAGCTCTGCAAATGCCTCTGGATCATCTGCAAGCCTCAAAGGATCAAAGCTGCCTCCTGGGTACAGAGGATCGGTGACCTCTCCGAGGGGTCCTCCTGCAATGCGGTGACCCTCAACAGCACCCATAAGGATAAGCTGGGTCGCCCATATTGCCAAAATGCTGTGTGTGTGAACAAGGCTTGGGTTTCCGAGAGATAATCGAGACTGCTGTCACTGAATATCTGAGAGCCAGCTTTGAACCAAACTGCTTCTCCAAACTTGACTCCATTTCTGGAGAGAAGCTCTGGGAAGACAACAGCCCAAAGCCCCAAGCATTGCCCATCTGGAATCCCCCAGTTAGGTAAGATGGTGACTCTTTGGAGAATGGTCCAAGGTACTTGACACGGTCTGGACCATACCTGGGGCTTCCCGATGAAGCTGCAGGCTTTCCTGCTGTCTTCCTCATTGAAATTCTACCACCACTACGGACTGTTGGGAACTCTTGCCCAGTTTTTGAAGTAATGGTGGTGCCTGTGAATGAAGATGAGAGAGCCATTGATGCCATCTTTAGGCTCTAATTCCTTTTTGGAAGAGGGAGTGTGGGCAGAAGTAGTAGAGTGTGTCTCCTGGCTGTGTGGGGTTTAATGAGAAGTAGGAGAGTGTGTCTGATGACTGAATGAGATGAGACCTCAATTTTATGTAGGATCTGGTGAGGTCCACTATCCTATCTATGTGGATCTTCATCCTTCTTCTGATTGGTTGGTGGAATAATGGCAAAGGATCCAGCTTAGCTCGCCTTCCAATCAATGAGGACTATCCTGGATTATGTTCACTTCAAATCATAATGAGCTTACCCTCTATCCAACTTGTGTTGTTTAAAAATAGTTTTAAGAGCTGAAAGGCCTTCTCCTCTTTCTAAATCATTGGCGTAACGATTTGCCATTTGAGTGAAAAGCTTGTGACTAAAAACTCGCGGTTTTTTAAATGTAAATCGAATGCCAATAAGTATAAGAACTCAACAATGGCTTAAGGATGAAACTTAGGTGCCAACTTTATCATAGCGAATAATTTATCGTATTTGTTTTGGAGGTATAATATATTTACTTTATAAATGTGTATGTTATCAATTGAAGAATTACACTAGACTCCCCTTAAAAAACAATAAATAACATAGGAAAGAATAACAATAGACATGTCAGTGATTCCACCATTTTTCATAGTATAATAAGCATAAATGCCCAGATTAAAAATATATATATATATACCAAAAAATATATAAATAAATAAAAATCGGACCATAAACGTCGCCTTTGCATACGGCGTACAGGTTGGTCGCCAGGGCCACGTTGATTGTTAAAGAGTGTTTTCTTTAATATTTGTTGACGTGTCATAGAAAGTTGTGATCATTTTAGGGCGTTGGAGACCGAATAAATCGTAGCAAATTGGTTCCCAATTAAGTGACAACCATAGAGTTATAACTTTTTTTTACGCATTTGTTTTTGTATTGTTCATCTTCTTTCACTCCCAACACAAGGTCGCAAAACAGAATGGTTTTACTTTATCCTGGCTTTTTCTATTTAGGATAAGAAGAAATAAAAAAGCCCATATAGCTTTAGAAGATATAAAATATGGAGGAAAAAAAAAAAAAAAAAGGAGGAAGAAGAGAGAGTAAATAAATACTAGTTTGGTTAAAGTGATGCCGTTCTTGTCTTATCGTTCAATATTGTTTTTGAGTTTCACTTGTGAGATCTCTCTATTCTCACCAATGGGGCAATAAATTAAATGCATCAATCACCTAATCTCGAATTAAATTAAATGAACACGACAATAGAGGCTCATCACTAATAAGTCCAACTGGGTACTGAACAAAATTAGATGCGGACATCCACGCCAAGCTGGTGATGAACATCATCGTCCACATCATGCCTTCTTTTTTAAAAAAATAAAAAATACTGTTGGTGAACGAAAGTCATGTGTTCATGACTATTTTTTTTTTTTCCAATCAATAAAATTAAAAAAAAAAAAAATATATCATATATATAAATATAACAAGCAAAATAGGAAGAGGCTTTTTTGGGTTATGAATTTCGATATGAATTCAATGTGGACTAGTCAAACACATGACAAAATTTGTCAAAAAAGTAAGTAATATACAAATAATAATTATGAAGCGGGATGTTCAGCTTAAGCTTCGTCAGTCTCACCCAACGTTTTGTGCACAGGTCATCTCACCAACCGCGTAGGACCGGTACGTGGCAGTCAATTGTAGTGTCGACTGTGCACGCACCCAAGCTTTTGGGAAAATGCTTTGTCCTTTTGTTTATAAGTTGTAAGTAAGTAAGTAAGGTAACAGGACAGCATATATAATACTGTATTACTAGTGTATTTGGTTTGCTTTGTTGTAAGAATTTGTAAAAAGTTGTTTTCGTCTTAATTAATCCTGATTCTGGGCAGTATAGGCTTAAACGCACCACCTAGCTCTGCCCCTAACAAATCCCCAACTGCCCCACTTTCTCAGCTGCTACGCCACGTCATCCCAGCACCACCCCATACCTTTGGCTTCACGGCTTTCACGGCTCCACTTCTTCGGCTACTTGTTGGTTGGTCGAGAGTCGAGATCGAGTGAGTGCCAATTGAGTACTACTAATACTACTACTGCTTCACTTGATACTGTTTCAAATGTTTTCGTACATAGAGTCTTCTCTGTACCCACTAATATGGTTTACCCACTAATATGGTTGAGTTTAGCGTTCAAACTTAACAACGAATATGAGATCAATTTGTTTGGTTGGTTGCCAAACACTGTCCTTTCACTCTCAAGTCTAAACCTCCAAAAAAAATATCATTACAATTGTCAAATTCCGCGTCTAATATTTTATTTTGCCATTGTGATATATATATATATATATATACTATTCAAACCTGTGATTATAAGGCAGTAATTGAGGATTACCAAACCCACCTAAAAGGCTATGCAGTATGCAAATCCTTATATACGTTCTAACTTCTTTCTAATTTTTGTGGGCATGGGGAATATATATGTATATGTACGGCTTTTTGTTCCCTCTTATTATATAGGAATCCTCAGGTGTGATCAATGCATGCAATCCAATCCTTAACTTGTACTGAGAATTCAATTATTTTCTTCTAGGAAGAAAAAAATACTAGTGTAATGGAAATGGAAGAATTGTTAGATTATATCCCCAAATGCTTTGCTTTCCTTCTTTTGTAAACTAGTTCCAATCCAATATTATGAATAAAAAGGAGAAATCATTAATTAGGACCCTACTTTTCAGAGGAGGCACTGGGAATTGTAGTGTCCACATACTTTTTGCTGTCCTAAAAAATGAACGGGCATGTGTTTGTTTGCTTGCTTTACACATTCGAATCCAATATGAAAAGTTTGTAAACTATAATAATATCGTACAACTCTCATCCATTTGATTTGTTACGACCAGCGGCGGAGCCAGCTTGGCTCCCTTAAGTTTAGTTGAAGGGGAGGATTTTAAGTCTTACAAGTGATATAGTACATAAAATTGGATCAATATAATTTAAAACTTTAGTATAATTTTTGTCAATTTTCAGATTAGTAAATGCATATATTTTTTTTGGTTTTAAAATACATAA
>JXTB01000375.1:109710-182581 GCA_002914805.1 Parasponia andersonii
ATTATTAATTCGAAACTCATGCTTCCTGCTTGCTCCGGTGCAAGTAATATTTATTGCGCATTTACATCCACAATCCGGATATTTATTCATTTCCATATAGTAAATAGTAAATAGTAAATGTTGTGAGATCATTCCTCCTAACCAGTCAAAGCTTTCTAAAATTACCTCTGCAATACAATTCTAATTTTATGGGATTTCATACCATATCAAGTTGTGGTTGACAAGTCAAAAATGTATAATGATCAAATTGCTGTCCTCATTCACAAACCATAATCTTCACCCCTAGTATTAAATCTTTAAGTAAATAATAATTCCTTAAAAAAATAAATAATAATCTTGTTTTGAATTAGATTGGTATTCTAATATTACTATATATTTATTTATAATTAAAAAAAAGGGAGAGAGAAAAATTGAAAATGACAGAGCAGCAGTAATTACCAATAAGTAAAAATAGTAGAGCCGAGCCGAGCCGATGGGTGAAAAGCAAGCCATCGAAGCCGAGAACCGGTTAGGGTTGGTGAATGACTGGGTAGTAGCGGTAATACCTAGTATCCATATGATATCTGAGGGGCAGAATTAGAAAACGACATTTTGAAATTTACAAGTGAATGGATGCACCAACCCCCGATAATCTCAACCCTAGTTTTGATCAGAATCGAACGGCTACGAGTTGAGTGAGCTGAGAATGAGATCCGAGTTTGTGTAAATGAAAAAGGCAATTAAACCGAGGGGTCCGGTCAGCGGTGAAGGAAGGGTGTTTGGGGTCTATAAATAAGGGGCTAAGAAACTAACAAAGGGTGCGAGTCTCGTTGAGGAGCTACTACTTACTAACCTTAAAGGAAGGAAGAAGAGAGGTCGGTCTGGTATCAATCAATCAATCAATCAATCACAGATCTGCGCCCATTTATTTTTTGCTCGCTCTTGGTACGCCATCTCTTCTCTATTTTCTCTTTTCTCATTCTCAATGGAGTTTTCTTGTCACTCTGTTTCGTTTGGCCTTTATTATATGCTTTTGTGCTTTCTCAGATTTGGTTTTCTTCCTATTTCGGTATTTTGTGGTTTCTAGTCTTTCTTAGTGCGAAATGTTTGTAGATCTGGTTTGTTTGAAGATGTGACTACTGAATTCAACATTATTGTTATTATTACCATTCAGAAACTCTCGGTGTGGACTATTATTATCTTGTTTGTCATTTTTCATCAGTTAGTAGATCGATCTGGTCAATGGGTATGCGTTTGTTTTTCATTCATCAAACAATAAATGAAATATTGAATGCAAAGGAAAAACAAATCTTGGGTCACAAGTCTTTCCATATGGATAGCAGATTATGTCTGTGATTTATGCAGGGTTTTAGATTCTTGCTTCCCTTTTGTTTTGGTATTTTCATTTCTTGACAATTCGAATCTTCTGAGAATATAGACTTTTTGTAAAGGTTGACGACACATACTGAAAGGTTCTCATTGGGATTGGGCTTTGAGGTTGTATTGTTACTGTAGAGAATTGAGGATCTATCCTCCTTCTCTGAGGATATTTTATTTTATATCTAGCTATTTTTCTCATTTTGTTCAATGCTTTGTTTTATTTTATCTTATATTCTGTATTCCATATTCTATATATCTTTGTTTATCTTTGTATCACAAGAAAGAATATAACATGTGAAGCGTATGCTCTACTTTTTTTTTTTTTTTTTTTTTTTTTTTTTTTTTTTTTTTTTTTTTTATTTTTTTTTTTTTTTTTTTTTTTTTTTTTTTTTTTTTGGTTCTGCAAAAGATCCTCCTTAAGTCTCTGCTTTTCTTGATATTTAAAGGGCTTGGTAACAAACTTTGAATTCAGATTGAAAGATGGCCGAGACCTTCCTATTTACCTCCGAGTCCGTAAATGAGGGTCACCCCGACAAGCTCTGCGACCAGATCTCTGATGCCGTGCTCGACGCCTGCCTTGCCCAGGACCCCGACAGCAAGGTTGCATGCGAGACATGCACCAAGACTAACATGGTCATGGTCTTCGGAGAGATCACTACCAAGGCCAACGTAGACTATGAGAAGATCGTCCGTGACACTTGCCGCTCCATTGGATTCGTTTCCGATGATGTTGGTCTCGATGCTGACAACTGCAAGGTCCTTGTTAACATTGAACAGCAGAGCCCTGATATCGCCCAGGGTGTCCATGGCCACTTTACCAAGCGCCCTGAGGAGATTGGTGCTGGCGACCAGGGTCACATGTTTGGTTATGCCACTGATGAAACTCCTGAGCTGATGCCACTTAGCCACGTCCTGGCTACCAAGCTTGGGGCTCGCCTCACCGAGGTCAGGAAGAATGGGACCTGCCCCTGGCTGAGACCTGATGGTAAGACCCAGGTGACTGTCGAGTACTACAATGAGGATGGAGCCATGGTTCCTGTCCGCGTGCACACCGTCCTTATCTCCACCCAGCACGATGAGACTGTTACAAACGATGAAATTGCTGCTGACCTCAAGGAACATGTCATCAAGCCCGTCATCCCTGAGAAGTACCTCGATGAGAAGACCATCTTCCACTTGAACCCTTCAGGCCGCTTTGTCATTGGTGGTCCTCACGGTGATGCAGGTCTCACTGGTCGTAAGATCATCATTGATACCTACGGTGGTTGGGGAGCCCATGGAGGTGGTGCTTTCTCTGGCAAGGACCCTACCAAGGTGGACAGAAGTGGAGCTTACATTGTCAGGCAGGCAGCCAAGAGTATTGTAGCAAGCGGATTAGCTCGCAGGTGCATTGTGCAGGTTTCCTATGCCATTGGTGTGCCCGAACCCTTGTCTGTCTTTGTTGAAACGTACAAAACTGGAAAGATTCCGGACAAGGAGATCCTCCAAATTGTGAAGGAAAACTTCGACTTCAGGCCTGGAATGATCACTATTAACCTGGACCTCAAGAGGGGTGGCAACGGCAGGTTCCTAAAGACAGCTGCCTATGGACACTTCGGAAGGGATGACCCAGACTTCACCTGGGAGGTTGTGAAGCCCCTCAAGTGGGAGGAGCCTCAGTCTTAAGTTTGTTGAGAATGTCTGCCCTGCTGTTCAATGCTTTGCATAATTTGGTCCTGGAATTTTAATAATTTGCGGGTTTTATTTGCTGCAGCTGCTCTATAATTTAGATGCAATAGCTAATATGTTCTAATATCATACTGGATATGCTCTTTTCTCTATTTTTTTTCCTCTTTTTGTCTTAATTGCTTATTTCATTTCATTGTAACCTTGTTACCAGTGTCTCTGTAATGAACAGAGTTTTCCAAGTTGATGGCACTGGTAGTAGTAGTAGTAGTATTAGCAACTGCTTGCAGCACTATACTAAAGTGGCAACAGCAAATATTATGATGTGTTTCCTTATCAAAAACGAGATATTGTTTGAATTATACGATCTTTCTCCCTCTAGATCGTAGCTCCTACAAGACTATGTTGTTGAAACTGGTTTAATACTTGTTCCACGCGTCAGTAATAGCTGACTTGAAGTGAAGACACTCTTTTTGTTTAGTGAATTTGTATTGATTTGCTATTTCTCATTCACAAAGCTACAAATTCAAAGTAATTTTGTGCAGAAAACGGTGAACATAATGGCATTGCATTAAGTAGACTAATCAGTAATTAAATATCATTGAAAATGTCGGCAATGTCAGCCCAACTATAAGTCGTAATAACTATTCCCTGGTTGTAGCCTGTAGGCCTGAGCTATTCTGGTCATGCGGTACTTCCCCCCCACCTGTTTTGCTTCTTGTCGAATGTTTCAGACACGTATCATGTGAAAAGATAATAAAAATTTTCTGATTTGCGTTTACATTTTCACTTTTCCCATAATCCATTTCCCAAAGGGGGAAATACATGCAAGACGAGAGCTTTTTATTTTTTGAATAGAATAATTGGTAGCTGAAGTCCTCGATTCTAAACAGAAAGGTATAACTAAACTAACATACCATTTCGAGCACCACAAGGATGGCTGCATTATAGATCCAAATGAGGACAAACAGTGAAGGAAAGCTTTATAAGATGCTTTTTATTAGTTGAGGAATAGAAAATTCAGCAAATTCTAGCATTTTGAAAAGGTAAAACAATAAATTCAAGTGGTTTTTCATTGAGATTCTAGTTGATTGGGAGAATTGTTTGTTGAATGAGAGATCAAGGTTTTATTTTTCTCACTTTTACTGTGAAAGCCAACACTTGTGATTTTAAATTGGCTGCTTGTGGCTGTTAAATAGGAGTAGGATGTGATCAAATGTGGCTCTTTGTTTCTTTTCTTTTGCTTCACAGCAAGCAACTGTATATATTTGGTTTTACGGGTTTTTCTTACATCTTTTTTTTTTTTTTTTTCATCGGTCATACATCTTGCTTTAATGAAAAAAAGAAGTTTGTTTCATATGTGAGCATCATGGTATTTCGTTGTACTGGTCCAGATCTGGGTTGGTTGGTTTGTAGCTTATTTGATGTAAAATTAGAGAGGAATTAACCAGGATTAAATAAGAAGAGGAGTGCACTAAAATATCTCATGCTTTAATAATACTATAAAGCCTAGTAAAGTGCACCTCTTAAGATGAGTTATATAAGAAAGAGGTACTCAACATAAAATTGCCGAGTTAATTTGCATCTTTTGAACTTTGGTATTTGTAGACCATGTTTGCCCAGATAAATAATCTGTCCTAACTTGTAATAGGATCTGCCCCGCAACCTGATCCCTTCATGGTTTTCTTACTTCATACATGGCCATATAAAAGATATGTATTTCTGCAATGTTAAAGAGGTATCACTATCACTAATCGCTAATGAGTTGGTTGTTGTAGCAAACATCAATCTTCTCTTCTGTTTTTCCAACTATCTTCACGTCTGCCAAAAAAGTAGATTGCAACAGAAATTCAACTGCGGAAGTGGTGGAAAAACACTAAACTCCACCCTTTATATCAGGTTTGTCATAGTTTCTTTTCGAGTACCCAAACTCAAATCTTACCCTCCCCTGATTTTTTTACGTTTTCACTTCTTTAGACTTTGTATGTCATGGTAACAAGCTCTTTGGTCTATCTCATTGTTCAGACGTTTTAATCAAAACTAATTTCTTGGGACAGTGAAAAATTTGCCCAAAAAAAGGTGCAGACCAACTTTATGGCCCATATCTGTTCGAGAGTGTATCAAATTTGAAGTCGTTTCCCATCGCAGATCTCAAGAGAAAAGATGACGAAAAAAAAAGAAAAAGAAAAAGACTAAATACACGATCCAAAGTTACACCAAATAAATTATTAGTATTATTAAATATGTCAATAATATTAACGTATCCAAATTACGGCTTCAGTCTACACCAAACCTCGCTTTTATAAAGTCTAGAATGCGTACAACAACAAATAACCATCAGATCTTTTATATAACGGGACGACCGTGAATGGGACCTCAGCTTGTTCCGAACTCCAACAATTCCCACCTGAATGGCTGGAATACGTATACTACTTCAGGACAACTCTTAAACAGAAGGGCTACACAGACACAGACCGCAGCAATGGCTACCATTGACAGCATTGCAGGCCTGTACACAATAGATCTACTGATTGTTCCATATGCCAGTTTCCGATCACAAAGCCCGCAAGGATGCTGAACACGTCTCAAGGACTCACGCCTTCCTATCTCAAAGGTGGTGGCCAATGCATTCTTCTTCTGGTTCGCACTGCAGTCATTGAAATCACCAGGTATGTTGACCACTACGTGCTCGCTTGCAGGAGGTCTCTTGTTAATTTTCCTCTGGATAAGGCGGATGTAGGAGTAATGGCCACGCAAACGAGCGTAATCTTCAGGTGTAGAGCCTGTGCTGTCATGAGCACTCCTCCACGCTTCAATTCCCACCTGTACCATACCAATCACGTTACCATCATTAGCACAATAATTTCAAAAAACCGCTGCTTTTTATCTATTAACCCGTCTATGATAGTCATCAAATGACACAACAATGTATAATAAATTCTTAAAAGTGTTTAACAAATCGACAAGTGAACTACTTAGTGGCGTGCCACCGTAACTGGCAACATTTGAAGTTGCAAGATACGGTAAAATACATGCAACTGGACCAACAAAATTGAGGAGATGAAATTTCAAATGTGGAATTTAAAGTAGACTCACGAGAAGTAGAAAAAGAATTTTTCAAGCAAATGTCAACAAGAATTCTATAATGAATGACAAAAGGTGCAGCCATCCTGAGCAATTGTTAACTCTAAACACATTGATTGCATCGCATGCATATAGTGATGATTGAGTCAAAGTTAAACCAAATTGAACACAATCTTTTCCCATATTGAATGCATCCCAAAGATCGATATGGAATATGGTGTGTTCTTCAAAGGTGCCTACGAATAGGTGAGGGTCATTACTGTAGACCAGTGACTATTCTAGAACCTTTTTTTCACTAATAGGCTATGCTAGAACTTATAACGAATGAACTTATCAAATTCCCCCTTCAGCATGTTTACATATCAACCAAGTCAAAATATATTTACCATTCCAGGATCATTTGTTAATGCATCCAGTACATCCTCCGAACCGTCCTTTCCAGCTGCAATGTGGAGTGGAGTTAAACCAGCTGGCCCCATCACATCAGGTCTAAAGAACAATTTGTGGTTGACTCCATCAGTGACCGCTTTGTCTTCAGATTCTAACTGATCTGATAAATTCTTAGGAACATATTTTAAGAGGACTTCCACTAAAGGCCTACTGTTTCTTCTCACAGCTCTGTGAAGAAGACCCATTTCTGATAATGTCAGACTAAGGGAACGATCCTCTCCTGTACTTATACTTCCATCAATTAGGATGTCCAATAGCTTTCTCACTACCGCACACCAGTCATGGTCCACAGAGAACTCCATAAGCCACTTGAAGCGCTTTAAAGGAAACAGATCTGCATTAGGATCCAAGTCACCCAACCTAGATCTCAACTGACTTCTATGAAGAAGCCAACCCATTTCATGAACAAAATCCACTGCTTGATTGTAAGTTTCTATTTTCCCGATTCCCCCTACAACTGCATTACTTTCAGTACACTCCAGAACACTTTCAAGCACACGGATCTCTGAACAAACATCCTCCTCCGCAACTATAAAAGGGAAGAAGCTGCTGCCAAGACCTTGATCTTCAATCTGGAAAATTCAAAGGGAAACAATTCTCAGCTTATAAAAGCAAAAAATTATTAATCAGGACTGTTGAATAAGAGTAACAAATGTAGGAACTAGGATGCTACCAAACAAAGAAAGAAAAATAAATTTTCGAAAAAATGAGGCAGGAGTAAGGGACTAGGAGACAGCACATGCAAATGTGGTGTGGTATGGGATGGTGTGGTGGGGAGGGGAGGTTATTGGGGAACTTCATATTTTCTGTGTAAAACTGCAATGAAAAGTCTTGTGCTTTCTACAATCACTGTCTTGCTTTAAAAAATAGAGGGGAAAAATTGCTGCCAACCACATCATCTTCTACCAACCTATTCTCTAGATTTCTAATTGAGACAAACACTTGGAATGAATGCCTCTTCCCAACAAATAGATATAGCCAAATTGGAAAACAATACCAAATGAAGTTCAAAAAATCCTCACGGTACTGATAAGGATAGAGCTACATATGCGATAAAATCATAACAGAACAACACCTCTACAAATCCTCGTCCATTTGTTACTGGAATGGAACAAGAAAAGTTGATGCATTGCTCATCATGCTCCAAGTTATCAACACCGTCCATCATCTCATGAATGGCTTCCTGAACTAAATATTTCCCTTCTAGAGCACAGAATAACCTGGACAAGGATGTAAATGGACATATCAGGCTTTGTGCTTAGATGATGAAACTAAATCCAAGGTTCAGGTTAAACACTTAAATATTGCATTTCGTAGAATGATGCTCCAAGAGAATTAATACCTTGTGGAAGGCCTAACCAAGTTAATACCTCTGACTAAAAACTCAGCTCTCTCAGATGCAGGTACTGCAATAGGCTTGACACTTACAATCTTGCTGTAGCTGTTACTTCTGAGGGGTAAAGACGTGTCTACTATGACCTGACCTGGAGTAACAAAATTTCAATAGTATTTTTAACTTCTACATTAGGTGGCCAGATTATTAGTATTACAGTCAGCTACCAAAAAACTAGTATACTAAATGGTCAACGAACCGTTGTAAACAAAAGCTATTTGATGCTGGACCCTAATAAAAGTCCATCCACTTCTCCAAAAACTGCCATCTGAGACATCCAGAAGCCTACTCAAACTGGAACTCATGTCATCGCACAGCTGCGGAAAAGAAACCAATAACTGTAAGGTAAGGCATATTCTTGACAAGAAAGACACCACATACACATATGCCAGGGATCATATTAGCAGTTTCATGCAGACAAAGCTTACTTCTTCCCATGCTGACTCAGACTGACGTAGATAAATTGTTAAAATGATACAACCAGGCCTGATGTAGCTTTCAATGTCGGAAGGGCTGTGAGACAACCAGTCAAGAATCTGAAAGTTCAAAAATACACAAAATAAAAATCCAGTTAGATAAAGAAACAGAACACTTGGAGCTGATTAGTTTGGCAGTAAATTACCTGTGCACGCAGGACAAGAGGACAGTCATTCGGCTCTTTCCCAAATAGTTTAAAAACAATTCGATCTGTGCGGCTCTGGTAAAGCAAGGTAAATAATAAATTAATTGTTAGGGAAAGCAACCTCATCATCGAGAAATTGACATATAACTCAGAGAAATGCTTCATCTTAGACCAACTCTTCACAAATAACAATATCAGATCTACCCCAAACTAACATATCACAAAAAGAAAAGAAGGGACATGTGGCTCATAAATAGGCATTTCGGCATATCCCTAACACAGAAACCATAGAAATCATGAGTTAAAAGTATCATTTTCAAACAGTTCCTCAGACCACTTTGAGCACTTACAGTGGAGACAATGACCTGCAAGCAAAACCTTTGTGAAACAGCAACAAATAAATTAAAAGTCTCTGGAACTGATGCAGGTGGGTATTTCTTTGTGGAGTGTCTTCCTAAGTGCATATCATATAAGACACGTATTCTGCGACATTAACTTACCTGAGCTTCTCCATTGGAGCTAGAGGGTGACTGAGCAGATGCTGAATCTGAATTTCCACTAGTTTGAGGTGGACTTGATTGGTGAGAGTCTTGCTGTACCCATGACGGGCAATCAAGAGAGCTAGTCACCAAATTCGTAGGAGGAGATGATCTCTCAGGATCCTCCGTACCGTCATCTGAATCAATGTATATGTCATTCAAATCGAAATTGTTCATCTTGTTTTGCCCTGCAGTACTGTCTCTTGCTTCTGAGTAAGATGGAGGGCTGTTCAGAACACTAGGTTTTACAGAAGATGTGGCTTGTATACTTCCACCATTAGCATTATGCAGATGAACGCCTTGCTGTGGCATTTCAGATACAGATATTGCATGATTTTGTTTAATAGGCCTTGGGGGACCTTGAGATCCATTTGAGGGAAAAGTCGAAACAGCTTCAGAGTTTCCCACTGACATCCCATCATTGAGCAACTTTTGGGGTTCTTGCAAGAGGGCAGCTACACTTTTTCCCCCATGATCACTTGTCTGGCTAGCAAGGCTCTTCAAAAGATGAGATAACAGATCCTGATCCGTAGTCTGGTCTGATTTATTGGCTGCACCAAGGCGAAATCACGCACTTAGACCAAATCCATCAAAGCAGAAAAAAGATATCAAGAATTTAGAATATCAAGGCAGCAAAAGAAAAATATTAGGATCAACTGGATCCAAGGTGCTGGAAAGAAAGTTAAACAGTTTTCTTTGAGAACAGGTTTGGTGGATTCATACACGGATTCGCAGGTTAAGTAACAACCCTTCCATATCTTTCACACCTTACACTCGTGATGTTTTAGATTTTATCTCAAAAATGTCATCATATGGTTCTTATCTGGAAGGCTAAGAATAAACACAAAAGTACATATAAACAGCTGGTTGATATTTTATATTTAATTGCTACTGATTGAACTGTTGAAGTGAAGAGACTAGTATGGTTTGGGACATTAGTTCATTCGAATCTAAAATTAAAGAGGAAAGGCACGCTTTAACGCATAGAATAGATTTAGATTTGCTAAAGACATAAAATCATCGTATTTTTCCACATTGCAAACAAGCCAAACAAACACAAGTGCGAGGAAATATCCACCAGGAAACGAAATCTCGTATAGAATTAGAGAGTCTACTTACAGTGCATGTTGGACAATATCCTTAGCAGACTAATCAACAGATAGCCACTGGTTTGATCCTCAGTGAGTGAAGTTCCATTAACAACAGTTTCAGGATTTGTCTTCCTTCTCCGTTTGTTATGGCCAGCTAAACGCCTGCGACAACTTCTCTTCCCTTCATCAAACTCTTGAAGGGCATGAAACCTGACAACCAAATTTCAAAGATATTCAATTTAAGCATTCAAAACAAGTGATATAAAGGTAGAACGAAAGATAGAGAGATGAGCAGACTGACCGACTACACTGCTGACAGAAGCGCTGCATGACATTCCCAACGAGGGCCATACCCGCCTTGGAATGCATCTCACAAACCTTATGCCTTCTGTGGTAATCCTTGGCAGCACTGAGATCAGCTCCGCAGTCCTCCACCTGACAAATGGCTCGGTTGGAAGTATTGCCCACCAACTTGGTCTTCTTACCACTGGTTCCTTCCCAATTGGCCATCTCCCTATCGGAGCCTCCCAGCTTCAGAGTAAGTGTAGCTGCTTCATCGTTCAAATTTTGGTCATCCACACCATTCGCTCTTCTCCTCTTCTCCAGCTCCCTCTTCCCCTTGTCAATCACGGGATTCCCTTCCTCCGAACACGAGGAAGAAGTGTTGGAGGAACCCCCAGTCTCCGGAATGGCAGTAGACCCAATTGGGAAAAACTGCCTACCCATGGCCATGGTATCAGAGGGAACCACCACCGGATTGACGGAAGTGGCAACCAAAAGGTCAGGATCCCATGTCCACTGATTCAAATCCCATTCCGTGGTCCTCTTCCCCACGGTGGACAAATCGGCGGAGGTCACGCCGTAGAAATGAGGATGAGGATGATGAGGAGGATGATGATGATGATGATGATGATGATGATGAGCATGAGCTTCACCCCCGAATCTAGCCTCCATGTTCGAATGAATGAAAAAAGATCCAAATCCAAAGATAATTAAAAGCGAAAACAAGTAAGAGAGAGAGAGNAAGCGAGAATCTGGGGACTAAATAGGGCTAATCAGCTTCAGTTCTACCCCAAAAGTGGAGGAAGAGTAGAGCAACGCAACCATGATTCGAAATAAGGGCAACCCACATAACAGCAACCAAAAGAGTTAGAAAGATTCGTTGAATTGAATCTCAGGGTCTCTCTCAGCTTCAGGCTTCAGGCTTTCAGCTGAGCTAGTAGAAGAGACTCATGAATACAGAGAGAAAAAGCGCTGTGCTTTGCTTGGTCAAGAATCAAACAAAACAAGAAATTAGTAAAGTGTAATAGATAGTTGAATGATAGAGAGAGAGAGAGAGAGAGAAGTAGTACCTAAGATGGGCGGCCGGAGGCGATGGTGGCGGAGGGTGCACGAAGGTCGAGGGCAGGAGATGATTGATGATGAAGCTGATGATGATGATGATGATGACGACGATGATGGAGACAGACAGTGATGAAGAGGAGGAGAAGGATGATGATGATGATGATGATGATGATGGCGATGAAACGTGAAATTGAGAGAGAGAGTTGGGTTTGGGTTTGTGATGGTAGTCTATGTGGGATGTCCACCGTATCTCTAATTAATCACCCAATCATACCCCCGCGACCCCCACCCCCACCCCCACCCCCACAGTCAAATATTAATTACCTCACTTTACTTTACTTTACTTTACTATAATAGAAAGCCGTCAGCTACGAGCGGCTCAACTCACACGTCACAACGTGCACAACTCTCAAGTCTCTCAGCTCTCAACTCGCAAGTCACAGCTCAAAAACAGATAATAATAATAATAATAATAATAATAATAATAATAATAATTCAACGTTTGTGCTAATGTGTTGGGTGGAGCCCACACTCCACTTGCACTGTTACACCGCGTGTCCCTTCCCTTCACGATAAAATAGTTTTTTTTTTATAAAAAAAAAAAAGAAAAAAGAAAAAAGAAAAAAGATGCCCTGCCTTCCTGCCCACCAGTACCTGCTTCTTCTTCATACGTTAGAGTTCTTATCCCCTGCTTCCCTCATTCCATTCCTATTTCTAATCTTAACTGCTAACCAATCTTGCTCCTTTTTCCCGACTCTTAGGAAGAACACTTTTCTTATTCACTTACCTTTATTATCTCAATCGCTACTAACCCTTTCTTTTTTCTTTTTTCTTTTTTCTTTTTCCTTTTTCGGGGGAGGTGGGGAGGGAAATCTTACACAATACAATACTGCATCTCTTTATAACGTATTTCAAAATAATGTACATGATACTCATGCTTGTACATCAACATTTTTTAGCTTTCTTGCTCAATCTATATCAATAATACATGTTAGGTACTTAGGTAGCTTATTGGCAAAAGAAAAACAACTCTAGTTAATTATGTTACACTCAGGTCAACATTAGTACAAGAAAACAGTTTCAAGTCTAATAAATGATTTGCGTATAATTCACTTGCCGTAATTAATTACTTTCAACTTTCAACTTTCAACTTGTTAATCGATCATCTCATGAACTAATTAAGCTTTATCTCGCTCGATATTAGAAACGAAATTATACAAGTTGAACAGAACATTCATATTTGTGATGAATACCAGGGTTTAAAGTGAAACAGGTGATAGTTTGACTTACACGTACGTGCGTGCGGACCACAAAATTATTAGCCTCTACCAAAGGTGCTACTTTATGAATTATGACTATTCAGTGTATACACTGTATTTAAAACATATAGCACATGGTGCATAGATTCAGGCAATAATTTACGGTAACGGAATATTATTGGCTTACTTATCAGAGGGAGAGAAAAAAAAAAAAAAAAAAAAAAATAGTGCTGAAATATTTTACTATATTTGGTGCCACATCTAGACAGAAAATGTCAAATTTATGAGCAGAAACTTTCAACTCAGACTACTGTTTACATAAGATTAAAACCCTAGACTGTACCAGGATCACGGTAACAAGTCAAATACTTAACCACTTAAGACTTGACTAATATCATTGAGTGGTTGAATATATTTTGTCTTTTATTCTTATAAAAGTAATATTTCTACTTCGTAACCGAGGAAAAAAGTACCGCGTTGTTAACATTATTTGCTTCAAATGCCTACAGACGATTGTTTACCAAAAAAAAAGAAAAAAAACCTACAGACGATTTAGTAGTCTGCGTTTATTTTTATTTTTATTTTTTCATACTGTTATTAAGAAGCGTTTCTCCAAAAAAAAAAACGTTAATAGGAAGCGAAATATGACCTTTTGAAATTTGAAATGAGTCATCCACGAAAAAATCTCATTTTCGAACTTGTCATAAACTGTAAGATTTTATAAACAAACATTCATCATTATCCTTATCTATATTCTACACGTCCTACTTTATTTTATTTTTCTTTTAGGAAACTTTATGTCCGAATTTAGAATCCTATCGTTTTAACTATACTTGCTAATTTTTTTTTTATTATTAGTATTTTCTAATTCTATTTTCATTTTGTTTTGCTCTATGTTTTTTTCTTGGGTTAAAAATAAAAAGGTACTATTTTGGATAAGGATTTGAAAATTCGCGTGCCATTGCGGCATTACATTCGTTCGTACTTCACAGTAAGCGATCAATGTGTCTTCAGCGCAATGCGTGGATCCTCTTTTTCTTTTTTCTTTAAATTTTGTCCCCTTCTGATGATATCTCCTTTCACCCTCCCTAAAAGAATAGGATATTTCTTTTTTTTTTTTTCTTTTTCTTGGAACTCAAAAAATTAATACTAATAATTTGCATTTCAAATGGTTAATCCGAATCTGACCAACGCAACTCATTTTGACGAATAATACTTAATTTACAATTCGATTTTGACCTGTCAACATACTATGACCCTTATTTTTTTATTTATATTTTTCGTCTATTATTATCTCATTTCAAAACAAATAAATTATAAATAAATTAGAGAAAATTTATAAATATAACTAATAACTTATAATTCTAAATACTTATATTGTATAAATTAAATATATCTATAATTATAGTCATAAATAAAATTATTTTTATAATTTAATTATGTATATATTTTTTTTGGCAGGTCAAACGGGTCAAGTTCGAGTTATCCGAACCCGACCCATTTTTTAATTCGTGTCGGGTTTACCAAATTTCAATCCATACATTTTTTTTCGACCTTAACCCGCAAAAATTGTGTCGCATATCTGTTATGTCGTCGTATCGTAACTCGAATTGCCATATCTACTTATATTAACTAATTATCGTCCAATTTTTATGCCAAACACAAAAATAATAATAAATTCGTACAAGCATTGTGAGATTACAACATAATACGTTCAATTTTAACTTTAAGGCATAATCCATACCACAATTTAGAATGGACATTGTGTTATAGTTATCTATACATAAGATATGCATAGAAACTAATAACTAATTTATAGTTTCTTTTTTCATTTTGTAATTGTAGCTAAAGCTAAATGATATCAAGATTAAAAAGTTAACCTGATTAGTAGGGCGAAGTTAGGGATTTAATCAAGTGGGCAAGAATAAAATATGCTTTGAGTGTAGTAGGAATGACTTAACTCAAATTTTGAGGGACATACTTTCAATTTTATAAAATCAAAAAGATGCAAAGATTAATTTTAGGCGATGTAAAGACTAAATTTAGAAAAATTTACATGTTATTTATGACCAAAAAAAAAATCAGGGGCAACTGCCTCATATTGCAGCGTGGCTCTGCCTTACTGATTAGTAATTTGTTTAAGCTCATGCAACTCACCTTTTAAGTTTTAGTTTTGATATATAATTCAAGTTAAAATGAATGCAAACTCATTTAACAATGGTATTTTTTTTTTCACATATATTTGTTAAATTATTTAAATTACATGGGCATTACAAATTTTTGACATTTTTTAATAGATGTGGTGAAAAAATATACAATCTATAAATAATTTATAAAATTAGGACTTTTATTGTCATGTTATTTATTAAAAAATTCGGATTTTTAAAATTATCCATGACTCAACTCTAGTTAAATATTTTTCATTAAGTTGAAAAAGTCAAAACTGAAATAGACAGTGCTAAGAAGACAGTTGTCTCCTTCAGTTTTGGGATTATGACCAACGATAGTGGCAAATTAATCTGGAGTTTGTTGAAGAATAATGTATTTTGGGGTTTGTTAAAGAATAAAGTATCTAAATAATATTTTATGTATAGTGTGACAATGTAGATTAATTTTGAAAATATTTATGAGTGAATTCTCTTTTCATCGTGAGAATTTAGTAGACTTATAAATTCTCCAAATTACATGTACCAATAATAGTTTCATTTTAAAAGATTGTGCCTTTTTTATAGCCATTAAAAAAGGAAATGGAAAAGAAAGAATTGTTGACCTTTGGCAAAATACCAAAGTTGCAAGGGGAAAGGGCCAATGCGTTGACCTCCAGCATTGAATAATATTAGGAAGCAATCAAAATGTAATTAGGCTCTTTATTGCCAAAATTTATTCAACTCGGAATAAAGTAATAAAATTAGCTCTAAATTTAATATTTTAGAGAAAAATCTCCTAAATTCGGAACAATATAATAAAATTAACTTTGAACTTAATTTTTTAGAACAAAACCCCTGAAGTCCTCTAATATTAGTTTTATTAGAAAAAAAATATTTATATTATTTTTTTTGACTATTAAGTCCTTATTCTCTTATTTTATGACTTTTAGGTCCCTTAATATTATTTTTTAATTTTAATTTTTTATTTTTCCTAATTATTTTTTTAAAATAACAATTTATATCCATTTCTAATTTTATCACTGTTGATTAATAACTTATCCCATTATAATTTTTTCTTGTTTGATTTTTTTTGGTATAAATTATTTTTAATATTAAAATCAATTAACGTTAAATTAAAAAATAATAATAATAACCTAAAAAAATCATAAATAAAAGAATAAAAACTTAAAAAAATTAATATAAATATTTTTTTTTCTAACAAAATTAATATTAGAGAACTTTGTAGGGTTTGCTCTAAAAAATTGAATTCAAGATTAATTTTATTCAATTATTTCAAAATCAGAAAATTTTACTTTAAAAAATTAAGTTCAAAATTAATTTTAAGAATTATTTTGAATTACGAGGTTTTGATAATAAAAAGCGAAGTAATTAAGGCAAGGAAACATTATCGGGTCAATACTTCAACCATACTTGTCGTTGACCTGCACCCACTTTCTCGTCTTCCTCTACCTATGGTAGTATAATATATATAATTATCAATAATATTATAAAAACAGACACGTAATTAGTAAATAGTTGAAGGTGAGCGAAGTCATATATTGGGCCGGCCGCGGACCGTCATCCGGTGGAGATGGGCGGTGGGCTTAGCCTCGGCTACGAGCTATTGGACCCATAAAGATTTGCCACCAAATTTTTTAATTAATCAGCCCATGTGGGGTAAGGGTACGTACTTCAAATAATAATAATCTGTTGCTACGAGTACGAGTACCTAAAAATAAAATACTTAACAAATAAATTAATAAACCTTCTAGTTCTAAGTACTGACATACTTTCCTTCAATGAAGTCCCCTTTCAGCCAATATATATGGCACTAATCCAGTAGGTATTTTTTTTTTTTTTACTTATGGGTAGGTATCAATTTGACCAATAAAAATTTAGCATGCATATTTTTTTATTATAAAAAATAAGAGAGAGAAAGAGCATTAATGATACACATCTTTTCATGCACTTCATTATAGCCATTGGATCACCATCTAATGGTGATCCAACGGCTAAAAAAAAAATACCTACCTATAGGTAAAGAAAAAAAATACCTATTGGATTGGCAACCACATATATTGGCACCAATCCAGTAGGTATTTTTTTTTTTTTACCTATGCATAGGTATCAATTTGGCCAATGAAAATTTAGCATGCATATTTTTTTATTGTAAAAAA
The DNA here is from genome assembly GCA_002914805.1 of Parasponia andersonii. Classification (NCBI taxonomy): domain Eukaryota; kingdom Viridiplantae; phylum Streptophyta; class Magnoliopsida; order Rosales; family Cannabaceae; genus Trema; species Trema andersonii. The sequence continues at coordinate 126,841 of JXTB01000375.1, forward strand.
TAAGAGAGAGAAAGAGCATTAATGATGCACGTCTTTTTATATACTTCATTATAGCCATTGGATCGGCTAAAAAAAAAATACCTACCCATAGGTAAAATAAAAAAATACCTATTGGATTAGCAACCATATATATATATATATATATATATATTCGTGACATAAAAGGCATCATTTTAGTTCAACTTTTTTTTTCGAAAGAAATTTTAGTTCAACTTTTTATTAAGACTTGGTTTCAAACAAGTTTTTCTTTCGTCCTAAAGCTGATATTCTATATTTCAGCGTTTCTAATTATATTCTTCAACTTCGTAACAATTTTTATGTAAAATGTTAGGAATAATTTTTATATAGAAAGTTAGATAGATAATTTTTTTAATTTTGATATATAAAAGGATAAAAGTTAGAAGGATAAATTTTTATTTTTCTAATTTTTTACATAAAAATTATTTTTGAATTTGAATAATATAATTTAAATACTGTATTATGGGAAATTATGAAGTATCATGTGTTTCTCCATTAAAAAAAAAGGAAAAAAAAAAACCGTGTGGTAATGTTTAACTTTAAAGCGGTATTCAATATATACGTTTAACTTTAAGAGTTTCAATAATTTATTTGACTTTTTGGATTACAATAATGGACACGTATGTTTCTATTAGTAACAAACTAAATAATCATTGCTATCATGTATCATGTTATCATATAGTTATGTACAAAAGAGATATTACTTTCCTTTTTTTTTAAGCAGAAAGGTGTTATTAAAACTACATGTAACTAAGAATTTTTGTACACTCACTTGATTGTATAGTCCATAATGTTAATAGATCGTGGCTGCTACATTCTCATTAGATGACGATCCAACGGCTAAAAAAAAAATATCTACCCATAGGTAAAGAAAAAAAATACCTATTGGATTGTCAACCATATATATGTATATATAACGCTTAACTTCTTTTACTTGTATGGGATTGCTTTGTTAACGCCACAAGCAACTTGGGATGTACATCAACATTTGGCCGTTAATGGCAGTTGAATTACATTTTCTTCTAGCTAGATCTCATTTTGAGGGGGTGGTACTCCGGTATTGGAAACGCTGTAACTCCAAGCAATATTTGCAGGAAAAGTAAAAATGTTGTGTGAATCACTGAATTGCAAGTTTATTCCATTGTTCTCATATTACTCTTGATTATATTTATTCATTAATTTGAAAGTATCCAATCAATTTATATGGGTTTCTCTTTAATAGTTGAGTTATGGGCAGGTAGTGAGCACATGAGACCCCGTATATAACCAAGGAGTACAAATCTTCTTCATTCGCTTCCAACCCATTACTAAAACATTATGGTTTTATTATGTCTACCATAAGCACATGACACATCTCATATGAGCCACAAAATGATGAATCAAAATTAATATATTTATATAAGTAATATAGTAAGCTTTTGTTTTATGTATGTGCTAACAAACAAACCCAATGCATAAGATCTTTTTTTTTTTTTTTTTGGAGGGGGTGAAACATAAGATCTATATATCTCAGATATTAGTGCATATATATATATATACGTATTGGTTTAGTTAGAGGTTAGCAGACTCATGCATGATAAGGGGGTGGGAAGTATTGCGTGGTTAATTTTTATAAATATATTTTTGAAGATATACGTACTTGCAACATGCATATTTTCTATATGGAGCCCTTCCTACCTGACAAAACGTCTCCCAAAAGTATTCCCGACCCGACCCTGTCATGTGGTTTGGACTAAAACAAGGTTTATTTATTTTATGGACTACAGGAGAATATGATTCTTATGATTATGTATAAGTGTACAGTGTATATAGGTAGGTAGGTAGAAAATTTAGTAGGTATTTTTTTATATTTACGTATATATATATATTTTTTAGCCATTTAATCATTATTTAACGGTGATCAACGACTATAACGTATCATTAACACTATTTTTTTTTTTTTTTTTTATTTTTGCTTTTTAAAAAGAGGTGTATAATAAAATTTAATTGAGGTGCATATATATATATTTTTAGAGGTGATAAATTGTATCGTGTCGTGTTTAACTAATTAAATCGCGTTGATAACAAATTAATCTACGTGTCATCTATTTAATGAAAATGACATACAGATTGATAAATCAAAACGTATATAAATAGTATAATTATTAATTTACTTGATTTTTTATTAAATTTTGCTATAACAAGAGAAACTAATTTATTAACTTTATGTTTTTTATTTTATTTACAAGAAATTCATGAAAAATTATTTTTTAAAAAATAATTATTTAATATAATTTATTAAAAAATTATTTAATTATGTCAATTCGAATCAATTTTGTGTCTAATAAGTTCAACCAATTATACATATTTCGAATTGTATTATGGCATTATGACCTAATAGTACTATTCCTATATATTTTCTTAATTCACGTGTAATTATTGACATAGTTGCATGTGTCGTTGGCCAAAAAAAAAAAAAAAAGGTTGCATGTGTAATTGCAGGCATATCGATGGTTTACCCTAATAGATCTTATTTGGCAAGAACTAAAATTGATTTTTAATTGCAAAAACTACAATTCTATATAATATGACGACTGAATATCCTTTTAGATGACGACGGAAACACCGTGACTCAATTGGCAGTTCTGTTACATGTTCCTTTTATTGTGGTGGCGTCATAAATTTCTTAGATTATTCACACATTTGCATTTATGATTGACTGAAATTTTTATATTTTTTCTTAACCAATTAATCCACAGATTGTCGGCCGTAATATTCCGTTCGGGTCCGTTTGCGTGTTTCGCTATTATTAAGAAATTAGTTGGTTTTATGTCAAATCATACATTCTTTTAACTGAACAGGAGGAAATAATAGATGTATTTTATATTCGGCATGATCATATTTTTTTTTTCTTTCTGATGAAACAACAGAATAAGTACTTTTCAGCACCCTATAGACAAGGAAAAGAAATTGAAAGTAACCAAAACATGAAGCGAAGAATTAGCAAATTAAAAACGTGGAGAATAGGCAAATTAATTTTTTTTTTTTTTTTTTAATTTTTTTAAAATTAATTTGATGTATGGAGGGTCTACTTTCCTAGTTGCCTTATGGTTCTACAAAAGTCTACAACAAACTACTCAACCATTAGAAAACAATCATTCATGATTCATTCATACTTTGTTCACACGTTTTGATTAATTCAGAAGCTATGACCAGGCCTTTTTTTTTTTTTTTAGCGAGTAATTTTCCTTGTTTTCCATTTTTGTTGCGTTATGTTTTGTTTTTATGGCTTCACTGGTAAAAAAAAAAAGTAAACACACTCGAGAAAAAGACTGTGTATCATACTGGTGGCCATTTGTCGCATATTGATTGGTGAAAAAAGTTAAAAGAAATTATTAATTATTGTTCTTTTTCAGCAGTTAGATTCGGACATGATTACCGGTGTATGTATAATCTATTTGCAGACAAGGCTTTGATTAAAAAAATTGAAAGTGGCAAAAGGTAATTCGATTATATATTATTAAAAAAAAAGAAAAAAGGGAAGAATAGGATTAAAAACAGTCAAATGAATGTACGCGAGGACTAGGGCCGAGGAAGGCGTTACGGATTGGCGGGAGGGGAGGGCCGTGACGAGTCAGCGGCAGGACCCGACGACTTTTTCATTTTCACACCCAATGAAAAGCCAACACGTTATCATAGTTAAAATTTAGCAGAGACAGAAAATGGCTGTGGAGGAAAGTGGTAGTGGGGCTGGTCAAGGTGGGCTAGCTGCTCTGACTGCCAATCTCAGCCTCAGTCAAATCTCTCATGTGAAAATCTCTATACAACAATAATATATATATATATATATATTAGTATTATTATTATTAGTATAATATTAGTGGTATTTTCCATCCCAATAATACGTTATATTTATCATGTAATAGATTTTAGATTAAATATAATCCCCAATCCAAACATCTAAAAAAGAGACTGTTAGTGAAACAAAGTCAAGGCTCAAGACCCTCCTCCCTCCGGCGCTTTTATCCTACGCACCCCAACCCGCTTATCCTGCACATCCTTCGCCGGCTTCCAACCTCAGATCTCCACCTCCACCTCCTCAACCACCAACTCTGCTACTTCTCTGATCTCTCGGTACGCTCGATCTCTCTTTCTGGCTCTGTTTTTTTTTTTTTTCTTTTTAAATTTATTTTTTTGGGTTGGTTGTGCTGATTTCCCGAGACAAATCGGACTTGGAGTTCTTCGATGTCAGAATTCTGGTCACCGGAAGTGATCTCTTCCGATTTTAATGGTTTTTTTTCTCTTCTTATTTTTCACTTAAAGATGATAACTTTATCCAAGTACAGAGAAAGAAATTGAAATTTTCTGTGGTGATTAGTTTGATTAATTCCACAACAAATTACCGGAGAGGCTCTGGCTTCGACTGATGCCATAATTGTCCTTTTATTTATTTATTTAAAGTTTATACTAGAATTTTAAAGAAAATAGGGAAGAGAGACTGTTTGAATTTCATGAGACTCGTCAATTGTAAGTCAGGGAAAATTTTGATAAATAAATAAATAATAATAATAAATAGCTTAAGCATCCAAAAGACATTATAGTATATGCATTGAGCAAATGGAGTGACAAGATGTTTTTGTTTTGTGTTTTATTATAATAAGTACTCGCATTAATAGATTTGTTAGATGTATTAACATGCACGTTTCTCTTCTAATGGATCTTTCTGTGCTGAATTGGTTCTTATCTCAAACACTTGAGCTATTCTTCTTTCATTTCTGTTTTATGTTTCACATGTAATATATTTATTAAGCATTGATTATTTGATTAATTCGAATGGAATATTTTTTTGGGATCAGCTATCATTGAGAAAACAGAATCATGAGTTGCTTCAGCTGTTGTGAAGATGATGACATGCATAAAGCAGCTGACAGTGGAGGTTCATACCCAATGAAAAGTTTAGCAGGTACTCCACTTTACTAAACTAGAGGTCTCTTGTCAAAGCTTATTCATTGCAACCACTATGCTTGCCTTAAGGGGAAAATATGTAACCGAGGATTATGGTTATTTTGGTTCATCAAGGTTTGAGAATTGATACTTGTATAATATTTCGTAAGAGGTTCAGATTTGCATGAGAGTATGTGTGCCCGAGTTGTTTACTCTCTCTCTCTCTAGCCTTTGTTAGCGAGGCTGATTTTGTGTACTTTCCTCGCTACAATGGTATACTTGTTTTGTTATGCATTGTTTGGCATATATATCTGTCTGTTTTGAGTATGGAAGTTTGCATTTCTTTATGCCTTTTTGTTTCGGTCCATATTTTATCAGTACCAGACTGAAATGAATTTTATGATATAGGAAACGATGGGGGTTACCATTCCTCAGAAACTGCACCTAGAGGTTCTCAAACGGTGAAAGTTCAGCCTATCGAAGTTCCTGCTTTACAAGCAGATGAACTTAAGGAAATCACAGATAATTTTGGGACTAATGCTTTGATTGGAGAGGGCTCTTATGGAAGAGTATACTATGGACTACTTAAAAGTGGGCAAGCTGCAGCAATCAAGAAACTAGATGCCAGCAAACAACCAGATGAGGAGTTCTTAGCCCAGGTTTAGCTACTGACTATTGTTTGATTCTCTTTACATGCTCCTGCAGAGTTTACGATTCATTTTGCAATTTGATGTTTAAGTCTACAGGTCTCTATGGTATCGAGGCTGAAGCATGAAAATTTTGTTCAATTGCTGGGTTATTGTGTTGATGGGAATTCACGCATTCTTGCTTATGAGTTTGCTTCTAATGGATCTCTTCATGACATTCTACATGGTTAGTGAGACAACTTTCAAAGTTTAGTCATAATGATTGGAGTTTCTGGCTAAACACTTTTAAAGTCAGGAGAGATTCCTTAAATTGTTGGTCCATTATTTATATTTCGTTCTCTTGAATGTGATCTCATGCAATGTAACCAAATGAAAGCTCTCATTTCTGAAAGTTCTGGAAGTGAATTTTATGTTTATCATGTGTTCATGCAGGGAGGAAAGGTGTTAAAGGAGCACAGCCTGGTCCGGTTCTGTCATGGGCACAACGAGTGAAAATTGCCGTAGGGGCTGCGAAAGGGCTAGAGTATTTGCATGAAAAGGCTGACCCTCACGTCATCCATCGTGACATCAAGTCTAGCAATGTACTAATCTTAGATGATGACATTGCTAAAATTGCAGACTTTGATTTGTCAAACCAAGCTCCTGATATGGCAGCACGTCTTCATTCCACTCGTGTTCTAGGAACCTTTGGTTATCATGCCCCTGAGTAAGCCCTTTATGGATTCTTTGACTCAAGTTTTTATTATAGATATGCTTATATCCACACATATGTTTATACGATTGTATCCATATGTGTAGAAACATGCTGATATGTATATGTGTCTCTGAGTGTTTGTCATACATATAAATATACAGCGGAATCTCTCAGCAAAAGATATAAAGATTCAATGTAATCTTATAGTGGTGTTTGTATCCATGTATGTGTGCTTGGCTGTGTGTATATTCTTAATGTCATATACATGTAGATACTTTACGATGCCTGAGCATCCAAAGATCTCATGTAGGAACTACTTTACTTGTTTGTTCCTTGGTTGGTAAAATGCATGATGCTTCTTATATTTCCGACAATTCTAGAGGTTGTAAAATTCAGATTTATGTTCCTCTCCCAAGACTCTGAATTTTGTTTCTTGTCTTTGTTGGTCTAGTAAATAAACCTTAGAATTTCGTTTTGAGTGTTCCAATTTTCCTGGTTGGCAGATACGCAATGACTGGACAGTTGAATGCAAAGAGTGATGTTTACAGTTTTGGCGTTGTTCTGCTTGAACTTCTGACTGGGAGAAAACCTGTTGATCATACATTACCACGTGGACAACAGAGTCTAGTTACATGGGTACTAATCTCTTTGCTGTTTCAAGATATGTACATATTTATGTTTTCTGACTTATAACTATGATCCTTCCGTGCAACTGAGCTGACTAATTACTGGAATATTGTTAGGCTGCCCCTAAACTTAGCGAAGACAAAGTTAAACAGTGCATCGACGCAAGACTTGGGGGAGACTATCCTCCAAAGGCTGTGGCAAAGGTAAATGCTTGCTTGGCTTTTGAAAAAGAATGAGGGACTGATCTGAGGGGGGTTTTTGGATGACAGATAATGAGAGTTTTTTTTTTTTTTTAACCATGCATTATTGTTAAAACAATAAAATCTCTAATACTTGAAGCGGTTTCTTTGTTTTTTAAAACAGATGGCTGCTGTTGCTGCCTTGTGTGTTCAATATGAAGCTGATTTCCGCCCAAACATGAGCATTGTTGTAAAGGCTCTCCAACCCCTGTTAAACGCGCGACCTGGACCCACTGGTGAAACACCGAGTTCATAAACCTCTTTTGATTTTCTGATTTTCTGAGCGTGTGCATCTGCGCCCGCTTGCGAGCATTATAAATATAACAAAGGGATTCTTCCTAAATGTATTGGACTATGTTGCATATGATTCCATTGTTTACAAGTATTTGATTTGATCATAATTTTCCGGGGGTATTTCTCTGTCAATGTCAATTTATTATTATTATTATTATTATTATTATGGGTTCTAACATATATTTTCCTTCACGATCCCCACCTTGTTTTCCTCACCCCTGACTGGTTTACATCTAAAATGATGTAGTTCTCTGGTTTAATAGTCGCTTGATTATTCTGGGCCGAATGACATTTTGGGATACAAGGAGTTCCTTTGAAATGCTTTTGGCAATACTGTCTTTCTCTTTGATGTGTAAATATAATAAGATTTGGCTTGGGAAATTGTTTTGACCTTTTTATGGAAAAATAAAAAGAATCCAAAAAAGCTGAAATTCGCCCCAAGGGAGCACGAGTATGTAGGCTTGACTGGGTATTTATTGTTTATTATTAGTTACGAGGATTGCAACGAAGGGATTTCTAAGAGTTATAGGTGGTGTGGTTAAAGAGCATAATGAGATGAACCGGAGCCGAACTGTTTGTTCAACTAAAGTAAACTGGAGGGGTGTGTAAGCCGCAAGGCAATGCCTAATTTCAAGTCAAAACCCACGAAACGGAAATGAAATGAAAAATCCATATAAAATGGGACTATAATTGAAGAAACAAAGTTGAGCATAGAATTTGAGAAAATTAGGATCAAGAGCATATTATGTTATATAAGTAAGGGAAATTTAAACAGACGGTAACAATTTTGATTAAAATGCCTTATTTAAAAAGTAATTTTTTTAATAGTGTGACCCTATGTGAGGGAAGATAGATGTGACTATTGTCATAATTTTATAATCACGAATTATGTTTTACTCGTTATCATATAATTTGTATTAAAAATAAAAAGGTAAAAAAAATTATTTTATTCCGAATTAGTAGTATCTAGTTCAATTTCGGTATAATATAAGTAAATTGTATATTTGTGGGAAAGTAAGACAGAGTGGGGGCAATAAAGAAAGTCCAGCGTGGGCCAATGATCCAGGCCCCGAGAGAGATATATAATTGGGCCTCTTTCCCTATAGATATTATCAAGGAACAAAGGAGGGTCAAGGGCTGTTTGCTGTTGCGTAAACGTAAGAAAGGAAAGAGAGAAGGACGAGGAGTTGGAGATCTCGTACGACGACGACGTTTGTTTTTAAGGCACATTCACGTTGTTTGGGGAGGAAGCTCGTACACCTCTATAGTTTTGCCCGGCCAATATCTCTGCGCCTTCTTCTTCTTCTTCTTCTTCTTCTTTCTCCCCTTATAAACCAAAATCAAGAATCTTTTTATATATAAAATATATAAATATAAATTAATAATATATATTAAAGAGATTCGTTCGGCTGTTTTTCTCTACTCTGCCTCTTCTTCTTCTCGGTTTCCTTCCACATTGTCTTTGTACGGATCAGATTTACTGGTAACCTCTCTTATTCTCTCATCCATTCCTTTATTTTCCATGTTTTTCTTCTTCCATTGGCGCTCTCTCTCTCTCTCTGTTTCTGCATGTATATTTGTTTTCTCTGGTTTTTGCTATTTATATATATATATATATATATATATATTAATTTTGCAAAATTTGTATCTGGTGCTAATTTGTGACTGAGAAATCAAATGCCGTGTTTTTTTTTTTTTTTTTTTTAAAATTTTTTAAATTGAAGTGGAGCTCCATAGTGAGAATGTGAGATGCAGTTGGGTTGGGTTTGGTTTGGATCCAGCGTTGGTCTAGGCCTTGTTCCCCAAATCTGAGAGTTTTATGCTTTGGACATTTTCTAATTCTTGATGCAACTAGAGTGTTTTATATAGTGAAATGTTGATGTTTGTTTTGTGTTGTATTGTATTGCGGACAGTAATAGTAGTGTGTGGTCTATGATTAGATTAGAATTAAAATAAGAGGAGCGGACAATCACAGTCACAGTGGAGTGGACACAATGATATTGATCAGCAAGCAGCATCTTTTAACCTATATATACCTTCTGCTCTACGTCACTCTTTCTTCTGCGGTTATTCTCTACAACAAGGCAAACCCATTTCCATATTTCCATCTACTCATACTTTACTCGTTTTTCTTATTTAATACTTCTTCTTACTTGTCTTAGACAACTTTTTGTTCATTTCCAGTGGTTCCTATCTACAAGGTACTTCAACTTTCCATATCCAATCACGCTCACCATGATTCATATGGGTTTTTCTGGTGCCTTCGCTTTCTTTCTTGTCCGTGTTCTCAAGGTATGGCCACCCTCTTGAAGCTTCACATGCTCTCTCCTTCTGCCAATTTTTTTTTTTTTTTTTTTTTCTCTTCTCTTCTTTCTTCCTTCATTAAATTCCATGATTGTGCAGGTTGTTTCCCCTATCAAAATGACATTCAAAATGTAAGTCTTCTATAGGAAATATCATTTCCTTTCTTTTCGTGTCTCTATAATTTTCTGCACTTCGAGTAATCTTCTTTGCTTTGCAGATATATGACTTGTGTAGTTCCCATAAGTGCCTTCTTTGCCTCAAGTCTATGGTAAGTGCTTTTACTGTAGAATAATCTCTTATGTTACTGATCAGTTATATTTTATTGGCCCTATGATTACCTTTTCTAGTATTTGAGGCTGATCCAGTAGTTGTCATTAATCTGGTTCTTTAAAATTATATCAAGAAATTAACTGCACTCGTATACTAACTTAATTCCTGCATTCTATTTTGAGGGATTAAATACCACCATAGCTGGTCCTTGCCATGAATCAAGAATACTGCTTAATCCTTCATTCACAACTATACATGCTATTAATATTATTCTTTCCTGGCAACTGGCATTTCATCATTATGTGTATAGTACTGATGTGTTTATCCTCTTTCTTACCTTTTACCTATAGTGTTTAATGAGCTTGTACTTGCGAAATTTCATCTCAACTATAATGCCCCTAACCCCTCTCCTCCTAAGTCATTCTAGATTCTAAGTGTTTTCCCTTCTATGCTCTAAACAAAAGCTTTGATACATTAAAATCCTTCTTCACTCAACTTTCTCTTCTTGCACTGTTTGTTTAAGCCTTTTTTCTATATACGTACAGGTTTGGCAATACTGCTTACTTGTACATTTCTGTGGCCTTCATCCAGATGCTTAAAGCCCTAAGTATGTGAAGTGTTTGTACAATTTTTTTGGATGTATCCCCAAAATGCTACTAAACTGGTTTTTCTTCTATATATGTGATGCTTGCAGTGCCAGTGGCAACATTCCTGGTGGCTGTGTTTTGGGGTACCGATGTTCTAAGGTGTGATGTGTTCTTGAACATGGTGCTAATCAGTGTTGGAGTTGCCGTATCCTCATACGGGGAAATTCATTTTAATATGACCGGTACAGTTTACCAAGTCATTGGAATCGTTGCGGAGGCCCTCAGACTTGTATTGACACAAGTCCTTCTTCAGAAAAAGGGCTTAACACTAAATCCTATCACCACGTTATATTACATAGCACCATGCAGGTACTTGGCTGCAGCCTGCTTAGAATTTTTCCTCTATTTTGCCATTTATGAGTTGTGTTCTTTTATGCTATGTGCACGAGTCTTTTTAATACTAGTTTCCTGACATTCACATCAATCAATTGCTGAATGTCTAGACTGTTAGCTACTTGGTACTGACCTTACAATTAAAGGTGTTCTGTCTCTTATCTTTGTTTGACTAATTTGAGAGGTATCACCTCAGCATTTTCTCTTCCTGCACTTCCCGAAATTATGCTTCTCATGTTTTCTAATATGAACTTCGCCAGCAAAGTATAGCACACGTTGTCCAGAAAAGCTTTCACGTCAGGGGAGAAAAGATCAAATCTTAGTCCATGTGATGCACAAAAATTGTTAATTCTAATTTGTGTACAATCCATTACTTTTTGCTGTATTACTGATATGCTCATTTAATCTACTGTCTTTTGCAGCTTCGTCTTTCTGTTTATCCCTTGGTATATTCTGGAGAATCCTGCAATAGAAGTTTCTCAGATTGAGTTTAATTTCTGGATTTTTTTCTCAAACGCTCTTGCTGCGCTGGCATTGAATATTTCAACTTTCTTGGTAATTGGTAGAACAGGAGCAGTAACTATCCGAGTTGCTGGGGTCATGAAAGACTGGATATTGATTGCCCTGTCAACAGTTTTATTTCCCGAGTCCTTGATTACAGGTCTCAACATAACTGGTTATGCAATAGGTACATCTTTCAGCATAGTTTTGAGATTTTGTCATTCTTATCTCTTATAGTTAGTTGACTGAACTAATTTTTGCAGCTTTATGTGGTGTTGTTGTGTACAACTATTTGAAGATGAGGGATGCTCGAGCTTCTCAACTTCCTTCGGTAATTATCCCAGATAAAGCAGTACAGGTGAATCCTCTGAACCTGTTATTTTATTAAGCTGATAAGCATCTATGTCCTGTACATTATGGTTTAGTTTTTAAGATATTATATTGATGCCAAAGTCTAGAGAAAGTGCCTTGGGTAAGTGTGTCAAATAGCTGAGTCGTTATTGATAATTTGTAGTAGCAACTTTTGAGGAACCTTGCTTGCCTCTCGTTAATTGCATTGGTGCAGCTTCAGGCTCAGAGTCTTTAAGCTAAAGTTAATATGGCAGTTGCTTACCTTGCACTCCATGTTTTTTTGTGTGTCTGTATAGTACTTTATAAGATGTGTTTATATCACTGATTTATGGTTGATTCCCCATGGTTCTGACAAGCCAGATACAATTGTGGAAACATAAGTTGTATTCTCTGAGCGAATCCTAGTTATTGTGTGTTATGGTCACAAATCTCATTTACTATATGGGTGTTGGCTTTTGGGAACTTTCGGGGTAATATTAGAAGACTTATGCGGGTATGTCCCCATTTGCAGGAGCTGAAGATGGAGAAGTCATATGATCTGTATACACCGGACGACATTGACAAGAACAGCAATGCTGGAAGAAGTGGATGGAATACTTGTGTTCCTGATTCTCGTATAGATGAAGAGGCACCTCTAATTCCTTCACTGAAATCCCATCTTGGAAAAAATTAGCAGCTTTAGGAGTAACCAGTACAACAGATTACACAACCTCCCTCCTTTGCTCAAACAAGAGGATTTTTTCCTTCTTTTGTTTCTTTCTTTAGAGGTCATTCATATAGTCAGAATAGTCAGTTTTCACTGTAAAGACCTATTATTTAGCAAAGCAAATGCAATGAAGGCTTAGTATTTTTTGACTGACCTGAGTTATCGAGAATTTAATTGTAAACATTGACTGAAACGTAGTTGCGGCAAGGATGTTATGTTAGATAGTTACTACTCCAGCGTATTTAAACAGATTCTTAGCCGACCGTGCAGGAGCAATAAAATAATCTTGAATGCTAACGGGGCTCTTAAGCGGACAAATACATCAAATAATTGACTCAAAAGGGTCATTAGCATTATACGAATATTGATAATATCTATTGGTATTAAATGTATTATTGTTTGCAGGAAAGCTGATAGGTGTGCGCATGGCGCCAAACCAATTGGGAAGGAGCAGGTGGGTTTAATTTATAGCTATTAGCTATGCGTGTGCATCTTTTCACAACAAAAAAGCACCGCCCACTAAACTAAACTCACACAACCTTTTCTTCTTCTTTCTTTTTTTTTTTTTTAAAACAAAAAATTTAAAAAATCAATAAGCAAAGGCCCAAAGGGAAAACCCCTTTTTTTTTTTTTAGATGGAAACGTAAAGGCTAAAGCACATGATTCAAACGCTCTTTTTTTGAATAACAGGTAAAATTTAATTTATTAATTAAATAATTTAATAATAAACGGACATATATTACGGTGTTAGACACTATTAGTTTTATAATATTGGTTTTATTTTTTTTTTTAAACTTCTTTTGAATCTCAAGCTTAGCATGTTGTTAAAACTTAAGAGGACATTTGGTTACCCTTGAAAATTAACTAAGATGATAATTCGTGAATAATTGATGTTTGAGGGAGCAAGATTTTGTCCATATAATATACGTATTAAATAATATTATTATTTTGAGAAAGTGCAATTTGGAAATCATATAAAAACCAATAGACTGTACAGTATAACAGTATACACACTTTGAGAAAACATAAAATGTTTAGTATTGTCGTGTATTTAATTTTCTACCAATTTGTTTATTTAACGTGTTGAAACCACATCCTAAACAAACTCCATAAGTCCCAACTAAAAATTTAAAAATGAAAGAAGTGTTTGCTGTGCTTATAGAGGAAGACTTTGCTTCGTGAGAGAGGTCTTTGCTGTTGGAGATGCATGCACAAAGGCAAATCAAATTAAAAGAAGTGGGTCATGCCTATGGCCCACACGTGGCCAATACCCCGATGCCAGATGTTCTCCCTCTCTTTTTTTCTTTTTTTACTTAACACAATTTCAATTCTCAACATTTAATTTTCTTATCCTCTTCTCCTTTTTCTTTTTCTTCTTTTCTTTTCTTTCTTATTAAGCCTTCTCTTTTCTTTTATTTCTTTATTTATTTTATTTATTCGGTTTGGGGTGGTCAAATCCCAAGTCCAACAAGAGCGTGATGGCAGGGGTATAAAATCGTAATTACATTCGAATCTTTGGACAGTAGTAGGAAGTGGGGGAAAGCCACCTCTTCTTCTTCTTCTTCTTCTTCTTCTGATTAGTATGCTCTAATTTTACTCAAATAATTATATTAAAAAAAAACAGAGGATGTTTATTATGTATATAATACGTTAACAAAAGAAGATTAGAAGGAAGGGCGATGGTGTGGTGACAATTACGAAGATCAATATCAAGATCAGAGCATCGAAATTGTAAATCGTAGGAGGGAAGGGCCATGGGTGGAGATGTGAGCGGCGGAAGCAGCAGCGGTGCCGCCATGATGATGGGTATGGGTATGGGTATGGGTGCCGGGTCGGGTTCGGGCGGGTCCGCGGAGCCGCAGTACGTAGGGGCGAAGACGTCGGTGTGGTGGGACATAGAGAACTGTCAGGTGCCCAAGGGAAGTGACCCTCACACCATCGCCCAGAACATCAGTTCCGCCCTCGTTAAGATGAACTACTGTGGCCCCGTCTCCATCTCCGCCTATGGCGACACCAATGGCATCCCTTCCTCCGTCCAACAAGCCCTCTCTAGCACCGGCATCGCCCTCAACCACGTCCCCGCTGGTATTCTTCTTCTTCTTCTTTCTAATTTTCCCCCCCCAACCCCCTAGGGTTTCTACTAGTCTGAAGTTGTTTTCAATCTTGCTGCTATTACTCTAGTATGCTCTGATTGATTAAAATCCTTCATTTCACATAAAATTTCATCATTTCATGAAACTTATAAAAGAAAATAAAAGAAGATAAATGGGAAAAAGGTAGACAAGGCTATGATCTGCCCAATTCATGATATGGATATGTCTTATGATTAGCAGCACCAGTGTTTCACACTGTTTTCTTGTGTCTTGTTCATTCACAATTCACAATTCACAATTCACAATTCACAATTGACAATTGACATGGTGGATGGGTGGGTGTTTGGCTGGTGTTTTGCTCAGGTGTCAAAGATGCGAGTGATAAGAAAATCTTAGTGGATATGTTGTTTTGGGCCGTAGATAACCCTGCTCCTGCCAATTATCTACTTATTTCTGGCGATAGAGATTTCTCTAATGCTCTCCATCAGTTGCGGATGAGGAGATATAATATTCTTCTAGCACAGCCACAGAAAGCTTCTGCTGCCCTCGTTGCTGCCGCTAAGAGCGTATGGCTTTGGACAAGCCTCTCTGCTGGAGGTCCCCCGCTTACAACCGGCGCATCATCTCAGCTTGCTAATGGTAGCAATCCCTTTAACCCCGAGACTTCGCAATACCCGGTGCCTGAAATTCTCCAGACTACCCAACCGATGACCCACCAAGAAAGTCCTCCATTTCTAAACCAGAAGCCTTCTTTTGTTGGAAGGTCTGCTGAGACTAAAGTTAAAGGCAAATCTACCAAGAAAAATCAAAGTCAGCCCAACTTATCAAGGGCCTCAAGTGTGCCAGTAGGAATACAAGAGATTAAGAACAATGATCACCCTTTCCAACCGGAACATACACAGGGAAAGCACATTAAGAAAGCACCCCATGAAATCTTTGGTGGTAGCGGTAGCGGTAGTGGTAGTAACGGAAATCATATTATAAGCAATCCTCCAAATCACTACCCTGCTCCTATGATGCCAAACAACCTCCATATGCAACCTCCTCACTTTGGATCCAACAACCGGTTTCCTCCTAATCCTCATAATCATGGTTTTCGGCCAGTTCCTCCCAGACCTAATGGCCCTAGATTTTCTTCAGCTCCACTTACAAATATGCCTGATATTGGTAAGTTGGGCATCAATCAGTACAACAATTATGTGCAGAATCCACCAAACATCCAAAATCGAACTGGAGAAGATTTTAAACCAAGGTCTACTGAGTCAGTGAACCCAAGTAGTTTAAATGCCCCTCAAAAAGGCCATAATTTCCAGAGTGGCCAACCGTTTCAGCATGATGCAATGAAAAATAGGTATCCTCGTGGTCCCGAATTTTTACCTCAGTCATCGGCCCCAGTGGTTGCAAACAACGTTCCTGCCAATGGTATCTGGGGAACTCAAGGATGTGCACCACCTTCAGAATATGTTCAAGGTCTTATTGGCGTTATCTTACTTGCCTTAGACACTTTAAAAGTGGAAAAACTTATGCCCACTGAAGTAAACATTATCGATTCCATTCGATATGGGGATCCAAAACACCGCTATACTGATGTAATGAAGGCCCTGGATTGTGCAGTAGAACAACGTGTGGTTGTGAAGCAGAACTTAGGTGCCGTGCAGTTGTACGTTGGTAAAAATGAGAAATTATGGAAATGTGTGAACACTATAGGTGGCCATGTTAATCAGTACCCAAAAACTACGTGGGAACGGATACAGAAGTTCATAACTTCCACAAGTGGACGTTCTGCTGTTCTGGCTTCTCAATGCAGGTAAATGTAATTACAAAATTCGGTTACTTTAGCATTCACACGATTTATTCAGGTTGTTAGAAAGTATGGATTCCAGGAATTAATGAGTTCTGACTGCAAAACTATGTGATCTTTACTTTCCTACAGATACGAAGCAGCTTTGATTCTAAGAAAATCATGCTTAGAAGAGCTTTCCTTGGGCGAAGTTCTCCAGATCTTGAATATGATTATCGGGATGAAGAAATGGATTAATCATCACCAATCAGGATGGCAACCTATTACAATTACCCTTCCGGAGGCTAAAACTGATACAGTTTCAGAAACTGGTGTTTGATTAAATAAAGAGATGTTCTGGTTACGGGAAAGTGGTTTTAATCTCGCTACATCTGCAAGAACATTTTTTCTCTTTTCTTTTGGGACCTCAAGAATTATGGATTGCCTTCGAAAGAACCCTAACTATTGAATATCTGGGAAGGTTATGAGGAAGGCAACCTTTAGACCATGAATCAAGTAAGTTAGAGTAGGATTTATTTTGTATTTTTCATTTTTTTTTCTTTCTTTTTATTTGGAAGGTTAGTTGTGGGGGATCTACAGAATTAAAACCCTACCGTGGTGGACACCTTTTGCAATCTCAGTTCTCTATGGCTTGGGAGTTGCAGTTATGAACCAATGAGGCCACCTATTTTAGATACTATTACCTGCATTTGAGGCTTTTACTGGCTCCAAGTTATTGGGTCAAAAGAAGGCCTTTTAAATCATAGAATATGTAAGGAATGGCGTAAGAAAGGCGTAATATTTTGTGTCAACATGTCTTCGCAAGCAAGTAGCGGTGGTGAGGTTGCGCCTGGTTTTGGTATTACATTCATGTTATGTCGTGCAGACATGTTCTGTTTGCTGGCAACCTAGATGACCTTTATTGAAGATGTTCACACTTTTGGTATATCAGACATAAAAGAAGAGGTTCCATGACTGCCTTCTTTTACATGGTGCTTGAGAATTCACTTAATTGATGGCGAAAGTTGGACGAGAAGCTTGAAGCAACTAAAAGTAGACGTTATGTTAAAAACTTTTTTCGCGGAAGGTTACTGTAAGTCTGATGGTGAATCGTTCTGCAACTACATGGTTAGCAGTATGCCATACACTTTCTATTTTGGAACTGTTTTTATCAATCATCTGGATGAGAGAAAACAGAACAACCCACGGAGAATAATATTTTACTCAAGTGTCTTTCTAACCTTTCACAATGCACAAATTTGTGGCTCTAGCTTGAATAGTTGATTGGTGAGTGCACTCTGCCTTTGGACTGGGTCTCTGAAACTCTGCAGCAATTGATAATTAAGATATGCTGTCAACGCATTGTCTGCTTTCCATGTGCTATTTTGTATGATTCTACAGCAGTGCCATACTATGTTAAGTTTTATGATTCTGTCTTTCTTTGCACCCGTGTGACTGTGCAATGTGTTTTCTTAGTTTGGTT
Source organism: Parasponia andersonii (assembly GCA_002914805.1). Taxonomy (NCBI): domain Eukaryota; kingdom Viridiplantae; phylum Streptophyta; class Magnoliopsida; order Rosales; family Cannabaceae; genus Trema; species Trema andersonii. The sequence continues at coordinate 144,751 of JXTB01000375.1, forward strand.
CACTATAAACAGAATAAAGTCTCATTTAGGTTTTGATAATGGATTGCTTGCAACTGAGGATTATTTTCCTTTTTTTTTGGTTTTTATTTTACATGTTTATATTGTTCAGAAGCAGGAGCTTAACTTTTTACTCCTTTTTTGAAAAAAAAAAGAGGGGGGGGGGGGGGGTTTACTCCTTTTTTCCAAAAAAAAAAGAAGAGGGGGGAAATTCCTGTGGAAACCATCGTAATCTATCTATTATTGTCGTGGATGGTTTTGCTAATAGATATTGTTCAGCAGCAGGTGCGTATCTTTATTTTATATTTAGTTCTCAGCGTTCTATAAACATTTTCCTTCCTCGGTTCTTGCTGGAGTGGTGATTGTGATGAAGCAAATGTGAAACATGTACATGTATATTCTGAAGAAAACTACCACAGGATAAAGCATATCTAAATGCCTTATGCCAATGAAGCATGGCTTTGACCATGAAAAAACTGCCTTCAAGCAGATTTAATTTCGGACTTACGATGTCTTCAAGAGAAGTGCATTGCTAGCCAGTTTAGCAATGCCAGGACCACTATTTTGTCTCACTCATGTCCAGCAGTAAGATATGAAAGTGGAAAAGAAAATGGTTCTAGTATTCTTATTCATCTTTCTTAAATTATCTTCAATAGGAGTGTTATAACTTGTGCTAATGCTAAATTGTAGTATTTCATAGATTTTTTTTTTTTTTATAATGGTATGTCAAATATAACATTTTTTTAATATATTTTATTTTTTGTGTTATATATAACACAAGGAGTAGTACATGCTAAAATTTATAATATTGTTATTATAAACATATGTTTAAGTTTATAATTTTGTCATTAGTAAGTATTATCCTACAATATTACTATTATAGCATTTATTGAATTTTATAATATGGTCATTATTTACAAAATGTCATTTATTTCTTCTGTTAAATTTTAGTCATATTACTCTCTCTAAACTCTATAAATTACAGCTCTCCTTATTTCTTTTTTCACTCACATTTTCAAAAAAATAAGTTCTTATTCACCTAAAAGAATATTCTTGTATTGGTAGGTAAAGAAAGTTGAACTTTTATTATTAATAATTGGACGGTATAATAATAGAAATTATAACAGAAAAAAAAAAGAATTATAAATAAAAATAGTTTTCAAATACAAAATAGTATATATTTTAGCATACACTCGTTGGAAGCCAAGAAATGATGGATCTTTAAGATCCCAAAAATTACTTGTTATCCAAGCCTACAGATCACCCCACTTTGTACAAACACACAAACTACAAATGATGAAACAAAGTTGGAAAGAAACCAAAAATCTAAGCTCTTGATACTAATATGTCAGTGCAGGATGAAAAACAAGAAAAACCAAGACGATGGAGAAACAGAGCGAAGGGATGCAAACAAGAAATCGGAAGGAGAAACATGAGAGAAAAAATATTAAAAGAGAGTAGCATCACAAACAAAAAGCTGTAATGAAAATGAAACGTGAAACAAATTCAGTTTATCAGAATGAATAAAACACACGTAGATAGGAATGACGCCGTGTAGATAATGCCGAAAGGACCTATTTTGCCTCCTTTCTACATCGACTGATGTATAGAAGTACCGATAAATATGACAGTTCGAGCAACGATAGAAAGAATGAGGAAAAAAAAAAATGAACCAAGATACATACTTTATTACTTAAAATTATGTACAATGGATACAATTTGGTTGGGCAGTGGTCACATGCACTTGCCATTTCAAATCGATGCATTCGACAGTAGCGTAGTGCAGAATTTTGATCGTTACTTTAATAAAAGATACAATGTTCGCTTTGGTCCATCCAGAGTGTTGAATCAAGGAAGAAACGGATTGTGAGAGGGGTTCGACTCTTTTTGCTTTCTGTACGCCCTTGTGAGCAAGAGAATTGGCAGTAAGAAACATATCGAAGAAAACCATGTCAAATTAAGATTCTCAAGCATTAAGTGATGACATTGAGAACCAGACAATCAATCACCTGGATGCATTAAATCCTCCAAAGGCAACTGTTCCCACAACAAGAAATAAGAAGGGGACTCGAACCAAAGCATGACTTCCCCTTCTCCCTAGTGCCCTTTGAACTCCAGTTTTGACAACTCGCTCATTTGTTGCTAATCAAGACGCAGCATTTTCCACACAGGAATAAAAGCACAATTATTTTTAATCCTCCATTTTTTTTAGCCTTACAAAAAAAAACAAAATGTCGTCAAAAGAAGTCGCAAAAACTCTCTCTTTAGGAAGTTACCTGAGGGGGAAGGTTTTCGGCCTCCACCTGCAAACACAGGTGACATGTCATTGCTATCATGGTTTGCAAATAATTTGATATGAAGGACTTTGCTAAGTTTTAAATTGCTCATTCTTGACAATTTAGGGCGGTGGGCGAACCCAAAACCGTAAAATAAGAGAGAACATGATGAGAAGATAAGTTGAAAAGAATAATTCGGTCAATTGGCAGTAGTTAAGGAGCCTCAGTGGTGACACAAACAAACAACAAACATGCGGTGTCCCCATGAATAGTAGTGATATGCAGATGTTATCAGCTTACTCCGAGTTGATGATTCATGTACATAGAACAACTAGTTAGTCTAATGAACCATCCTCAAGAAAATGATCAAGAATGCATCTTAGCACCTGGACTATGATCCAATACACTATGCAGTTTACTTGTTGTTGTCCCAGTTGGTGTTCTGATTCTCCAAGTTAATATAGTGAATGTAGATATAGATGTAGATGTAGATGTAGATGTAGATGTAGATGTAGATGTAGGTGAGGTTGAGGATGAAGTCTACTCTTTGGAGACAAACACACTTACGGCGACAGCCAATTGATGAGCATGCTTAATTTACGAGGAACTATGGATAAGGAAATCTGTTGCCACCACAAGCTAATAGGACAGGACACTAGTTTAGCCCCCCTTCCCTTGATTAAGACGCAGCTAATCTAATATTGATTTGATCATGAATTTTGGATTGGTATTGGTAACGTTAAAAAAAAGGTCAATTTCAAAAACAAAACGAATGAATAGGGGAGGAGAGGGGTGAAGAATTTTACTACCACTCCAAGTAGCAGTAGCAGAAGCAGAAGCAGAAGCAGAAGCAGAGGCAGGAGAGAGCAAGAGAGTGTAAGCTTGTGAAATCTGCAGTTTGGCTTGGCAGATATAATGAGAAAGAAATCAATGAAAAATTGAAAAGTGAGAGATATCGATGTTACCGATTTGAAGTTGGACTCAGCGAGAGGCTTCTGATTAGTTGGGAAGAGGTCAGGATGGCATTTCCATACCTTTCTTCTATAAGCTGCTTTCACCTCACCACGACTCGGCCGATAATTCGGAGGGAATCCGAGCAAAACCCTCGCCTTAACACCCTCCCACTCCTCCCCTGATTCCATCTCTCTCTCTCTCTCTCTTTCCACTCTCCACCGGTCAGGTCAGCTGGCCTCCTTCCAACCGCTATATCAAATTTCTCCACTCATCTAAATGTACTCTCAAGTCTCAGAATTAACACCTTCCTTCAAATGTCAATGTTCTTTTTTCTTCTGAAAAAACTAATAATATTATTTATCTTCACAGACCTCCACCCTATCTGTATCAGACTTATATGAATGAAAGAAGAAAATTAAGTATTCACCCACGCATATCATTTTTTATTTTTTGAAAGAACATATATCATTTTAATACGAAAAAAGAAGAAGAAGAAGTTGTACTACATATAAATTTTAAAGTAACGTTGTACATGTATGTACCACATATGCACTCTCCAAAAAAAAAATGTACTTTTCTCAAAAAAAAAAAATATAATACATATAATCCTAAACTTTTTAGTTAATAAAATAGGTGAACTAAAGCAAATGTATATCTTATTTAATTTAAATCATGAAATTTAGATCTTATAAAATATTATAAAATAATACTGAATTTCTGAAAATTAATATTAAGAATTTCTGAAAATTAATATCTTGGATAGATTTTTTTTTTAATCAATTTTAGTAACCAAAAAATAATAATATTATTCATTAAAATTAGATTAATTCTTAAATTTTGAGAAAATTATTGTATTTTATCCATTAAAATTATTCAAATAATCAACTCAAAATATTAGCTTTTAAAAATTTTTAATCTTAAGAATAATATTATAGAATTCAAATTTTATGATTTAACTTGTTTTTGCAATTATCTTAATAAAATAAAAATAATCATTCAATTTTTTGACTTTTAAAACAAATAAAAAAGTCTCTGATCTAATAATGGCATTGGTAAAGTTCAAGAAGTCATCAACCGTATACGTCAGTGTATTGACGGATTGCACGTAAAAACAATCGAAGAGATATCATAAGTAACCATTCAAGTATTGTCAACGTTAGTGTATGTACGTGAATAAAAGTCGGTAGAAAAATCGAAGAGATATCAAGTATTATTTTTTTCTCATTTACTACTATGTTATCTTTTTAAATAAATTTTTGACGAATTCTTAATAATTTTAACAGATTTTTGACAGATTCTTAATATTAATAGTAATCTTCATAAATTCTTAATAAATTTTTGACTAATTTTTTTTTAAAACAGTAGAATCTAATAATAATAATAATAAATTTAGTTAAATATTTGAAAAAAATAGTAATTGTATTTTGCTTTATTGATTTTTTTGTAGGTACACCACTTTTTGACTGTGTAAAATTTAGCAACTTTTTACCTCAGAACTTCCATCCAAAATTTTAACAGAGTTTAACTCTTAGAATTGGATGGATGTGGTGATTTACTGAAATAGTTTAGGGACTCTTGGTGGTACAAAATAAAGTTTAGAGAAAAAGAAAGTTTTAGGAATCTCTGACTTTAATCTTTCTATGATAATCCGAGTACGCCAATTATGAGTATCATCAGTGTTAGTAATATTTTCATATAATCATAAAGATCTACAGAGTTAGCTAAAAAAAATTACCGGAGAAACAGGAGAATATCTCAACAAATAGAGTTACACTTACATTAGTATGTTAGTGCATATTATTTATTGAATTAAATTACCGATGCTGAATTTTTTTTTTTAAAAAAATATAGACACGTATATATTCCTTTAATTAGGTAGTTTTGGAGATTTCAATTTCGACTTTTACTGCTTAGGATCACCGTGACTGATTGTCCCTCCGGGGCCACCATTTCCAAAGCAATAATCAGCTTAAACACCGGACGACCAGTCAGACATAACGTCCAAATATTTTTGGGTGCAGATAGTCAAATTAGAGAAACAAACAAATATATATAACCTATTTTGGGATAATTCAACCTCCCTATATATAAGAACCACCATGCATGCAGAAGCTTTAATATGATCTCATTATTATAATTTAGAAAAAGAGAGGTACGCAGTTATCTCTCCTCTCTCTCTTTTTCTCTCTCTCTCTCTCTCTCCGACCCTATCCTATAGCTATACGTACATTGCACCTTTCGTACGTTTGTCGTCGGAGAAGTGGTCGGAGGGGGATCAGTTTCAATATATTCCCACAAATCAAAATATATATTAAAAGAAAAAAAAATGGTAGGAAAAGTAGTAGTATCGGGAATATCCATTATTTTGGTAGTGGGAGTCGCTCTAGCGGTGGTTGCGGTGGTTCACCACAATGATAAGAAGGGGGAAACCAGCGGCGTTGGTGTCTCATCTCATACGATGACGTCGAAGGTAGTCGAATCCATTTGCACCACTACCGACTACAAGGCCGCTTGCCGGGACAGCCTTAGCCCCGTTGCCAAGAACTCCAGCGCCGACTACAAGGACTACATCAAGGCCGCCATGCTCACCACCGTAGCCCAAGTCAGCAAATCACTGAACTTGACGGAGTCCTTGTTGGTCGAAGCCAACACCAGCGACCCTAGATTGAAGATCTCCCTCGAGGATTGCAACGACTTGTTGAGCTTGGCCGTTGGGCAGCTCCAGGCCTCTTTCTCCATGGTCGGCGACCATGACTTGCACACCCTCCAAGACCGATCTGACGAGCTCAAGAGTTGGCTGAGCTCCGTCATCACCTACGCCGAGACGTGCATCGACGGCATACCGGAGCCCAAGATACAGAGCAAGTTGGAGGACAACATTCGAAATGCGACCGCTCTCACCGACAACGCCTTGGCCATTGTTTCCGGGTTGTCTCAGATTCTGGAGGCCTTTGGCTTGAAAATCAATGCCAAACCCCTCAGCGGTGGCCGCCGCCTCCTGTCCAAGGATGGCTTCCCAACCTGGCTCTCTGCTTCGGACAGGAAGCTTTTGCAGGTAAACAACGGAAAGATAGTACCGAATGCGGTTGTCGCCAAGGATGGCAGCGGCCAGTTCAACACCATAGCTGCCGCTCTTGCTGCCTACCCTAAGAACCTCAATGGCACCAGATACGTCATCTACGTCAAGGCTGGAGTTTACAATGAGTACATCACAGTGGAAAAGAAAATGGTCAACGTGTTAATGTATGGGGATGGCCCAAAAGCAACAGTTGTCACCGGTAGTAAGAGCTTTACCGGTGGCTTATCCACCTTCAGGACCGCCTCCTTTTGTAAGAACTTAAAAAAGATTACCTTTCTTCTGTTCTATTCTTCAGAGTTAGACGTACGTACGTTTCTTGATAGACGATCAGCAGAACTGCTAAATGTGTGATCCTTAACAATATTTAGTAGCTAAGTAAACTAATGTAATGCAAATATTGTATATATGTGCAGCGGTAATAGGAGCAGGATTCATTTGCAAGAACATGGGATTCGCCAACACCGCGGGACCAGAGGGACACCAGGCAGTGGCGCTGCGGGTACAATCGGAGATGTCGGCCTTCTACAACTGCAGAATGGATGGTTACCAAGACACGTTGTACGTGCAGGCTGGGCGACAGTTCTACCGCAACTGCGTGATATCAGGAACCATAGACTTCATATTTGGTGACGGCACCGTCGTCATCCAGGACTCGTTGCTCATCGTGCGGCGGCCCATGGACAACCAAATCAATGCGGTCACGGCTCAGGGCCGTAAGGAGAGCCACCAGCCGTCTGGCATTGTGATCCAGAACTGCAGAATCCTGCCGGAGCAGCAGCTGTTCCCAGATAGGTTGACGATCAAAACCTACCTGGGCAGGCCCTGGAAGGAGTTCTCCAGGACTGTCATTATGGAGTCCACCTTAGAAGACTTCATCCAACCGGCCGGCTGGTTCCCCTGGGCCGGCAACTTTGGGCTGGACACCCTCTACTTCGCCGAGTACGCGAACGTGGGAGCAGGCGCTAGGACTGACCAGAGGGTGAAGTGGAAAGGGTACCGTGTACTTGACAGGAACCAGGCGCTGCAGTTCACTGCGGGGCCATTCCTAGGAGGAGACAAATGGCTGAGCTCCACCGGAGTTGTCTACGACCTTGGCTTCAAGCGGTGATAATTTTCTTCCATGCAGCTAATTGCTTCCACACTAGCTAGCTACCGCGCCTCTGAGCAGAGAGAAGTGAGAGGAGAGATCTTTTCATGCCATTGCAATATTCAATATAGTTGATCGATGATGATGAGAGGGTTCATAATTAATTGCATGTCGCTTGAAACTAAGTACTCATGCATGTTTTTCATTTTATGTCAAAATTTTGATCTTATATCTATGTACTTTCTCACTGAATCGGATTTTTTTTTTTTTGGGATGCAATGCATATGAACTGCAATGATATATAAATATATGAATGCAGTATTATTTTTGATACTTATGTATATGGTCATATATATACGGAATGATGGAAAATCAACCACATGAATGCCACCTCGTAACCATAGTACATACATACGTACGTAATTAATCTTGTATAGGCTATTCTTTTTTTTTTTTTTTAAAAAGAGGAACCTAATCCTAGTATAAATTGAACAAAAGCATAATTTTATATCTATTAGCATATAAAATTATTAGTGTTTTATAAATTAGAGCAAAGAAAATGATTGTTATAAATAATTAGTTGGTCTGATTAGTAGTAGTGGTCTAACATTTTCCCGAGGGAACCAAAAAGCATAGGAGCGCGAAGAAATTAGGTTGGGTGGCACTTTGGTGATTGGTGTTAGTTTAAAAACAGTTTAATATAAAGAAAAAATAATATAGAACTAATATAAATACTGTTGGAGCAAGTTTCTCACCAGCCGTCCACGTGTCTCGAACTGCTGATGATGTATTCTCCAACTATCCACGTATCCTCGCTGTCCCAAAGTACTCTGAACTCCAAGCAGGGTCGAAGAGGCGGGGGTGGCTACCTGCAAAGACTCTCCGATACTTAAGTCAGTGGTTTATCTTTGATACAGGGTAGTAAGGAAATATTTCAGTATGAATATATCTTTTTTTTGTAAGCGTACATGCCTCTCTTGGGAACACATGGCTCTTATATAAAATTATAAGAGCTATCGGATGGTGGGCCTTTAGCTAATCACTCTCGACAGCTATCGGATGGTGGGCCTCGTTCGTGACCTATTCTGCCACTTAATCGTTCACATGGTGTATGATTTGGGAACGGGTCCCACACATATATTTAAAAAAAAAACCTAATATCGTGAAAGCACCCGTGGGTGGGACAGCAGTTGTAAATTACACCGTATTAGTTTGATAGCAGTTTTTCTAGGAATTAAAAAAAAAAAAAAAAAAAAAGAAGAACGAAATTATAGAAACTGGTATGAATCTAATTAGCAACACGAAACCTGGTTAATTACGTTTCGAAGGCAGGCTTACGGCCCAATGGGCTAATAGAAAGGTGCGGTCGTTTTAGTCCTTACCTGGGGCAGTCGGCAGCACTGGGAAAGAAATTGGGGGGCAAAAGTGCAGAGTGCAGCTGTTTCGTTTACATTTGTGTGAGGGAAGCAAGATGAAGATGATGATGATGAGAAGACATACATGGCTACGGCGAAAACAATTGGAATGCGTGTGTTTGAGTTTGGTTGCAAATGTCTCAGCCTCAAGACGACCAATTCATTCAGCCTCTAATTATTCAACCTCAACCATGGACATGGACGTGCAACCTCAGCTGTTGCCCAATATTATTAGGATTATGGAACACAGGCTTTCCGCTATTGAATACAGGACTGCTTTTCTTCAAAATCTTGTAAACCAGGTACCTTTATCCCTATATATATCTATATATATCTATATATCTATCTCTCATTCTCATCTCATACGTCTCCTCTCCAAATTCCTCTATTTATTGCTACAATTAAAAGATATTAAACTCTGTTGACATGACATGTTTGTTTACTAATTTGGGAATCCTACTAATCGCAATTCTATGTACATGTTTAGAACCCAAAGTAAGTAAGTTTGTTTGTTTCTTGCGAATTTGAGATTTGATTCATTCATTCATTCCATTACAATTGTTAATCAAACTAGTCAACATATCTAACTCATCAGCCTATACTCAGCAAGCACCTATAGCTAGCTAATAATGCCTTAAGTTAAGCTGTGTTTGTGGTCAGTGGTGATTATTAATGACTTTCTTTTTTTCTGTTTTCTAATATACTGTATTCACTGACTGAAGACAGACCGAAGCCTCGCCAGCAGAGTATGCGAGAGCTAACAAGGAGCTTCGGAAGCTCAGCTCTTCAATGGACCTCATTACTCACTTACGCTCTAAGCAGAAGGTGAACCAATACACCTTTGACTATTTTGCTTTCTCTTGTTATTAGTGAAATCAAGTGTCACTTCCTCTTTGCAGGAAATTAATGGTTTGAGGTCACTACTTGCCGAATGTTCTGAAGATAAAGACATGGTTAACATGGCAACTGAGGAATTGGATGAGGCCATGGAAGAGGAGAGAAGGCTACACAATTTGTTATTCAAGTCACTCCTTCCTAAGGATGATGCTGATGAGAGGGACTGCATTTTGGAGGTGAGAGCAGGTAAAGCATGCTCTGATACTCATACCACCGCATCTTCATGCACCTTTCTTGTATTTTATATAACCAACAAAATGATCTAAACAGGCACTGGTGGGGAAGAGGCTTCTCTGTTCGCCATGGACGTATTCAAAATGTAAGTTACTACATGGTAACTTGGTAAGCATTAGCAGTTTTAAAGTACCATAAAATTCTCATTTCAGTTTATGAAGTTTTGTAAGTTTCCAACAGGTACGAGAAATACTCGCTGAAAAAGGGGTGGAAATTTGAAGTGGTAGATGTAACAGAATCAGACCTTAAAGGATATAAGGTCTGATCTAATTTCTAAATATTTTAAAAGGACCTTTTTGGGATCCCTCTTTCGGAAATCACTTTCTATTTTTTTTTTTTTTTTTTTTATATCTAGGATCAACCATCTACATTTGCTGTGTAGTATTGCTTTTAAGTCTTGGATATCAAAATGCAAATTATCTTCCTTTAGTTTGGTTAAAGTTCCCAAATTGTTTCTTCTCATTATTATTAGGAAGCCAGTGCAGCAATCTCAGGGGCTGATGTTTATGGGAAACTTAAATTTGAGAGTGGAATTCACAGGGTTCAGGTATCATCTCCTCTGTCTAACTCATAATTATGTCTGCCACCTGCAATAACTAACACTTTTTCTTCTCACAGCGAGTTCCTGTAACAGAGAAGTCTGGACGCGTACACACAAGTGCTGTTTCAGTTGCTATTCTCCCTCAAGCTGATGAGGTCCTACTTTTTTCACCTTACTAAATGAATAATTTTGTTCTACACAGTATGCGACTCCAATAGATCATTCCTTAAATTCATACTATTAAAAATAAAAGACAACTTGATGGTAAATTCTTTGTTTTGTATCAGTAGTGCAATACGAGGTGGGATTATTTGTTAATTCATCTTATTTTCGTTCATCTATTCAGTGTGCATTCTTTGGGACTTGCAGGTAGATGTCCAGCTGAGGAATGAAGATTTGAGAATTGATACATACAGATCTGGTGGTTCAGGCGGTCAGCACGCAAACACCACCAACAGTGCTGTTAGGATAACTCATATTCCATCTGGGATGACTGTGGCCATACAAGATGAACGATCCCAGCACATGGTAGTTGATTCTGAACTTTGCAACTGTTTTTTTTTTTTTGTTTACACAGTAATACATAATCGTATGCTCAATACCAACCTGATCATCCACACTAAGCAAGGCACGTTGTTTGTCTTTGTAACTCTAAGTGCTACAATTGTCGGGCAGTCTGTAATCTGCAGGCTGGTTACTTCTTACGCTTGTTTGATCCTTTTTTATTTTTTTTCCTAATATGTGTGTTATTCATTTGTTCTGTTTTTTTTTTTTTTTAATTATTATTATTATTATTATTTTGTAGAACAAAGCCAAGGCTCTTAAGGTTCTATGTGCAAAGCTTTATGAAATGGAGAGGTCTAGAATTCAGATCAATAGATCAAAACTTCGGTCAGAACAGGTAGATATACAATAGAGACGATGAACATGTAATTGTTTTTAGTTTTCCTCCTGATTGTGAAGATTGGTGTAAACTCATCTCTTTGAACAGATTGGTAGTGGGGACAGATCTGAACGAATTCGAACGTACAACTTTCCTCAAGGGCGTGTCACTGATCATCGTGTCAGCATTACTTGTCATGCTATAAATGATGTAATGCTGGGGGATGGTCTGGATGTCTTTATTGATGCTCTTCTGTTGCAGCAGGAAATGGATGCAATTGCTGATTTCAGTTCTTCCCAGTGAAACTGTTTGTTACTAGTTTACCCCGCCTGCCCAGTAAGGGTAATTAATAAGTTTTTTTTTATGTTTATTATTGTTTAGCATCATGATTTGTCTAATAATTGTGCTCATAAAAAAAAAAAAAGAAAAGAAAATCTTTTAAAGCCAAGTTTGTGCATGTTGTGGAAGAGAGACGTCATAGTTGTGGTTTACAGACAGGTGTAGTAGTAATGCCTTAACTGATTTTGTCTGCTAAAGAATAGTGATGCTGTTCATTTTTTTTTTTTTGCTTTGATTAAAATGCTGAGGAGTTAAGGGTACGTTTTACTAATTCTTTGTGGCTGCCTGATAGTTATACCAATCTGCTGGTTATCTTTGTTAAGAATAGCAATCTTGTTTCATGTTTTTCGCTTGGCAAACTTCAGTGTCACTGACGGACACAGAGCATGGGCTAGAATGTGAAATTAATGTCTGCAATTGTCAGCATAATCGACGTGTGTACGTGTTATTTACTACTTAGTACTGGGAACGGAGGCTTTACTGGAGTTTGGTTTCTGGTTGGACTTCGGAAAATTAATGGGTTGCATTTCATACTGTGCTGTTAACAAAATATAATAAAGATGGATTTCGAAGCCAGAGCTAAAAAAACAAATGGATTTCGGAGGAATTGAAGCCTTCAATAGAAAACTAGAAGTAACAATCTTAACTGTGTGTCAAGTTGGCATGGAGAGTGAGCCACCATAATCATTTTCGTCATCCAATAAAAAGTTATGCCCCACATGAACAAGTGGAAGATAACATCATGATTAGTTATTTCCCAATAAAACATATAAATAACAATATATTAATCATTACTTCGTATATTCTTATAGCAATAGCCGAGGTAACTCTAAGCAGGTACAGAAACAGCCGGAATTATTCTGCATTTCTTAGCTCCCATGCGGGCCTCTTGAAGCAGAAATATCCTTGCACTGTCGTATACTTGCATCCGAGGTAAATAACCAGAGGAAAAGTAAGGGTGGTAGTCATTGGTAGTGGTATTGTAGAAACAAAACTGAGATTTGAGAACCAGTTAAGTGCAGGCACATGCAGCTTCATGCGGCTCACTGTGTTATGTTGTGTGTTGTTTGATGAGGTATCAAAGGCTAGAAGTGAAGCCGAAAGTGAAATTGTGTAAATCTTCAAGGGGTCCAGTCCTGTCTGGACTGAAGGGGACAGATAAACTTATCTAAACCAAAAATGTATGAGCTTACCCGCCGTCTAAACCTCCCTATAACAATAAATAAGCAAGTAGGGTCGCGCTAATTTTGACCCGCCAGCCACCAAAACATATTACATTATCTTCATTTCGATTTGTAAATTAGACAAATATTTGTTTATATTGCTTTTACCTACCCACATTTGAGAATCTTCTCATTCATCTCTCCTTGCCACCTAATTTGAAGTCATTGAAGGTAACCAAATCCTCAGGTCTCTTTCTATTTTTTTGCAAGCATGAAACGTAAGTGATTATTATATTATTTTTGGAATAAGTATCGGTAAAAATTGGTATGTCTTTTTCCATTATTGGTTGATTTAATAAAATTCAAAATCCAATGCTTTGAGTAATGATATTAAAAGTTATTTTTTTTAAAAAAAAAAAGAGGGGTGATATCATATCTGATGCCGTATAATTGGGTACAACACCAAATGGAAATTGGAATCCAATGCTACAATTACTATACTTAATTTTAAAAAAGAGAGAGGTTCTTGGTGTTGCAAGAATTGGTTAATGAAGCGTAAGGGGTTTTGTCTGTTCATGAAATTAGTTTCTTGTTTCGGCCCAAACCGATGGAGACTGTAGTTTATGGTTGTTTTTTCTTTTTATTATTATTATTATTTTTTTTAAAACGTGTTGTTTATAAATAATGACCAAATGTTGGTCTACCCGTAACAGATACCTCAGTTGCATCCGCGAAAACGAACTGAGAATCTGTCGAGGAGAATCAAAAAAAGCTACCTGAAAAGATTCTTGTTGACTTGGCCATGGACAGAGAGAGACCAGATAGATAGATTCAGCTGAGATCCGAATGTAAATGAATATTTCTTTGGTTCTCTCTTATCGCTCATTCATCATAGTCATTTGTCTTTTTGAGTTTTGTCAATTATGGAAGATTTGCCAAAGCCGTGGAGTTGGGAAGAGAACAAGTTGTTTGAGCTGGCTCTTGCCGTCGTTGATGAACAACACCCTCGTCGCTGGGAAGTAGTTGCGGCCATGATTGGAGGCCAAAAGAGCGCGGTGGACGTGCTCAACCATTACGTGATCCTTTTGGAGGATTTGCAGGTCATTGAGTCTGGTAAATTCGATCACAGACTCAATTTTGTGCAGCTAGACTCTACTCAGTCCCTATGCTGGACCGACCAAAATACCAAGTAATCTCCTCTTAACTTCTACTCTTTTCTTATTTATTTTGCAACCTATTCTAATCTTTATTTTTTGTGGTTTCTTCTACCTATGTATAGTTTAGTTTTCGTTGAATTATTTTCTCCGAGAGAGAGAGAGAGAGAGAGAGAGAGAGAGAGAAAGTTAAAGTAGGTTTCTCTATGGCCTTCTGGACTTCGTGATCTGTCAAAGTAAAACGATAAAGGCTAAAGACATAGAAACCTATACACGTTCAATTTATATTGGAAGTCCACACTATATAAGTCGTGTAGTATTGGGCATGAAAGAAAGCGTATATTTGATTGATAACTCTTGAGATTCAATGTAATTAGTCAATACATAAAACCCAATTGCTGAGAGTCCATTGCAACAATTGTGCTGGGCAGCTAATTTCTTGAATATGAAATGACACTGCCAATATGAAAACCAAACATATGAATTCGAGTGTAATTCGTTTTATTACCCACTTCAGCTTGACTCCAACCGTTGTTTGTTGTTTTGATGTCTCGTGAAAATGTGATTTTTACAGTCTGCTGGGTCAGTTGAAGTTGGACTGATCTGCTGCACCAAACCTATTTAATATCCAGAGAAGCATACAATAGGACCATGGCACGGAGCATGAAATGAAGAAGCAAATTTCTCAACAGTAAAATGGCATAAAATGGATTAGCCTTTGATCTAGCCCCATTCTTTCATGGGTTTCTTTTAGTATGTCATTCTTTGCATTCGAGTAGATTTCCATGGCTGATTTGGCTCTAGTTTATTTCCCTTTCCGAAGAATATTGTCCAGTGTCTCCTAACAAATGCAGCTCTAGCAGAAAATATATCAATTGAAGCAATATAAACAGTGGTATTATATGTAGAAAATCATATTAAAGAGCCCCAAAACAAACGGCAAGTAAATGAACAAGGATTATAAAAAAAGAAAAGTGAATGGAAGGGAGAGGCGTAAAGGGGGGGAAAAAGAAGAGGAAGACAGGGTGAGCCAGGGAAGAGGCAGTGCATGAGTAGAGCCACAACAGGCTTCCATATTCTGTCGAAGGCTCCATCCATGCTCTGTCTGTTCCCTGTCTTGTTCTGTTTCACACCCCTCTTTTCTTTCCGCACTCCACACCTTATCCTTGACTCAACGTTCACCTTTAACTTTACCTTTTTTAAGCTTTTTTTTTCCCTTCTTTTTTCCCCGCGGGGGCAGAATTTGACATCTTCAAATCTCAAATTTCAACGAGATTGGCGAAACAAAGAGAGGCAGAGACATGTTGTCCGCTGGTGATTTGGGAATGATATTTGTGTGTAATTTTATAAGACACAGCCGAAAAGGCCGAAAGCGCAAATTGTACGTTCATGTACTATCCGCATCCCAAATATGACTTAGCTCATGGTCACCGCGTACTAGTACTACCCCTTTTACGTACTAACGGAGAGCAAACCACAACTCACGATAGGATGACTTAACTAGAATGTACTACACAACCCTTGCTAGTACTATTTTTCTGAGTCTCCCTTAAACTTGGTTTTCTGGTACAACTTCAATGGCTCTTAATTAACAATGAATAAATTTTCTACCTGGAAAAGCCATTTCAATACTAAATTTCTCCTCTTTACAGCTGACTTTCTTCCTGTACGAAATATCTTTTCCACAAGCAAAGGGATTATTAAAAATATATGACAGGTGTGGCTTTGTAATTGTGAGGAGTGAAATATCTAAAGCTGTTTCTCAACTTATAGTTATAGGGGAGTTTCGTGTGGGAGAGGAAACCAGCTGATATTTAATAATGACAAGTGTCCATCACCATTCGCCATTCGCCATTCACCATCACATTCCGTAACATGTGGTGAGCCAACC
Source organism: Parasponia andersonii (assembly GCA_002914805.1). NCBI lineage: Eukaryota > Viridiplantae > Streptophyta > Magnoliopsida > Rosales > Cannabaceae > Trema > Trema andersonii. Next base: position 160,661 of record JXTB01000375.1, read on the forward strand.
ATACTTACCAAAACGAGCACCTATTGTTGAAGTTGCAGGTCTTACGGTTCTATCGCCATTTAATACTTTTCGGAAGAAAATTTAGAAAAGTGCCACCGTTAACTTGCCAACCAAATCAATCAACTTCACCATATCAACTACGAAACAAGAGGTGTCATAAGAAAAGATATAACACGTCTCATTCGCCAATGACCCTAATCCAATAGAACCAAACCCCGTGACACCTTTCTGGAAAAACAAGTTTATTTTTTGTTCGTCTATTGTGATGAACATAATTTTGACTATAAATTACGTCAATCGTACCATAAATTCCAAACTAGAATCAAATGCGATACGACAATCACTACTCACAATTCTCCACTGTTCTATCAATGTTATTATTTGCGGTTATTGAGTCATTTACTATTTACAGTTAATTTCAATAATGGTTACGAATTGTAACGCACGTACACTAAAAAATTATAAATATTTTTTTAAGCGGTGGTCAAAGAGCTTAAAAGTCATAAGTTTCATTTATTAGCAATTTTGAACTAGGTGGTGATACATTTGCGTTTGGTATCAAACTCAATCTAATCTATTACCCATGTATTCAAGGACTACTTGCAAAATTAACCTTTTCAACTTCCTAAAGGTTTCAAATTTACATTACACTATTATCCCTAAATGTTAAGAGCTTAAACACCGGAAAAAAGGAAAAATAAGACTTAGTTTAGAGTAATAATAGGTTTGCTGCCAATCCATGCATGGTTACAAAGGAACCAATTCAAGTTCCATTTGGACTAGTTAGAAGAGCTTGAGTTAAAAGATTTAAAGAGTCTCTCAATTGGTTGATTCAAAGTATTTGGACTGAGATAAATTCTTGATGGCCCAAGATTAATGTTCCACATGGTCCACAAGATTGGATTTTCATGATTCATGCTTTGGAATAATTTAAAAAAGACTCTCAAAATAGGATTGCTCAAGGGTGCGTGAATTAAAACTTAGTTTCCTGATTTTGGTAACTTACCTGAATTTGACATAGTCGGCTCAGAATCGTAGAGCTTGGAATAAGCTTCGATTTGATATATAATATGTGTCGTTTCGATAACCGGATTAAAAGTTATGGCCGTTTTACTGAAGCACACTCAAAATTCTCTAATTCGGCCAGAAATTTCTCTCGATTATTCTCTTCTCTTTTTTTTTTTTTTTTTTNTCTTGATACCAAATGATATGAACGTCGCTAACCTGTGACGAAACTCGAATTACGAAGGATGCCTAGGACAGTTCTACAATCAGATTCAGATGGAAAGCCTCGACCCAACACTTATAAAGAGATGTGAACCTTAGTATAAAGGAAGACACCACAATCAAGGATAGAAACTCGATTGATAAGTCAATGGATGAACGCCACAAAGAAATCTAATAAGTTAGAATAAGTTCTCAAAGAACTAAAGAGGAATTGCTTTTAATTTTAATGAATTGTAATCTGCCTTTTCATTAAGCTAATGGCTATTTATATACATAAGAGTCATAAAAATTGGCTGTAAAAAATCCTAGGAAGCTGCTCAAAACAAGAAAAAAAAACTAAAATATCCTAATTAGAATTCTAAAAATTGAACTCCTACACTTACCTTAAAACAAACGCCTACTGATCAATAAAAAAAGAAAGTATCTTAATTGGCATGCAAGCCTTACAACTCAACAATGAAACTAATAATAACTAAATAAGAAGCGTAACTTAGTTAGTTGCAGCCACTTATTCTTCTTGCTGTGTCAAATTCGGGTAAGTCACCAAAATCAGAAAACTAAGCTTTAATTCACTCATCCTTGAGCAATCCTATTTTGAGAGTCATTTCTAGATTATTCCTAAGCTTGAATCATGAAAATCTAACCTTGTGGACCACGTGGAACATTAACCTTGGACTTCCAAGAATTTATCTCAGTCCAAATACTTTGAATCAACCTATTGAGAGACTCTTTGAATCTTTTAGCTCGAGCTCTTCTAACCAGTCCAAGTAGAACTTGAATTGGCTCCTTTGTAATCGTGCATGGATTTGCATCACAATGGCTGAATGATAGTAGTGAACTGAAGGTAAACAAACAAGTGTTAGTTTCTTTTCGTATCAGGAAGTATGAAGATGAAGTCTTGTGCGATGTGGTTCTGATGTAAGTTGGACACTTGTTATTAGGTCGACCCTGGCAATTTGATAGGTAAGTTAAACATGATGGCTTCACTAACAAGTACTCGTTTGTACTTAATCAGAGGACAATTACTCTAGTTCCTTTGACACCAAAAGAAGTTCATGAAGATCAAGTTTTCAGAATTCTAATTAGGATATTTTAGTTTTCTTTTCTTGTTTTGGGCAGCGTCCTAGGGTCTTTTACAACCAATTTTTGTGACTCTTATGTATATAAATAGCTATTAGCTTAATGAAAATCAGATTACAATTCATTAAAATTTGAGAGCAATTTCTCTTTAGTTTTTTGAGAACTTATTCGATCTTATCAGATTTCTCTGTGGCGTTCATCCCTTGACTTATCAATCGAGTTTCCATCCTTGATTGTGGCGTCTTCCTTTATACCAAAGTTCACATCTCTTTATAGGTGTTGGGTCGAGGTTTTTCATCTGAATCTGATTGTAGAACGGTCCTAGATATCCTTTATAATTCGGGTTTCGTTACAGGTTGGCGAGGTTCGTATCAAGGGTTACACAAAATTTACATTCAAATGTTAAATCAAAGATATTCATTCTTTTTAACAACTATTTTTCACAACATGGTCTACTGTAAGCCCAACCCAATTGACCCCAAAAGTCATGTTTACATCATCAATCTGACCGATATTGGACCTATTTCCATTGAGTTTTGATTGGGTATTTAAGAGTCAGGTTCAATTTGAACCCAAATTTCTCAACAAAAAAAAAAGAAGATAAATTACGATTTTCAATATAAATTTTGGCCATTGTGTAGTTTTAAACAAACCCTAAAAGCTCATATTTAGTATTTAGAGGAAAAACTACCCAAAAGAATTATACGTTTGGCTAAATATCTCTTTCATGATATTTATTTTTCTCCCAAAATTCAATCCCCGCTATCCCAAACCCAAACCCACCTACACAAATCTTACTTGGTCTGCTTTCGGTTCCCTCTCTCCTCAAACCCAAACACGAAAACCCTCTTGACTTGCACCCCTAGTCCCTAGCATTACTCAAGTTCAGGCAGTGTTTTATCTAAGTTAAAAATTCCGGAATCAAAATAATAGAATGATTCAAACTAAAAGGCTATTAGTGATATTATTATGTATTTTCATTTTCAACACAATCATTTGGGGATTAAATAATATTATTAAACTTAATTTCTTCTTTTACAAAAGTTTATAGGAAAAACGACATCAACACAGAAAAGACATGTCCATTTGTATTTTACGATAATATGACATGTCGTTCCTCTTTGTAATTTGAAGTACCATTTAAAATGTAACAGCCATTAGATCAAAATTGTTGGAGCAAAATTGCAGAGATAAGCAGGTTGTATGTAAGCCAACCGAATTAGAAGAAATCCAAGGCAAAAAAATACAAAATAAAATTATAGATTATACTAAGATGCACATGGTACTTTTGAGTTTTGGCAGAGATGGAAATTGTAGATGGTACTCAGATGCACGTGGTATTTTTGAGTTTTAGCAGAGATGGTAGCAGCATAGGGCCAAGAATAGCACGTTTGATGGAAAAGCATGAGTTGGCTCAGCTCAGCCATGTCCCGTGAACAAAGACGAGAGTAAGCTCACTCACTCGACTTTGTTTTGATATGTAAAAGCTACTATTTCTGATGTGAGTTTTGGTGGCCACCCCACATGGTAGGGATTAGGGAAGGTCCTTATCATCTTTATTCAGATCAATTTTGTCAAACACCTACACTTTTGCACATGTACAACACCGGTTGGTAAATTTTGGTTTAGATTGAAACCCAAGACACACCAGAGTATCAAATTATTTTTTAATTTGATGCACCACTAATGCCCCAACTATTCTTTAGCTCCCAATTTATTGTTGAACATTAGGACTTACTAACATACTTTGACGAACTTCTTTAAAACTTAAAAGCTATAACTCAATGAGCTCACTCTTCCCCTGTCCTTACGGACTTTTGTTTTGGGCTTTCATTGTAATATGTATACCGAATGGAGAAACTATGGAATAATTAGGAGAGAGCTTGAAATGCTCAAATTATGATTTTGGAGAAGCACTACTAGTGAGCAGAACGTCAAAGTCACTTAGGCTCCATTCTGCTATTTCGTCTTTGTCACTAACAAAAATTTCAGTGCCCACATCGATCGAAGTCCATATCCTTCTTGCTGATATAGTCCCAGGATCCTGCGTAAACAAATTAAATCACCATTATTAACTTAAATTTTATTATAGTTAATTAATGAACGTTGATTTTTTATCATACCATAGATTTTATAGTGCACTACTGATAACCTGACCTGATAGTAGTAGAGTCTACTTGAAAGGCCGCCGACATCAAGCTCCCAGGTTCTGGGATCACCAACCCAACCTTGGCCTTTCTTGGTGGGATAGCCGTAGTCGGCCCAAATGGGGTGAGGCAGCAACTGAACAATCTCTTGGGCCTGAGGATTGCTGTACGGATCACAAGTGCTTACGGGTTGCTCCAAGTGTTGGGCATTCCCGGGTGCACAGTAGTAGTGATATGCTGAGTATGGAAAGTTGGCAGTGTCGTTTCGATAAATCTTTTTATTTTGGGGAGTTATGTGGTATGGTGGGCAATTTACTAGACCAGTGGGGCTGCACCAGGCTGGAGTTTCAGGGTTGATTATCATCTCGGTGTATCTGGTGACATCGGTTTTTACGTCCCCATCACAAGCTGCGCCATTGTTCTTCCAGCAGCTGCCTATATCGATCAGGTAAAACTGGCTCTTGGGCCCTCCTCCCTTCTTGATATCCAAACTCAGTCTCACCTTGAAATTGGGTGATTCTGGAAGCTGAAAGTGAAAACCATCATCCCAAAACCAAAAAGTAAATACAAAAATAATGCTTACCATTAGATTTAGATGAAGACTACTACTAGTCTACTGCTACTACTAGTTGTTGCACCGTTGACTTAAGGCTCTCGGGCCTTATAGATACTAAATAAATAAATCAACCCCTCTTACTTAAACTATGAAGGTAGAATGTCGGGTTCTCGTTCTCTACCAAGAAACCTCCACTGGAGGATCCTTTTCAGGAACGGTAGACTAAGTACCGGTTTAAACCACGTCCCAGTAGTAAACTTTATAACACAACTTATTTAGGAAACACGAGTTTATGGTTGACCCCCCGGATAGGTTCCCATTATTTAATGAATTAATGCGTATGAGTCACAACATCCAATTTAACTATTCATGAATAGACGATCATGACCGATTAACAGATCAACTAATCGCCAATTAATCATGGCCTTGTCTCCTCAAGAAAAAAACAATATTGAAACTAACTTTGAAATTAAAATTAAAAAGGATTAGATTGAAGATTTGTTTCACTAACCGTTTTGAACATTCCTCTTGTATCATAATGGTATCCACCAGAATATCCTTTGGTTGCATCAGCTCTGAGGTAGAGCATTAGCCATGGGTACTGCTTTGAGGTCTTGAGTTTATGACTGAATACCCAACTCCCAACACCGACTTTCTTTTCCCAAACAACCTCATAGAACGAAATTTCATTAATGCCACGTGAAGGGTCAGAACCCAAATCATAAGTGCCATTGAAACCTCCTCTCAAGCGCTCACCAAACAACTCTGTCTCTTGATGGTTCAAGATGGGCTGATTCATACACCCTTTCCCAAAGCAAGGAAACCTTGTTGAACTAAAGGGTGGAACCTTAATCCCATTAGCCGGGCACAAACCGGACCTGGTGTCGAAGTTACCATTTTTGAGCATTACCATCCAAAACTGCCATGGCCTTGGGGTGTCCTGAACTTCACATAAGGAACCCAGATAGAGCTCTTTCTGCACTGCGTAAAGGTCTACATTGTCAACATTTGCTGGAGCCAACCCAGAGAATGGCGTTCCAACCCCAAGTTTGTTATCATCTTTTGTTACCCTGTGTTTCAGTGAAGAATCTGCCCCCATTACAACCGGGAATGAGAATAGACACAATAAGTTTATGACTGAAAAGTAAATGTTCAAATAATAGCTCATTGACGAATATCATGGGCAGAGAATCTCAAATACTAAGAACGAAAAAAAAGAAAAAAGAAAAAAAGGACCTGAGGTTGGTGTTAATTACCTGTGAGATCAAAACAATCAGCAGCTCTTGGGCTTCCCATGTGAGGAGTTTCTTGGCCAACTTCATTGCAAAAATTCCAAGCTTCAAAGGCCACTCTGAGTCCATCTCTTCTCATTCCGGGGTCTCCCACTGCTGACACGTAATTTTCCCCTGTTGCACCATCACTGCAAACACTTAGCAGCACCACATTCAACAACACAAACAAAAGGTTGAGTTGATTCCGCATGGCCATGGCTACTCCCCGTGTTTCTCTGTTTCACACAGGAAAAAAGCTCCTAGTTATAAGACACTAGTAAGAAGCCAAAGACAAATTCTGCAAAATGGGGCCCTTCTCTTGTGTTATGCGTCTAGGCTAGGCTGCTTCTGGTGTTGCCTTTCCCGTAATATTTTAATGAGTAACGCTAATTCATAAGATAATTTACTTATATATATATATTAACTTTTTCATTTATTTATTTATTTATTTTTTGTGGGGTGGGGTTGGCAAAACAGTGACACACACAGATGTGTGCTTTTTTCTGTTGAATGAAGGTCTATGGAGTATGGCCCCCTGTTTTTTGGTCATGGAAACCGAGTTTTTTTTTCTTCTTTTTTAATATGTATACAAATTATCAACTAATTACAGCTCTTCGTGGTCCAAATCTAAGCACATCATCAGAAAAATCTTACATATGTCATCTTTTATGTGATGAGCACTTTTTGTTTGGTTATTTGACTTGAATTAAAAGCAACGGACTGAGTAACAATTCGTGAATTTGTTGGTTACAAGTGGGGTGTAAGTAAAAAAAGAACGAAAAAGCCAAACCGTAGTTTGTCTTAAAAAGTAGCAAGTAGCGAAGAAAGGAATCTGCCCCAAAGTCGTGATAATTAATATAAAGTTCAAACCAATGCAGATTTTCTCTCCTTTCTGGTTTTGAGGAGACTTGAGTCTTTGAGTGGAAGGTAGCTGGCTTAGGGATTTCCAAATTTAATCCTTTCTGTTCTCAACACAAGAAAGTTAGGTTCCACTAAATGCACTTGGCACGGCAAACACAGTGTGATATCACAAATTACTAAAATATAAAGTTCCAAAACTGCTTTTTTTTTTTTTTTTTTTGTCTTTATATATATATATATATATATATATTTTCTATATTAGAGTTACTACTCGGATTTGGAATTAAAAACCATTTGGAGCTTGAAGATGTGCAGATTTTATTATGTAATCCTTTTTATCTTTACTTTTTTTCCCCATTAGATAGGTGTGGAAAAAAAAATGAAGACACAAGTTGATTTTACGATTACGTGCCATATGGGATTTCATCCAAGTTGTTGAGTACAATGATCAATTCTTCTAATTAGTGGTCCGCCATGCTGATGATTACCTTTACTTTATCGACCACTGACTACTGACTTCACGTATCCTCGGTGTTACTTCAATTACGCGCTTCTTTGTTTGGTTGCTCTCATGATTACTGACTTCAAGTATCTGTCTTATATTTCCTTCTAAGATTACTCTATTTTGCTTTAACATGGTATCAGACAAGGAATTCGGTGAGAAGCTTCTTCCATACTCTATTTTGCTTTAATATGGTATCAGAGAAGGAATTCGGTGCTTCTCTCTGGTCGCCATTGCTGAGTTTCAACCAGCAATCTTCTTCCTTTATCGTGCTTCTTCTCCGGCTCTGGATTCTATACGTGCTTAAATTTCTTCTTTGTTTGGATATGGCTCCTCTAAGATCAGCATCTACTTCGATAGCCCAATTTGTGACTCATTCTGCCATTGATGACTTGTCCAATCCTTATTTCCTCCATCATTCCGATAGTCCTGGCATGATTCTGGTTTCACAACCGTTGACTGGAGATAACTATGCCTCCTGGAGTCATGCCATGTTGATTTCACGAAATTGAAGTCAATATGGGAAGAATTGAACAATTACAAGCCAATTTGCTCTTGCAGTAAGTGTACTTGTGGTGGTGTTAACGCCCTAAATTATTACTATCAAATGGAGTACATCATGTCATTTCTCATGGGATTGCATGACTCTTTTACTCAAATTCGAGGCCAAGTGCTGTTGTTGGATCCACCGCCTCCTATCAATAACGTTTTTGCCTTGATTTCCCAAGATGAACATCAGAGGAACGTGGGAGTTCCTAACTCTGATTCTGCCAACTCTATGGCTTTTCTTGCCAAATCTAATGTTCCTAAAAGTTTATCATCTGTTTCGGGTCAATTCCATAATGGGGGTACCAAAGGGTATCATTCATCTGGTGGTTACAGAGAGCGACCCTTTTGCACTCATTGCCAGTTCCATGGACACATCATTGATAGATGCTATAAGCTACATGGGTATCCTCCTGGGTATCAGTCACGACAACGAGATCAATCTAATTTTTCTACCAATGCACATACTGCAAATTAGGTTTCTACTAATTCCAGCTCCAATCTTGCTGTGTCAACCGAACCACCCAATATGGGCAAGTTTTTACAGAACTTGGACACCAATCAGTACCAACAATTAATGAGTATGCTTTCTCAACATCTTGCTGCCACTGTCAAACTAGCAAGTGATGATGCTGAGTACTTCCTTCACTATATGTATCTGTTTTTTGGTCTCCTTGAGTGCTATTTTTTCTTCCACTCGTTCTTGGATAGTTGATTCAGGGGCTCCTAGGCATATTTGTTCAAATGCCAATGCTTTTGTTTCGTGGAAGCCTCTTACTCATGCTACTGTCACATTGCCTAATCACACTCCGATTTCAGTCAGTTTATTTGGTGATGTTAAGCTCAGTCCTCTGTTAATTCTCAAGGATGTGTTACATGTTCCTAAGTTTCGATTTAATTTGATATCTGTCAGTGCCCTTACAGTCGCTTCACACCTTGTTGTTAGCTTTCTTCATGACTCTTTGATTATTCAGGATCTACACAATAAGACAATGATTGGCAGGGGTAATAAAGTGGATGATCTTTACATACTTGATGCTGACAGTGTTACAAGAAGTCATGGTTCTTGCCCAGTTTATCCTTTGATAAGCGTTAACAAAGTCTCTGCTATAGTTTAGCATCATCGGCTTGGGCACTTATCCTTTAAATGCTTAGATGTGCTGCGAGATAGGTTATATTTTGATGTTGACAAAGCCAAGAAAGCTGGTCCTTGCTATATTTGTCTTTTAGCTAAACAAAGACGATTGTCCTTTGATTCTTGTAATAATATGGCTGCAGCCCCATTTGATTTGGTATATTGTGACATACGGGGCCTTTATCATCTTCCCTCTCATTCAGGTCATCATTAGTTTGTTACCATTGTGGATGATTACAGCCGTTTTACTTGGATTTTTTTGTTGCAACACAAATCTGATATGACTACTATTGTTCCTAAGATTTTCAACATGGTACCTACACAGTTTCATGCCAATATTAAGGCCTTCCGGTCTGATAATGCTCGTGAATTGGCTTTTACTGATTTTTTTTAATGAAGGAGGGGTATTACATCGGTTTTCTTGTGTGGATAGACCTCAACAAAACTTTGTTGTTGAAAGGAAACATCAGCATCTTCTTAATGTTGCTCGGGCTCTTTATTTTCATTCTTGGGTTCTTCTCGCTTTTTGATCTGAGTGCGTTCTCACAACTGCCTTTCTTGTTAATCGCACACCTACTCTGTTGTTGCATAACAAAACTCCTTATGATCTCTTATATAATGTTTTTGTCCCTTGTGATTCTTTTCGGGTTTTTGGATTTTTGGCATTTGCTTCCACACTCCCTGGTCATCGCACTAAGTTCCAAACCGAGCTCGTGTTTGTGTTTTCATTGGCTATCCGCCAGGCATGAAAGGTTACAAGCTTTATGATATTCAGACCAAGCAGATTTTTATTTCTCGAGATGATGTTTTTCATGAGGGCTGTTTTCCTTTTCACACTGTTATTTCTTAAGACGACTTAATTGATTCTTTTCCGGATTTGGTTTGCCTGTTTCTCATCCTGATTCTCTATAACTCCAATTGTATCTGACTTGCCTCCAGCTTCTTCCACCACCAATCTCACACGTTCTGGTGATCCTAGTTCGGATTGCCCTGCTGTTGTTAATCCTCTTCGCAGGTCCATGAGAATCTGCCAAGCACCCTCTTATCTTCAAGATTTTCATTGTCATCTCCTCACTCAGCGCCCTTTGCCGACTTGTCCTACTACTTATCCGTTAGCTCAGTGCTTGTCCTATGCCTCATTCTGAATTTGGTTCTTTCCGGAATTTGGTTCTTAATGTTTTTGCTCATTCTGAACCACAATACTATCATCAAGCTGTCAAACATTTCGAGTGGAGAGTAGCTATGAAGGATAAATTAGATGCCGTGGCAGCTAATCCCACATGGTCAGTTGTTCCTTTACCTTCTGGCAATCACACCATTGGCTGCAAATGGATTTACAAGATTAAATATCGAGTTGATGGTTCCATTGATCGTTGCGAGGCCCGGCTAGTAGCCAAAGGTTATACACAACAGGAAGGACTTGACTTTATTAAGACATTTTCTCCTGTAGCCAAGTTGGTTACCGTGAAAGTACTTTTGGCTCTTGTTACTAGTCAACATTGATAGCTTGTTCAACTTGATGCCTTCCTCGATGGCTACTTGTTTGAAGAAGTTTACATAGGTCTTCCTCTTGGTTCTCCTTGCTAGGGGGAGTTTTTTACACACGGTCTGCCTCTTGTTTGTCATCTTCATAACTCCATCTTCGGTCTTAAACAGACCTCTCGACAATGGTATTCCAAGTTTTCTCAAGCTTTTCTTTCATTTGGATTCTTTCAGTCCAAGTCCGATTATTCTCTTTGTTAAGAATTACCAAACGATAATTGACAAAAAGATGAAAAACAAAAACACACAGATTTAAATGGAAATTTTACTATGTTGAAAAATAAAGTACAAGATAGGTTTTACACGACCGAACTTAAAAAATATATAATCTCAAAAACCCTAAAATACATATGTGTACGGATGAAAACTGTACGGACAAAACGGTCCAATAAAACAGGTCCATGTCCATACCTATCGTCGTTTGATTGGTGGTCTCTTGTATTTGACTCTTTCTCGTCCTGATATTACCTTTGTTGTTGCATAAGCTTAGTCAATTTTTGGCTCGTCCTCGTCTACCTCATCTCAAGGCTGCCCATCATCTCCTTCGATACCTTAAAAATCATGCTGGTCAAGGTGTTTTTTTCTTTGCTGCTTCTTCTCTTCAGATCAAGGCTTTCTCTGATGCTGATTGGGGATCACGCCCAGACACTCGCAAATCTGTTACTGGTCTTTGCATTTTCCTTGGAGATTCACTCGTTTCTTGGAAATCCAAGAAACAATCCACCATTTCTCGTTCGTCTGCTGAAGCCGAGTATCGTGCTTTAGCCGCCACTGCTAGCAAAATTGTGTGGCTGCTTCCAGATTTTTTTTACTGGTCCTGCTCTCATGTTTTGTGACATTCAAGCTGTTGTTCACATTGATACCAATCCTACATTTCATGAACGGACCAAGCATATCGACCTTGACTGTCATTTTGTTCGTGATAAGATCTGTTAAGGCTGCATTATATTGCTGCCTACTCGCTCTGCTCACCAATTGGCTGATATTTTTACTAAGGTTTTACCTTCTTCCATTCTTTTTCCGCTTCTTTACCAAGATAGCCGTTCTTGACATTTACAGTCCATGTTGAGGGCGAGTGTTAGAGTAAATGCGTATTACTATTAGTTAGTTACATATTACTATTACTGTTCTTATCTTTGTTCTTACTCGTGTATAAATAGACTCGGTAATACTCAGTTAATGAAATGAGAAGCTTCTTCTATACTCTGTTTTGCTTTAATAATATACTGTACATGGACCATTTTGTTTGTTTGTTTGTTTGTTTTTTTATTTTTATTTTCCCCCCCCCCCCCCTAATATTATTATATGATATTTCTAATAAACAAAATCATATATAAAAGAAAAGGAAAGGTTAATTTATAACTTATAAGTAGTGGTTATATATTCCACAACTCCGCTTAATCCAACATAAAATTCTTCCTACATTGGGCAAAACACAAAACAAAGATAAGGTCAAATTGATGTAGATCAGAAGGCTACAATAAGTTGCGAGTGTCTGTGTCATCAGATTTTGTATTAAGGAAAAAGTAATTAAGGTTAGGTGAAGAAACAGATACACATCAGATAAGTCTGACTTCTCCATTAATGGCGAACTGCATATCCATTGCAAACCGTGAAGCCGATCCTTTTCCCCACCTTACGACTCTACTGCGTGTCCTACTTTTCTTTTTCATTAAAGATCAAACTGAGGAAACAGAAGCCAACTAATTGATACCATCGTAACTTTTTTGTTTTAAAATAAGCTTCCTTGCTATCCCACTTACAATGAATGGGAGTTCATTACTTTTTTTTTCTTTTTTTTTTCTTTTTTTTTTTTTGAGTGTTTTACCATTTTTGCCCCACAATGTATATTGTATTTCAAACTAATGTAAATGCCCTTAAAGTTTTAAATTATTTTAAAAATGCTCCCTTGAGTTTGTTCCGTAGATCGAAACCATTAGTTCACTGTTCACTCTTTTAAGGGGCAAGGTGATTTTCAATGGGCAAAAATGAAAAAAAAAAAAAAAAATCCTATATATCAAATTTAACTAAAAACACAATTTTTAAATTAAACAATCTCTCCAGAATAAGAATTAAAATAATGGCACAAATGCACATTTAACTATTTAGACGAAAAAATAGAATGTCAAATCATAACAAAGAAAACTAAATAATAATACGAGATAATATCAAAAACAACCCATGACCTTTAACCTTTCAACAAAAAATCTTTCACCTTTTCATAAATTTCAAATAAAACTTATTGTTTATGTTTTTTTTTTTTAATCAAATCTCGCTAATTTCATATATACGATCAAGATCAAAATTAGAGTTCAATTTATTATAAAATTTTTTAGTTTTTAAAATTGTGGATTGATATCCACAAAAATAGCTGAGAGATAATCCTTTAGAACATTGAACGATTTGTAATCTTTTAAGAATCCAACAATAATAATTTTCAAATACTCATAAATTATTTTTCTAAATTCTATTGAACTAATGGAATGAGGCATTTTTAAAACAATTTGAAACTTTAGGGTATTTACGTCACTTTTTATATTACAAGGACAAAGTGAGACAAGTATATCATGAGGTAAACTTAAGAAAGTCCAATAGTTAAATGTGTATTTATGGCTAGTTTTAATTTTTATTTCAGAGAAATTATCTAGAAATCCAATAGTTAATTGTGCATTTATGGGTTGTTTTAATTTTTATTTCAGAGAAATTATCTAATTTTGTGTTTCCAAATAAATTTGATATTTAGGATTTTTTTTTTTTTTCATTTTTACCCTTTGAAATATTTAGCATGTTTCATTTTGCCTTTTAAAAGAGTAAACCAAAGATTTCCATGATACCATCCGCAAAACCAAAGAAAGGAGGTATTTTTAAGACAATTTGCAACTTCAAACGTTATATTTCAAATTACAGGGGGCAAAGTGAGAAGTGCTGTACATCAGGGGCTTACAATTGGCAACTGGGGGACAACATGTGAGAGAGCTTTCATCTGGCTTTTGTAAGCCATAGCCATTCTGACAGTGTAGACTAGAGATGCAACGAATTCGGAATTTGGAGGTAGTGGTGACCACAAAAAGTTAAAGTCCACGTAAACCATAAAAGAGGCCGAATTGTTTTTGGCTGTAGGCCTTTAAGATATAAGTAGGATTCATTAATGGCAAGTGCAAGAAATGGGTACTTCTGGTTTCCGCGCAATATCAATGGGCTTTGAATTTTGATATGCTGATAGCCAAGTAGCTTATATATCTCTCCTTCTCCTAATAGTTTTGGGGGTCGCGTGCCAATTCATGCCATGCCTCCGGCAACCAACCAGTTTTGGCCATTAACACTCTCATTAGCTTCTCATTCAGATTCACCGGCTGGCTGTTTCACTTTCCAGGTCCGAGTACATCAGAAAATTCAGCTAATTAGAGATGGAAGTACTAGTTACAAAGACAAAATGGAAAATTATTGCCCGCTGTTTTTAGTTTACGAATTTTCTACCTTTAACTAATAGAGAAGCATTGGTCGAAAAGTAACAGCTACAACCTATCCATCCTGAATTATCATTTGTCTCTCCACATAATTTCACCATCTTCTAAATGGGGTGAAACAGCATTCCTCGGACCAAACCAGGAGACAGGGAATGTGGAGCAAAAGGCTATATTACATATATACACAATCCTAACGAAAATGAGAGCAATTGCTTTTATAATCATTACAAATTCAAAAAGCTATACACATATAAATTATTGTACATTTGGAAAGCCTCTACAGCTCTACTGATTTGAGATCATGTCTCTCAAGTTCAAGAAAGGAATCTATACATTTTCGTTTTTTTTTTTTCCTATCCCCCTTCATAATTTACTTTCTCATTTGATATTTATTACACTATAAGAAAAATAAAAAATCCGATTTCTACACTTTCTATAAATGCACAGTCCTTAGCAAGGAGTGCACGAGTATATGTATGCACAGTTTTGGCGGGAAGCAGAACAATGTCTCCCTCTTCCATCAAGTATTTAGCATCAACTATATAGAAAAACAAAAGAGAAAACACAATCCATTTTCTTTTGCTCAAAGAATAGAAGTTGCAACTTTTTGGCATCATCTTAAGCTATTCTCAAACAGATCAGGCAATGTTATCTTTCCAGAGTTGTTGGGATCAAGCTTGCTGAACTGGTTGCATATCAGTAATATGTCTTTCTCCCCTATCTTTCCCATTTCTTTAAGCTTGTAAATTACGTATTCTGATTTACTGAAACGAAACAATACAGAAGCGCAACAAAGAATAATGAGGAGTTATATCATTGACTAGATTTCCTGAAAAAGGTGTTATATTATAACTCTGTAAGTCACTATTACCTCTTTCTATCAAGACTTCCATATAAAGATAATCAAGCATTCACTAGAGTAATAAGTTGCCTATTTCTGCACATCTTAGTTCTTCTATATGTAGCAGAACAATGGTGCCCAGTAGACTAGTAAATTCATCAAAGTTTTAACAGGTTACTGAATTATGAGCTAATGTAACCACCAAGGTTGCCTAATTTCCCATGGTTCTATTATTAAGCTACCAAATGTGGCAGACCAAGCATAATTCACATAAGGCTTCAAAATAAATATATGACATTCAACAATGACTGAGGGTGAAATTAGAAAAGAGAAGAAAAAGGCACCTAATGAAACCATTATGATTAATGTCGGCAGCAAGTAAATCCTCGACGGTGATATCCCTATGCAAGACCCACTTGGCAATTCTCCTGTGCCTCTTATCAACCCTGGCCTCCGCCAAATATAGGAATGCTCGTGCCACTGCCAGCGTCGACAGAAGAAGCCAAACCACCGCGAAAATCCTACCGTTAAGCGTCTTGAAGGCCTGGTCTCCATAACCAACTGTGGTCACGGACATGACTGATAAGTAAACGGAATCAACCCAATTCAAATCCTCCCCGAAATGCAAAAACAAAACTCCGACACTAATACACAAGACCACCACTCCGAGCGCCAAACCCACCTTGAGTCTTATTCTCATCCTGCCCTTGGCCACATCGATGATATAGTCCCTAGCAGAAAAGCCCTGGTGTTGGTGCTGATGGACAGGCTGATCATGGTGGTCCAATTGCTGCATCCCCGTCAAGATCATGTTTTCTTGCAAGTCGAGCACATAATTGACAACCCCACTTAGCAAAATGTCGATGAAGCCGAATCCAACCAACACAAACACGCATGCAAACACCTTGGTCAAAGGCGTCAAGGGAGCTATGTCCCCGTAACCAATCGTGCACATGGTAACTATACAGAAGTAGAGGGCGTCGACGACGGGGTGGGTCTCGACGCCGGAGAAGTAGTCGGTGTTGAAGGAGTAGATTAAAACTCCCAAAGAGAGATAAATGAGAAGCAAGAAGAAGGCCTGTCTTACGATGGAGCTGGACTCGAATTGAGGATTGGGAAGCTGGGTCTTCTTGGGTTTGAGGTCCCGAACGACGGCCATGGCCGGGGCGGTCTTGCAGCGGTGGAGACTATGAGTTCTCCAAGGGGCATCTGGGGCTCCCAGTGCCAATTGGGTTGTGGAGGAAGATGATTGTGAGTCTCGTGGTTGAGCATCTGCATCTGGGATGGCGAGTAATGGGTCGCTGAGAGATGGAGGACTTGGGAATCGAAAATCGTTGTCTTCAGTAACTGGATGGAGCTGTTTTGGGGATTGGGATCTTGTTTGTGTGGCGAGAAAATAAGGGTCATCTTCCATGGATTTGGGAGACATACAGATAGATAGATTGAGTAAAAACAAAACAACAAATGGAAGGAAGGCCTTTAAGTCGATGTTTTTTTTGTTTAAGATAAGTTAGTGAGAGAAAGAGGGAGATTGATAGGGTGGTCGTTGGCGTAAGCTGGAGCTGCTTTCAACTTTCAAGTATAGGCAACCCAATTGGGCAGAGAGAGTCGATCGAGGACCGTCTATCTTGCTATCATAGGTTGAGTGGGACCCACACGCCAGCTTCTGACTTAACGAAGGGACAGACTAGTCCGTCCCCTTCCTTTTTTTTTTTTTTTTTTTAATTTTTTTTTGTTTTTTTTCCCCGGTTTCTTTTTTATTTTCTCATATCAAGAATCACAACTTCTAAAAGCAACCAAACAAGAAACATGCACATTTTCTTTTGACGTGACGAAATTTTTCCCAAGAAAGGAATAAACAAACAAATGTAAAGATGTTGACTAAGAAGAGGTCCTAATTCACAAATCACTAATCACAATTCACAAACATGTTTATTGATTAGGAGAACCAACCACACAGCTAGAGAAAGCGTGCTTTTAGCGTCAGCTTACGTCCTACTCCCCCCTCTATGATCATCACCTAATTATTATGTATTTATCAATGATTCACTAATTATAAAAGGGTCTATAAAGTATTAATCAAAATTTATATTTTAATGGTCTGTTTTCACAGTAGCACCGTCAAGGAATAACTTTCTTGTCCATAAACACATGGTGACAAAAATTAACCTGATTTCTACCACATTCAAACCCAAGTTGACTTGCAATTACTAATCCTCAAATTGATATTTACCAAAAAAAAAAAACAATAAAGACTAATCCTAAACAGTAATGAGAAACAAGTTAGAATAGTTTGTTTCGTTTTTGTTTATGCTTTCAATGAGTTCTTTAATTATTAATTTTGTAAAGAAAAAACAAATTGTTATAATGTAAAGACCAGCCACCAAAAATGTCAATGGGCCTGATTTCCTCATTTCTAATCTGCAGGTCCGAATGGACCTTCTTCTATTTAGGAAACTATGGCCCAGTAGACTGAAAGAATAAAGGGCTTTACAACCATGATCCAAGAATATGGGCAAAGTCGCTGGTAATATAGCCTCAACTCTCGTTCGCTACAGAAAAGAAATAGGCCTGTAATTTCAGATAAATGGGCCAGCGATTTGGTATTGTCATAGGCGGGGCCTACAAAAGCAGTGCTAAAGTATATATCTACACAGTGGCGCTGAAAAAACGTTATCCAGAACTTTTAAGTGCTATTTTAATAGATTTATTTCCCTTTCAAACAATGGGAGTAGGTAGAAAGCAGCATATTATCTGTTTCACTAAGCATGAAGCCTAATGGTCATCCTATGTAAGTGGTATGAGCTGTTTGAATTTGTGTAGTTTTCACTCCAAGTCATTTTTCTTTTATATTACTAAATAAATCTATCAGAATTGCGCCGCAAGTTATCTATATGGCACTTATAAAAAGAATACATAAGTGGTACACGGTGCCATTCTGATAAGCAAAGCTATCCTTTAAATATGTATATAATAATATCATATTTGAATGCCAAACCAAGTTAGACTTTCAAGCAAAGCTTATCCTATAGAATGTATATATATGAGGCATATGTACGTTATATGCTACTCCACGAGAAAGAATATGAGTAGGTACTAAACACACACTACTTACAGATCATGGGTGTGTCTGTGGTACGATCAAGCCACAGCCTGGTAAAACCATGCGAGAAGACTCCGTGCACCACACTGGAACTGTCGGCCATGGACAAAGTGTCGGTCCTGCGATGCAATGCTCGAACCCTTCACGTGTACAGACAGGGGCAGGGGGCAGCTTGCGCCATAAGAGAGGCGCTTTCCAGGGCATTGGTTCCATTCTACCCTCTTGCCGGAAGGCTAAAAGAGTCGAGCCAAGGTCATGAACTCCAAATAGACTGCTGCGGGGAAGGCGTCTGGTTTGTGGAGGCATCTCTTGACTCTACACTCGAGGCCTTCAATTATTTCGATGACGTCGTTGATGCTGTTGCCAGCTCCTCCATGAACATAATCTCATATGATGACCTCCTTCCCAACCAAATGCCAGCTGCTAGTTACGAACCACTTGTGCAAATACAGGTGACACAATTTGCATGCGGTGGATTCGTGATGGGGCTCATATTTTGTCACAGCATATGCGATGGGCTAGGCGCTGCTCAGTTTCTCAACGCCGTGGGAGAGTTTGCCAGAGGACTTGACCACCTCAGCGTCGACCCTGTCTGGTGTAGGGACTTCTTTGTAACTAATACTCTCGCAGCTCAAGGACCAATGAACACAATACCACCGTTGTCCTTGCCAACTGTAAACTACCGGCTGGAGCAAGCCCACGTGGACATTTCCATGGATCAGATCGACAAGCTCAAGCAGCACTTTCTAAAATCAACGGGACAGAGGTGCTCTGCCTTTGAAATCGTAGCAGCCAGTTTTTGGAGCTGTCGGACCAGAGCAATTATGAGCAACAATAGTATGTTGGAGTTGGGGGCTACTAAAGATGAGGAGGAAATGGTTAAGTTTGTGTTCTTTGCAAATTGCCGCCAGTTGTTGGAGCCTCCTTTGCCAAAGGGCTTCTACGGAAACTGTTTCTTTCCAGTGACCATAACAGAGTCGAGAGAGTGGGTGGCGCGAGCGTCGCTTGTTGAGGTGGTCAAAGTGATCCAAGAAGCCAAGGCCAAGCTACCCGAGGAGTTTGGCAAGTACAGGAAGGGTGATGCGGAGGAGGACCCCTTTATGCCACCTCTGTCTTACAACACGCTATTCGTGTCGGAGTGGGGCCGACTGGGATTCAACCAGGTGGACTTGGGGTGGGGCCCACCACTCCACATAGTCCCCATCCAGGGCTCTCCCATCATACCTGCTGGGATCGTGGGATGGCAGCCCCAGTTGGCGCCCAACTCCAAGAGGGGCATCCGCTTGATGACTTGGTGTGTCCATGACTCCCATCGCCACCCCTTCCTTCATCACATCATGCAACTCTATTCATAGTAACATTCTTAATTCATGTCAAAGTGTCTAACTCTCAAGTGTGAACCCACCCCATGACCAATATCTCAATGTGAATTCATTACTTCCTACTAATATATGTATGCCTATGTCTCTGTCTCAGTCTCAACCATCTTTTCTTATTGCAACAATGTTACAACTAAGAAAATGGAAAAGTTTGACTTTTGACCAAAATTGCCACTTCATTACCAGATTATTGTATTGCCTTTCACCGTTGGCACTAGGATGACTAGGCTACTGAGAGGTAGCGATTATCTGATGCTTTGTAGCGGCGCTTAAATTATTTTTCTTTAAATTTTTAGTTTTATTTATTTTTTTTATGTGGGAAAAAAAAAAAAAAAGATTAACGAAGAAACAAGAAAATAAACAATAACAAAAGAAAAGATAAATAAAAATGAAGCAAATAAAAAAGGGCAAAAAGAATTAATATAGAGAAAAAAAATTTAAAAAAATATATGAAAGATAAATAAAATAGAAAATGCATAAAGAGAGGAGAAAAGACAAAAAAAAAAAAGAAAAAGAAAAAAGAATAGCTCCTTCTATTTATAAGAGAAGGGAAAAAAAAGAAAAAATTAATTTAAAATGAAGAGAAGGGAAAAAATTAATTAAAATGAAAAATAAAAGATTACGGAAGAAACAAGAAAATGAATAATAACAAAAGCAAAGGAAAATAAAAATGGAGCAGATAAAAAGGGAAAAATAATTAACATAGAGAAAAAAAATTAAAAAAGAATTAATATAGAGAAAAAATTTAAAAAAATAAAGGAAAAAAGAAATAAAAGAGCAAAGGATTAAGAGAGGAGAAAAGACAAAAAAAAAAGTAGCACATTCTATTTATAAGAGAAGGGAAAAGAAGAAAAAATTAATTTAAAATGAAAAAAATAAAAGATTAAGGAAGAAACAAGAAAATCAACAATAACAAAAGAAAAGGAAAACAAAAATGGAGCAAATAAAAAGGAAAAAATAGTAGTCGTTATAGATATTGTAATTACTGATTATTGTCTATTTTTTGGTATATCTAAATAGTGTAATCTGATTAGCATAGTAGTTATAGTTAATAATAATAATGACGACGACGATGATAACGATGATGATGACGACGATAACGTGATTATGATGACGACGACGATGATGATGGTGGTGATGATGATATAATAATAATAATAATAATGACGACGATAGTAATAGTATTAATAATAATAAAGGTAAGAAAGAAGAAAATATTATATTAGTCATATTAACAACTTCTTTGAATGATGATGATAGTATTAGTAATAGTAATAGTAAAAGTTCTTTTAGAAAAAAAAATAATAATAGTAGTGAAGAAAAGAAAGAAGAAGAGACCATATCAGTCAGATTGACAATATGTTTTGGCTCCATTAAAGTCTTAAATACTAATGGCCCATTTGGTTTGTACTAATTTTTAGTGTTTTGCAAACATTAGTTTAAAACTAGAAGTTTAGAATTAGTGTTTGAAAACCTATTTAGTTGCACTATTTGGTAAAATTTTAAATTTTAAAATTATGAATTGCATTTGGTTCATTATTTTGATACAGAGCCTCTCCCCCCTCCCCAAATACAAGAAAAATGGTCTATAATAAGGACAAAAGTCATCGTTATAAATTTGATTATCGCTGTTATAGACCTATAGTGACAATAAAGTCATCGTAATTTTGTCATCGCTATAAGTGTCACGATCCAAAACTCGGGCTAGTGGCAGAAGGGGAATTTCACAAAGAAGAGAAATTTCTTGATTTATTTGAAAAGTGTCAAAAGTTCTTATTTTATAAAACGGTCCATTTAAATAAAATAATTAGAATTTCATATCGTGAACCACTACCACAGTTCGTATACACCATTAAACATAGACCGAATAATAATTTAAAAATGCGAAATCAAATGTAAGTCCAAGCATCATCATCATCCACGGCAAAAATCAAACATCAGAATGGCATACATAAGTTCACAGACAAGATAGAATGTAGTAATCTTAGTTCAATACTAAACAAAATCCAAACACCATGACGACAAGCTTCAAGCATTACCAAGATGACGAACTA
Organism: Parasponia andersonii; assembly: GCA_002914805.1. Lineage (NCBI taxonomy): Eukaryota > Viridiplantae > Streptophyta > Magnoliopsida > Rosales > Cannabaceae > Trema > Trema andersonii. The sequence continues at coordinate 182,372 of JXTB01000375.1, forward strand.
CAGTCAAGATGACCTCTTACTCCTCTTGATCTCCTAATTCGTACTACACCATCTGAGGAAGAAGGTAGGGGGTGAGCATAAAATGCCTAATAGGAAAAACAAATACTCGATCAAAAATATTTTAGTGATGGAGAATTCCTGCAAGGTTAGTTTAGTCCAAAACATACACATATATATATAATCCAAACTGGAAATCCATATATATATATA
>JXTB01000375.1:182589-199907 GCA_002914805.1 Parasponia andersonii
ATGATCCTATGACACGTGCAATACAAAACTGAAGTGTGAAAATAATCATGCTCGGGTTTTTCAATAAAATCAACATACTAGGTTTTATAGGAAAACGAGCAGTATAACGGCCCTATTTTTAATATACCCAAAATAATCTGTACTCAGAAAATTCTCAGAGCAATACAATATGTATACATCATACAATTAACTTCTATCACAAGTGTTCAAGAAAACCAAAAATCATATTTGTACTCATATGTTACAGAAAATAAATTTTATTCAAAAACGATATAAAACAAAGGTAATTGAGTCCCTACCTCGCTCGAATAGCGATACCACGTTATCGAATCCTCAAGGTGTCGTTGACGATCGCCCAGAGGGTCAAGAACTAATTCCGAGCTCTCGATCGTCCTCTTGCAAAAAACCAACTTCTCAACAGAGCTTCAATTCCATAAATGGACCTCTTCACTAAATTTCTAGCACTCAAAATAGCTAGGTTAGACATATAACTTGTCCAATTCGAGTCCAGGCCCATATTAGGCCGGTGGCATGCAAAACGAGGCAAAATCTCGGCCATCCGATCTCGATTTTCGTGCTGATCACTAAACATAGACAATATATATATATATATATATCAAACTTTCCCATTTTCTGAGTACAATCCAAAAATGACAACAAAAATACAATCTAACGGCCGAATCAAAAAATCAAACTTAAACTCAAAATATCCAAAAATGGCAACTTTTGATTCGGGCATTATGGGGTGAGATATATATACCTTGACAACTCTTGTGACGAGATGAATCCAACGGGACTGGTTGGAGGTCGAACGGAGGTAGGAAACGCCGCCGGTGGCCAAAAATCCGAATTGGCCTTTTGGAGCTTTTCCGGCGTTGTAGGTGACGGCAGTGACCAGGGACAGGCGGTGCGGCTTCGGTGTCGCACAAGGAGGCTTCGCCGGTCAGTTGCACAGGCGGACAACGGCGGCGGCGGCTCCTGCGGCCGTCTGACGTCGACGGGCGGAGAGGATCCGAGAGGGAGAGAAAAAACGTCAGGGAGAGAGAGAGAGAGAAGAGAGAGAGAGGAAAATGATACCCACGTGAGTAGGAATATATGGGGCTGTGCAATTTTTCAAAAATTGCACATAAGTTCCCAAAATTCCAAATCTCTATCAATTCTGTCCCTCAAAAATTGCAATTTAGTCCTTCTGTACAAAACTTTTATAAATTAATCCCCCCAATATTATATCCGAAAAATAAGTAAAATATCCAAATTGCCCTTCCAAAATCCGGGTTTTTACATTCTCCTCTCCTTAAAAGAATTTCCTCCCGAAATTCAAAGTATAAGTCAAGGTTTACATCACAATACAACTTCTGACTGAAGGTCAAACAAATGAGGGTACTTCTCGTACATCTCCGTCTCGAGTTCCCAAGTAGCCTCGTCTTCTTTTTGATGTTCCCAAAACACCTTGACAAGTGGAATCTCTCTGTTGCAATGCACCTTCAACTCTCTAGCCAACAAACGAACATGCTGCTCTTCATAAGACACATCTTCTTGGATCGGTACATGCACGTAATGAATAACATGAGATGGGTTCGGTGTGTACTTCTTCAACATCGACACATGAAACACATTATGCATGTGACCCAACTATGCAGGCAGATTCAAGCGATACGCCACTGGTCCAATTCTCTCAGTGATCTCAAAGGGACCAATATACCTTGGAGCAAGCTTACCTTTAACCCCAAATCTTGTAATACCTCGCCTTGGAGTCACTTTCAAGAATACGGAATCACCAGTATCGAACTCTACCTCACATCTCTTCGAGTCAGCATAACTCTTTTTGCGACTCTGAATCTCTTTGAGTCTCTCTTAGATATCCTTGATCTTCTCAGTAGTCTCCTCAATTCAGTTCAGTTCTAAGAGTAACATGTTCTTCAGGTTCTGCCCAACACAAGGGCGAACTACACGGCCTTTCAGACAACACTTCATATGGAGCCATACCCACATTGATATGGTAACTATTATTGTAAGCAAATTCCATCAAAGAAAGATGATCATCTCAGTTCCCACCAAAATTCGGTATGCAATAACGTAGCATGTCCTCAAGAATCTGAATGGTCCTTTCAGACTGATCATCTGACTCAGGATGGTGAGCTGCACTGATATTCAACTGCGTACCCAACGCTTTCTGCAAGGCTCTCCAAAACTTAGAAGTAAACCTTGGATCTCTGTCAGAGACTATGCTTGAAGGCACACCATACAAGCGTATGATGTTCTCCATGTACAGTCTACTAGGCTTAGTAAGTGAGTAATCCATCCAGATCGGTATAAAGTGAGCACTCTTCATCAACTGATCGACTACCACCCAAACTGCATCATTCTTCCTCAAGGTCTTTGGCAAACTGGTCACGAAGTCTATCGTGATCTTGTTCCACTTCCATTCCGGAATTGGCAACAGCTGAAGTAATCTAGCTGGCCTCTGGTTTTCAGCCTTGACTTGCTGACAAATCAAACACTTAGTGACAAAAAGTAGCTACATCCTTCTTCATACCTTTCCACCAATACTACCACTTCAAGTCCCCGTACATCTTGGTACTACCCGGATGTACTGTGAATCTTGATTTGTGAGCCTCTGTTAGAATGGTTTCTCGAAGATTAGGATCATTAGCTACAGCCAACTTCCTACTGAAAAGTAAAAACCCTTCTCTGTTAGTGCTCCAACCATCTAACTGTTCACCATTCTGAAGCCGGTTCCAGATTGTCCTCAACTCCCTGTCTTACCACTGACTCTGTTGGACAGTCTGAAGAAGAGATAGTGAAATCACAATATTGCTCAGACAAGCAATCCTTTCATTCTCGAAGTACTGCAAGTTGTAGTCACCAATCACAACTGAGTTCCTCCAATCTTTAAACACTACTGCAGCTAGTACACCATGAGGCTTCCTACTCAGTGCATCAACTACAACATTGGCCTTACTAGGATGATACTGTAGGTCGAAATCATAATCCTCTATATACTCAACTCATCTTCGATGCCTCAAGTTTAGATCCTTCTGGGTAAAGAGATACTTCAAACTCTTATGATCGGAGAATATGTCAAACTTCACACCATACAAGTAACATCACTAAATCTTCATGGCAAAGATTACCGCTGCAAGCTCCAGATCATGGGTAGGATAGTTCTTCTCATGTGGCTTCAACTGACGAAAGGCATAAGCCACAACCTGTCCATTCTGCATCAATACACATCTCAAACCCGTCTTCGAAGCATCGGTATACATCACATAAGGTTCGCTACTGTTAGGAATAGTAAGAACTGGTACGGTGGTCAAACTCTGCTTCAACTTGACAAAAGAATTTTCATTCTCATGATCCCAAACAAACTTAACATCCTTCCTGGTCAACTTCATCAAAGGCAAAGCAATTCTCGAGAAATCTAGCAACAAAATGACGGTAGTAGCCTGCCAATCCAAGGAAACTACGTACCTCCGTTATATTTCTCGATCTTTCCTACTCTAAGACAGCTTCGATCTTAGCGGGATCGACTGAAATACCTCCGTGAGAAATCACATGGCTCAAGAACTTTACTTCTGATATCCAAAATTCACACTTCGATTTATTGGCATACAACTGATGATCTCTCAAGTTTTTGAGTACTATCCCCAGATGTTCGGCATACTCTTCTCGAGTCTTAAATATACCAGGATGTCATTGATGAATACAACCATAAAACGATCCAAAAACAGCCTGAAAACCTAATTCATGAGATCCATAAAGGCTGCAGATGCATTCGTCAAACCAAATGGTATCACCAGAAACTCAAAATGATGATATCGAGCTCTGAATAATATCTTAGGTATATCATCCTCTCTTATCTTTAATTGATGATAACCGAATCCCAAATCAATCTTAGAGAAGAACCTTGAACCACCGAGTTGATCAAACAATACATCTATCTTTGGCAAAGGATACTTGTTCTTTACAATCCACTGATTCAACTTCCGGTAATCCACACAAAGTCTCAACGAACCATCAACTTTCTTCGCAAATAAAACAGGAGCACACCAAGGAGAAGTGCTACTGTGAATAAATCCCTTGGAAAGTAGAACGTCCAACTGTTCTCTCAATTCTTCCAACTCAGCAGGCGCCATGCGATAGGTTAGAATAGAAACTGGCTGAGCTCCAGGAACTAGTTCAATACAGAACTCGATCTCCCTATCAGATGGTAACCCTAGTAAGTCTTTGGGAAATACCTCCGAATTCTTACACACCACCGGAATCCATGGGTCTTGATCGTCTGTTCTCACCTCATTATCCATGGCAAACAAGTTTCCATAACACTCGAGTTTCTTCCTTCTACCCATGCACGCTTTTAGAACAGGACTAGGCTTCAACAGACTCATCCCAACTTGATAGACAATAAGTTACCCATCAATAGGAAAAAAAGTCACCTGCTTCTTATGACAGTCTACAACGGCTCGATACTTTGACAACTGATCCATACTGAGTATCACGTCATACTGTCCCATCGGCAATACAATCAACTTAGCAAGAAGCTTCTTATCACCGATCATAACCCGACAAGACTAATTTTAAAATCAAAACATTGACAAAAGTATAATTTTAAAAATTATAAAGAATAAAAATATACATCCTAGAAATCCCACCAGCCTTTCTCCCCAACTCTGATCTCCTTAGGGTCCTTTTCGTTGACTGAACACTCGACAGAGACGTAAGTGAAGACGATTTCCTTCATCGTACTGAAGAGATACTTAGGCATTGCCATGCTGTTTCTGGGTTCCTTGAGGGTCTTTAAGATAGGGGCCGAGGTAGATCTTCGGGGGGAGGAAGCTCGTGGCACCGATCTCGCCGCCGTGACCCAGACATTCACGTCCACCTTGGCAAGAATATTTCTCCTCTTGCTTGCAAAAGGGGAGTAAAGCAAATTCCTTCACTAAGGCGTGCATGAAATTCACTGAGGTATTGCAAAAAAATGTCATTGCACTAGAAGAGCTTGCATGAAGAGGTTTTGCGCAAAATCTTGTTATTAGTCATCACTACACAAGGCAGTCTATAATATGGAGTGAATCGGTTTAGCTCGAAACATTTAAAGCTTACTTCAAATGACTTTCCTGAATGTTCAAATTCCAACATGCTTAGAGCAACTTCACAGCTCTGCGAAAGAATTGGCTCGGTATCCACAGCAGATTTCTCAAGAAGTGACATGCTGTGATCATCTTCAAGGACACCCAAATAAGCATGCTAGTTTTACTAGTCATATTCAAAACCATAGTCCATATATTTCAAAAGAACGAAGGAAAACGGTTAAAACATATACCTACAATGGAACCAAGTGCTTCAACGGCTTCATGTCTAACCATTGGGTGCTTATTGACATCCTTAAGTATAGTGTATGTTGAGCTATACTAGTATGACCATGTGTGAAGTTTTGGTATATCTAAAACTACATTGCATAAGGATCATGTGAAATATGTGTTGTAATTATTGCCATTGACAATAATATATTCTTATAAAGTTGTTGATTAATGCATTTCTTTCTTAATATTAAAATAGATGATGTACTTATGTTTTATAACTTGTATCATTTAAGATATTAAAAAGTACGAATCAAGTAATTAATAATCTAAATTATAACATTTTGACAATATATTATTATGAACATTGAGAATATATGCTTATAGATATAAATTCTCTAACTTTATCTAGTAGAGAAATGAATATCATCATGAGGAGCTATAAAAACTTGGATGATTTAAATATTAACTAAATAATTAATAAAATAAGTTATTTTATTAATTGAAGGGTTTTCTGTTAGATATAGTCTTATATCAAGAAGACTCAAGCAATTGAAAGATATAATTGGAGAGGTAAAACAGTAATTTTATATAGCTCCAATAATCGATATTCATGTGGGAATACACTTACATATGTTAATTATCTAATGAATATATTTCTTTGTTTTTTTTTTTTTGTGATAAGATACCTATTTTTGTCTCCCTTGGGACTAGAACCCATGACCTAATTCTTACACTCATATACTCCAATTGAGCTAGTCCCAATTGGTAATGAACTTAATTCTTATAATAGAGTATTTTATAATATTTATTTAATTCAAAAGTATAGTTTTGACATTTAATAGAATAAATTCATAATTAGTAGTTAATTGTATTGAGAGTAAATTGTAACTAAGTCTTTGACTACTAGAGTTTGAGTTAAATAGGTCCATTTGGGTCCTTAACTTACACCAATATCTTGGACTCAATGAGATCAATTTAGCTTAAATAGTTTTCTAAGTAATTACACAAAAAGGAGAAAAATTCTGGACTGATGGTTGGGGAGTCCACCTCACTGCTAATAAGCAATGAAACAGCTAGCCTTTAGGCCCACTAGGTCTGGTCGAATTCTTTCCCATAAAGTATAGCCTATAAAAAGCTCCTCCCCTTTTATTGTGTGGATAGCTCAATTTTATTGTTTGGCAGTTGTACGTAGAAAACTAAGAGAAAAATAAGAAAAATTCTTAGAGCCATCGTTGGAGGCTATTAGAGTTCTTGAATTCTCATTTAATGTTGATTATGATTGAGTTGCCCACACACTCATAAATTACTACATGGAATAGCCATTTTTCAATCCCATTCTAAACATTGAATACAAATTTTGTTGATTTTGGATCCCTAGATATTGTGCTATAAAATAAAACATGCATAAGTAAGTATCAAATAAGATACTTTTGAATAAAATTCTATATGATGCATGAATACAAATGTAGATGTTGTCGCCCATAAAATACTACATTTTATTCTAATTGTAATCTAATTCCGAATATAGATAAGTTTCCTAAGTAAAATACTTATCTCGTTCTTGTAAAACTAAAACCTTCCTAATTATTAATAATTATTTAAATATCTCATATTTAATTATTAATAACTACCGTTATATTTAGTCATTAGAACCTATTAATAATAACTCTAAGGTGGAACATTAATAAGTATAACTTGAGTATATAACTTAAGTGTATGATCATTGTTTAGACTCTAATAAAGATTTTTAATTTAATGTCACCTAAAGGTAACAAATTATAAGCGTCTAGAGTTTTATCTGAAGAAACCCAATCTAGAAAATAACTTCTATAGTCTCATCAAGGTGAACATATATAGATTCTTAATAAATGGATTTACAATATGAACTTAAGTCTTAATCCAGTAATCTTTCTCCCACTCGATCTATTTAATTTATTGTAAGATTTATAATGTTTTACCAAGTTATCTAAATCTAATTAGATACCCAAATTATAATTAATATGTGTGACATTATGATAATATTCGGGTGACACTTTCTATTTTATAATGCATGTTATCATAAATATAGACCTTCAAGGATAATCACAAATTAGTTGCAAAAATTAAATAAAGTATTAAATCACATATCTTACAACCATGGCTATCCTAGAAACTTAAATTACAAAATTTGAAAATAAATTAATATTATGATTTTCATATCTTCCAATTTTATAATCTCCATAATCTTCAATATTTTTCTTGCAAAATCTGTTAGTGATAAATACAAATATAACACGTACAAATTTGGAAATATATTATCTTTTATGTTTAAAAATATTTCTTTATTTAAAATCAAATATAAATTAATTCAAAATTTTAAAAAAATCTTTTCGTATTTGTATTTATCACTAATTTGAGTATCGGAGTCGCCTTGGGTGGCGTCACCGGTGTTCCCAATCAAACTGTTGTCGTTTTCAATATCAATGTCGTGTTCTCCTATTATTGTCGTTTACGTTTTCCTCTACGCGCTATTTATTCGCTAATGTCGTATAATCAACATCGCGTGCTTATTCTCCCATAGGAGCCACTGTCGTCGTCTTCATCAGGAGAAGAATCAAATACTTGCGCAGACCAAACAAAGCCCTAAGCTTGGTACAGCTGCTTCTGAAGCACAGCCGTAGCTCATCATGAGTTCGTTGGACCAAACCACGACATTCGAGTCATCGCCAGAGATGGAGAAATTTCTCTGCGATCGATTACTCGACCCCACCCAGCCTATCTCGGAGCGTTTCAGAGCTCTTTTCTCTCTCCGCAACCTCGAGGGTCCAGGTCCTCGAAACGCCCTCATTCTCGGTTAGTTCATACTACCCAGTACCCAATATTAGTCTCTTTCTCTATCTTATTAAAAATTTTCGAATTTTGTTTATTCTGTTTTAGGTGGCATAGTCTAGATAGAGAATTTTGTAATAATTACACAAATTTTGTGTTTTATGGTTTATCTATAAGACCCCAGACAAGATAGTCAAGTTTGGGTAATGTATGAGTTTATGAATCTTTGCTACTAAACTCTCTGTTAAAATTACCAAGTAGGGGAATATATATATACACACACACACACACACACACACTTAAAAAAATGAGTTTTGTCATTGAGAAGTAGCTTCAGAGCTTGGTCTACTTCATAAACTGAATCCTGAATTCATTGGTTTATAATTTTGCATATGAGGCTATATTTTGTGGCAACTGTATTTTTGGCAATCCCTTTGTGACTGAAAATTCTGGTGATAAAATCCTGTGAAGTTTTCTTTTTATTTATTTATTTATTTTTTACTATTCTTCGGCTTAAAGACTTCTCCCCTTCTGCTGGAACATAATTTGTTTTTCTCTTGCAGCTACAAGGGACTCTTCCAACTTGTTGGCACATGAGGCTGCTTTTGCTCTGGGTCAAAGGCAAGACGCCGAGGCAGTCCCTGCTTTGATAGCTGTTTTGAATGATCTTTCTCTCCATCCCATTGTTCGTCACGAGGTGAGTTCTTAACTTTGTTTTTTCTTGTATCATTTATTGTTGAGTTTGTTAGTTTGTTTGAGTACGGATAGTTTTTGATATTATTGGATAGGCAGCGGAAGCCCTTGGTGCTATTGGTTTAGAGAGTAATATTCCTTTGTTGAAGAATAGTTTGGTCTTAGATCCAGCTCAGGAAGTTCGAGAAACATGTGAATTAGCCCTCCAACGAATTGAGCAGTTGAAGGATGATGGTGGGAAATCAACTGTTGAAAAGTCACCCTTTTTATCAGTCGATCCAGCTGCTGCAGCTACTTCATGTTCTTCAGTACATCAACTTAGGTTTGTCTGATTCTTAGAAATTGCCCATTTCTCAAGTACAATACAAATTTGCGGTAGTTCTTACTTTTATATCTCAATTCATAGGGAAATTCTTCTGGATGAAGAAAAAGGCATGTATGAGCGGTATGCAGCTCTTTTTGCACTTAGAAATAATGGAGGAGATGAAGCTGTTGCTGCTGTAATTAATTCTTTGGGTTCAAATAGTGCTCTTCTGCGGCATGAGGTTGGTTAACTAGTATTTTTCTGAGCAAATTGTATTGAACAAACGTAAACTTGGAAAATTTTCTGTTGGTCATTGAAATGGCTCAGATTGATTTGTATGAAACTGGTGTCATGGATGCTTCAATTCCTTGGTTGTTTTTTGTAAATTCAGGTTGCTTATGTGTTGGGTCAGCTGCAAAACAAAGCTGCTTCAGCTGCTCTCTCAGAGATACTTAAGGATGTCAATGAGCACCCAATGGTTAGACATGAAGCCGCTGAAGCACTTGGTTCCATTGCAGGTATATGTTGCAACCGTTTTCCTTCATTCTTTTAACATTTATGAACTATGGTTTTGAATAGGACTAATTTAACTAACATGCTTATCTGGGTTCCTTGAAGATGATCAAAGCGTGTCACTTCTTGAGAAATTTGCTATGGATACTGAGCCAATTGTTTCGCAGAGCTGTGAAGTTGCTCTAAGCATGCTGGAATTTGAACAATCAGGAAAGTCATTCGAGGTAAGCTTAAATGTTTCGAGCTAAACCGATGCACTTCATATTATAGAACACCTTGTGTAGTGATGACTAACAACAAGATTTTGCGCAGTACCTCTTCATGCAAGCTCCTCTAGTGCAATGACATTTTTTTGCAACACCTCGGTGAATTTCATGCATACCCCAGTGAAGGAATTTGCTTTATTCCCCTTCAGCAAGCAAGAGGAGAAATATTCTTGTTTAAACCAATATCTCATAAGTCATTGTTATACTAATGTACGGCCTTAATTATGGCCAATTAACATAATTTCAGGAGAGAGTTGAAGGAAACCAATGTCTTATAAGTCATTGTTAAAATTTACGGCCTTAATTATGGCCAATTAACATTATTGTGGACAGAGTTGAAGGTTCCCATCCCTGCTTACCTTTCCCTCTTTTTCTTTTTGCTAATTTAGACAAATGTATTATGGCAATAGATACATACGGTGGAAGTTGAGTTTGTGCATCCCATCTATCTGTTGTGGCAGCTTGTCTCCGTTATCACTTTCTTCTCGCAATGAGTTTTAGATTTCAACAATTCGAGTGTATTCTTTTAAGATTGTATGTTTAAGTAAATTTCTCGTCTCATCATGAAAAAATAATGCATGTGGTGCCGTGGCAATTGTATATTTCCATTTCAGGAAGCCAGTGCCTTAACTTATTTAGTAGCTCTTACACAAATTTAATAATATTTTTCTTTTTCTGTGGGGGTAGGCCATACACCGCATTTTTTGAAATATTTTGCAAAATGTGATGGTTGAGGTTGTTTTTTGTTTTTTGTTTTTTTTTTTTCAATTCCCTGTATTTTTTTTAAGAAAAATGATTCCCCTGCTAAATTCTTTTTAGATAAATGCCATTTTTTTTATAAAATAGTTATTCGTTATCCGTGTTTAAAATTGGTTCACCATTTATCAATTACCAGTTAATAGCACATTATTATTTTTTTTGTTGCTATTTTTTTTTCTCTTTTTCATACTTTTTATTATTTTTCCTATTTGTATTACTAGCTAAAAGATTTTACTTCTCTCTTATTTTTTTTTAATTTTAAATAAGTTTACTTACTGATTATTGGTTACTATTTTAGCCATTTTAAAAAATGAATTTTTTTTTTGGTTGAAAATGTGGTGCGAGAATTGAATAAACAATGGCCACCGTATTTTTGTAATTTTTTTTGTTATTCATGTAAAAATCTTTCGAAAAAGTTTCTTTTTGTTTTTCTTTTTTTTTTAAAAAAAATAATAATTTGTTGTCTTGTTCACTAAAATTGTTTATAGCTTGGGCGTTTTTATGGAGATATTTGGGCCCAAAAGAGGGCTGTATAAATCTCCTCACAATGAAGCTAGAGGTTAGACTGGGAAATGGACCTGACTATTTTATGACTTTCATTAAATTGATTTTGTTTAGGAACGTCAAATATTAGTCACGAAGAGTCACTATGTTTATAACTTTCCTGTCCAATTGCTCTGTGTACACACAATCATATTTTGTCACGCATCCTTTAAAATAATTAAAATTTTAAAAGAAAATATAAAACATCTAGTTAAAATAATTAAAATTTTAAAGAAAAAATATAAATAGCAAAATATTTGTTAGTACTTACTACTTAATATGTTTAAAGGTTAGATTTTAATATCTGTTAGAGGATTTCTTGTAGAGATGAGATATGTGGGATTTAAATATTTGTTAGTGCATTTTTTTCAAGAGGTGATGCGTATGAGATTTATATGGTAGATAGAGTACAAGATGAGAAAAATGGACAGTCGTATTCATGGTGAATCATATGTTGCTGCAAACAGCCGAGGAACCTTACGTTTGCTAAAAAAGGCGGATGAACCTTCAGTATATACGTGTGTGTTGTGTGAACGTATACTAGGATTGGGTGGGAATTAATAGTTAAGGAATCCATTATAGTATTTAATGAGAATAAAAAGAAAAATAATAAAAATAAAAATAAAAAGTGTCAATTGACCTCAGAGTTTAGAGGAAGAAATTTGTATTCAATGAGTTATTTTTCACTTTTAAGTTTAGAAGATTTTTTAGCATACCATGCTAGTACCTAGTACAACCCCCTAATCCCACACTTGTCACCTCGGGACCTCGAGGTGAGGATAGAGACCACACCACATTCTCAGGATCGAACCTAGCCCGAAGAAAGAGTTTAGACTCGGTTTTTAGCAACGACTGATGACAAGGTTTTGCCTTAATACTCGTTGATAATGCTTAGGCGAAATTTTGCATCAATCATTTTGTTTTCTTAGAGAATGTTTAGGTGGTTAAATGAATTCTTGAAATCCCATTATTAGACTTTAGAACTTGGTTGATTATCACTTGAGGCGAAATCCTAGGCTACATTGTATTAAAGACATGATTTAAGCTATCTTTGGATTGTTTAAGTCTTTTAAGCATACTTAAGACACTTAATTATTCTTAGTATATCTCTTTTGAGCGTAATTTTACTTTTCCTTTGACGCCCTTATTTTTTAGCTTAAACTTATAACAATTTCCTACATTTTACCTTGCGTCCTATCGCATGAGAACTTTATTGAATATATTTTAACTTATGTGATATTATAGGAGGAAGGATGGTATTTTGAAAGATTTTTTTAAAGCTGTGAAAAAAATAGGAAGAATAAAATACTATGCCCTTATGTGAAAAAGGAATAATAAAATCACAAATTTGGGGTATGTTAGTTGAAAAAAAGAAGAAAAAGAAAGATTAAAAAAAGAGACGAAATAATGGAGTGATAGAAGAAGGCTAAAGACAAGTTTGAAGATGTTACTTTGAGTATTCAAGTAAAGCTTTATAAAGATTCGAGAATAAATTATGTGCTTAGGGTGATATGAGCTATATAAATGACTATTATCCTACCATTACCTTTATCACATGTTACAAACTTAAATAAAGTTCTATTGATTTTTGGTATAGTATTAGTCTATATTAGTGGAGGGTAGTACAAAAAAATAAGCTTATGAAGTTTATTTATCATTTAGAGATCATACATATGTTATTTATTTGCATAAACTGATCCAAGTTATAAATGATTAAATGTAATTATTCACACATACTCAAGAATCTTAAGTGAGATGAAATTGGCATTTGAATTAAAATTCTAGATCAATTATAGTATTCAAAGTTTTTCTTTTTCTTGAGTTTTGTATTATGCGAAATCTTTGAGATAAGGTTTGAGAATTGGATTGATTCATGTTTAGGTATTTAGATTTTCTTTAAAGTTTTTATTTTTCTTTTGCTTGGGACTAGCAAACATATGTTATTTGTTTGCATAAACTGATCTGAGTTATAAATAATTAAATGTAATTTTTCACACATACACTTAAAAATCTTAAGTGAGATGAAAATGGCGTTTGAATTGAAATTCTAAGTCAATTATAATGTTCAAAGTTTTTTTCTTGAGATTTATATTATGTAAAATCTTTGAGATAAACTTTGAGAATTGGGTTGAGTCATATTTAAGTGTTTAGATTTTCTTTAGTTTTTCTTTTTCTTTTGCTCGGGACTAGCAAAGTTTAAGTTTTATGGTGTAATGATCTAATGAAAATAGAGTTATTTGTATTCTTTTGCTTATAAAATTTGTGTCTTTTGAGTATTTTTAGTATATGTTTTAAAGTAATTTAAGTTATTTTATTTTTAAGTATTTAGATTTAGTTTAATTTTATTTTATTAAATTTAGTTATATAATTAATTTAGTTACTTTAATTTAATTTTGGAAGTTATTTGATATAGATTTTGATTTATGTTTAAATTTGATTTGATTTAGATTAATGAAAAAGAAATAAAATTCGGAGAAAGAAGCCATTAGTAAAATCAGGCACGACGTGGGTTGTTAGATTTAGCTAAAGGTGCATCCGGATTTGCGCTTGTGCATCACCGCAGGAGACCAATGCTTGGAATCTAAGAAAGAAGTAGGGCCTGTGAACCTCAGTTGGCCCTAGGGGGTTCATGGCTGATCTGGACGATCTAAATCGCTAATCTAGAAACCAATTCGAATGTGCAGTTTGGCCAGTTTATCAATCTATGCGATTTGAGTTGGTCAATTCAAACCAATCAAATCACACCTATATTTTTGCAGCTAGTTTGGACGGCTTCCGTAGTTTAAAAACTTACAAAATTAGAATTATTACAACATCAACTATGCTCGTATCACAATCATATTTCATCTAAAATAAAGTCCAAATATAAAACAAAACCATAACATAAGTTAAAGCTACAACCAAATCAAAAGTCTTAGTAAACTTAAATTTTAATTACAACTTACAACTTAATTAAAGTCTAAAATATCATAAGAGTCTTAAGTGATATAGTTTTAAATGAGCTAAAAGTAATCATTACTCAATTAGAATGAATAAGTTTAAATTTTTAACTATTAATATATATATTTTTAAAAAAAATACATGTACAGACTTATTGTCTGGTTCGGTTTGAATCTGATTGAACTTATTCAAAACCGAAAATTGAACTGGCCAAGTCAGTTTTTATTTTTTCTAATCTATAACTGGTCATTTAAAAAGAGAATTTGCTTGGATTGGATAGTTTGGACTGGATTGGATGGTTTCCACGGATTGGTAGTTTTTTTCAACACCCTTAGTTGGCTCCATGTCTTGTCGGGTCTGGTGCTTCTCATGCACCTGGTTTTATTTTCATTTACACGTCGCCACACAAGCACTTTGATATCAACTTTTTCCTGAGCCAAGCGAGTTTAGTATCGAGCTCATTTCTTTTGTCTGCTCACAATGCTTCCTTATGGCTTTCTCTAAAAGAGAAAAAAAAATAAAAGGAAGGATATGATACATCATCCGACCGATTAGAAATCTCCTTAATTTTAGGTAAATTCTGAGAGAGAAAATTAAAAAATGAGAGATAGTGAGATATGAGTCTAAGATTACGCTAGGTTTTAGAGAGATTAGATAGAATCTTAATCGTGTAGTTTTTCTATTTTCCAATCTTTGATTTCTTCGTGGTTTCAACTCTTATATATTTATTTTATTAAATTCTTCAATATTTTAGTTTCAATTTAGTATATTATTTTCTTAATTTCTCATATAAATTTAGTCATACTTTCTTTATACAGTGATTTAAGTTAGATTATAATTATAAGTTATTTGCTAGTTGATCTTTTAATGCGGTATTGTCATTTTGATTTATCGTCGATCTAGGATAGCTAGTAATATAAATTTGGAATATTCGTCTTGTGAATTAATCTTTTATTATAATATTGTCTGCATGATATATTATCGAATTTAGATAGTTTATAAGATAAATATACTGGTTTAATTAGAAGAATATTTTCATATACTTTAGATTAATATTTGTTCTACAATTCTATATTTTCTAGTTATATTTTTAGGATATGAAATATGTAATTGAGTAGTAGATAGAAATCAATATTAGTAATACTTAATCGAATAATTAAGTTAATCTTAAGCCTTACATTTCCGATATTGGTATTCTTCTTTATTTGTTTGCATTTATTTCAATTTTCTGCTTAGTTAATTATATATTTGTTTCTTTATTAATTATTTTTTTTTTCACTTTTTTATTGTTGATTTACCTTTTTGTGGAAGGTTTCCGACTGGAACATGTGAATTTATTTCATAAATCCAAAGAGATTGTTTCTCACAAGTCACAAGAAGTATGACAATGAATTTAGAGATTGCATAGGTAAATCTTTGAACAAATTCACTTTGTTTTGGGAAAGGGAGGGTTCACTTTTTCTTTCTTTTATGGATGGGTGGCGGGGGCGCAGAGTTCAGGTAATTTTCCATACTAAACAAGTAGAATTCAGAAAATGAAGATTCAACAGATCTGACTTTGGCTAGCTCCAGGGATGTCATCCCTTCAATATTGACACTGATAGATTATAGAAGCAAGCTCTTCATGGGCTTGTCTTCTTTTTATCATTAATTTTAATATTGATTTAGCTCTTGAACCTTCACATTGATCATATCAAGCAATGAATCTATTTTTTAATAATGATAATAACGAAATTATTTTGGACTTCATAAAAGAGAGTTGATCATCACGGTAACATCTACATCTATTTTGGTAATCTTGTTTGTTTGACAAAATCCATCTTTCATGCATTATTTGGTTATCACTCACAAGTCGTACTTTTTAAAAAATAAATACGACATAAGAAAAGAATAGCTGATTTCACGATCACCGTTATATATTGTGATTTAAAACATAATATTTATGATGGTAGATTTACTAAACATAATCAACGGGACCAGAGCAGTTTACTAAAGATGAGGAGGAGAAGGAGGAGGATGATGATGATGATGACGATAATTGATAAGAAGGAAATAATGGTTGAGCTTGTTGGAGCCTCCTTTGCCAAAGGGCTTCTACGGAAACTGTTTCTTTCCAGTGATGATAAAAGAGCCGAGAGAGGCATCAGGCATCCGCTTGATGACTTGGTCACATCATCACGCAACTATATTTATAAACAAACATTCTTAAATTCAAGTCTCATCCAAAGTGTGTGAACCCGGCCCCGACCCCGACCCATATCTCAACTCAATCTCAATGTGAATTCATTACTTCCTTCCTGCTAATCTATATCTATATCTATATCTATATCTATATCTATACCTATACCTATGTCTATGTCTATGCACTGTGCACCATGTTTTCTTATTGCCAATCTCAGAAAATCAAAGTTTGACGTTTGACGTTTGACCAAACACCACACTAATTAAAATTACCACTTCATTACCAAATAATTATATTGCCTTTGACCGTTGGCACTAGGCGCCTATTACGTTACTGAGGTAGCGATTATCTGATGCTTTGAAGAAAGAAATAAAAATATATAAGGAAGGATTTGGCTATTAATTGTTAGTAAAATTAACAACAAGATTAACAGCATCAGCTGCTCCCACCAGAAACAAAGGCAAATACAGAAAGTAGTGCTTGTATGGATTTCTGTTTCAAGTTGGGCGTGGCCCATCCTTAACTTGTTACACACCTAAAAATACACTTATTATACACAACTAATTATTTACCCTTTCTTTTCACGAATCATTTTTTTTTTTAAAAAAAAAAAAAAAAAAATCTATTTTGTATGTTGATCTTCCCCGCCCAAATCAATTCCGAATGAAAGTTTGAGCGACTGAAACTGGTGATTTTACATAGAATAAGAAATTTTTGTTAATGTTGATTCATATATCTTAAAAAGTGGTACCTGGGTGTATGACATTAACTACTACTAAGGCATGGGCCATCTCCATCGCAATTTGCATTAAACCTTCCCAATTATCAAGCTAGATTTTCCAATTAAAGTCAATCCCATCAGATAACACGATAGCTAAGTTAAACCTATTGCAAACAACAAATGAGTCGTGACAACCGCAATGCTGACCCCACAAAAAGTTAGGTAGAAACAAGAAATCAGTCTTATGTAGATCCAATAATCCAACTTTCTGAGCCTTTTTTTTTTT